>JAAAKM020006971.1:136681952-136692244 GCA_010016025.2 Alatinidae sp. Z8VKAUB7J3 | reverse complement strand
TTCATTTTTCATCCATTGAGCTACCTGAAGTTTTTGTCCCACGCCTATTATTGTCACCGGTCCTTAATCTGTTTTATTTAACGCCACATAAAGCTAAGCATCTTTTAGCAACTTTAAAACAAGTTTAGACAACATTGCAAATAAAAGTGCTCGCAACTTCAAGCAAATTTTACACTGCTCTCAAATTGGAGTTACTTAATAAAAAAATGTAACAAAATATAAATAATGGTGCAATTGGCAATTATATTTAAGAAACAAAACAGTTGGAGCGCTTTTATGTTTATGCTCACATAGAGCTGTCTTTAGGGGATTGCTTCTAGTATAATAAAGAAATACACGATGGCAAACAAGTAGTAGTAACAACAGTTGAAGCATAAGACAGTTGTTCCTTACTGCCAGGAAAAGCTAGCAAAGATCTGTTAGGCATGAAATTAGGCGATAATTTTTAGGAGGTTAACACATAAAAAGGAGATTGAAAAGATGAGAGCAAGAACAAAGATATTAGGTTGGGGAAGTCAAGTTCCATATATGAAAGGTTAGAAGGCCCAAAAGAAATTAAAATGGATGGGGGTAAAACTTATGAATACAAGTATGGGCTAGCATGGTTATCTATAACAATACAACAGGCAAACAATAGCGGTGTGGCAAATAAATATTTCGCAATCTCTAAGTGCAGCCCCCTGATAAGCAGTAGGGTCTTTCCCCGGGGTCCGTTCTTTCCAAAAGGGAAAGGGGTTTCCCGGAGGGGTCGTCATCGAGATTGCTGTAGGGATTGACATTTATTTTTAATTTACAGTAAGATGGTATAACAAAGTTTACAATAACATTAAAATAAAGTAACATATAAAGCCGCCACTGCCGTTATTCGCGCTACGCAAGGATTCAATAAGTGGAGAGGGCTCGCAGAGACGAAAACACTGCTTTCTCAACCACACTTTCAACACATTTTGCACCCACATATGCAGATCTATTCCACATATTGTAACAACTCTTATATATATCAATTCGCATCATAGCTGTTTGTTAGTGGCTTTTAACTCCCGGCAAATTACTATTAGCTTCTATAGCTTGCAATTGACAATCTGCGTGACAAGTATTTTTTGTGACACTTATAAAGTATCATATTCTTAGAACAATTTACTTCTTTCTTGCACAAGTACCAGCGCAGAGCTTGTAACTTTAATGAAAGAGCTAGTTTTCTCTAAGGTTATAAACTAAAGCAATGAGATAAATTACCTACGTACCTGAGTTGTAGCAGACTTCCAGTTATTGTATTGATTTGCAGACAAACTAAACTCAAAGTGACTATAATTTGCACATTCTGTTTTGACAAGAGGAAATTGATCCAAACTAAAATGTGAAGAAACGTGATAGTTTTAAAGTAGGGGTAGCCATTCTCAAAAGAAATTGTCAATATATGACAATTATTGTTCAAACAGCAGATGCTATATACAATCAATTTGAAATGAAAATTTGCTACCTTCAACACAATGGGAAGTGACAAGATGACGTTTTTACAGATTAGATTTTGAGTACTTTTTGTTTGAATTTATTGCAGTAAATAATTGGCACTTCAATTCTCGACGTTTGTATTTAACCTTCCCATTATATTTCCTTTTCGAAAGTGAAACCATTATCAGTGTCACCGATGTTCTATGTTGGACTTTATTGGACATGTTAGTTCCACGAGGTCAAATGCAGGATTCAGCAAAGTCTAAGACCTTGTCAACCATGTTTCCCAAGGCATAAAAAAGTAGTGAAGAAAAATAGTTCCTACCCTTGTTGCTTAACCTTAACTATTGATGGGAATTAGATGGAAAGAGACTATTCAAAGGTAAAGGAAACGTGTAAAGAAAAAAAAAGGGCAAGACAGGCTACTTAAGCATTACCATATCAAGTAGTTCATGATAGCACTTGAACTGGTTGTGGATCTAAACACCCTTTACAAAAGACAACGAGTACGAGTACATTTTTTCACCACCCCATTGAGCTCCAGGTAGCAGAGGCAATAGTTAATGTGGAAGAAAGTAGGGTAGCAGAACCAGTGGCCCATTGTGGATAGAGTTGGGTAACAGATAAAATAGATAAAGCAATAGCAATGGCGAGACCAAGATGGGTGATTGTCATAAATAGAACAGCTTGTTTAAACAATGTAACATTTCAGATGTGTAATCAGAATTCATTTTTGTTGCAGGTCATGGCATCATGTTTCCTTTTTCTGTCTGCAAAAGTAGAGGAGCAGCCAAGAAAATTGGAGCATGTTTTGAAAGTGGCTCATCTGTGCTTGAAAGGTGAAAAAGAAGAGCCACCTCTTGACCCCAAGAGTGATGTAAGTCTAGCATGGTGTGTCATTACTTCTACTTCTATCTGGTTACAGGCCTGGGCTTCTAGAGTATAAATGGCCAGCTGTGTGTAACTTCTGGTGCATTTTGTGCCATGCCAAATTATTCATTAGTTTAAATGATGTGTGGACTATGATTTTTGTTTTACCGATTGCTGGATGTTTAAAACCAAAGCTAGGGTAAGGTTCTTTATGACAAAAACATCTGAAATCTCTTAAACAAAACAACACTACAGTTTCACACTCAGCACTTCTCATTCCACACATCTAATTATTTACATATATGTATAACACCAGATGGAGCCGGACAAACATATGTTAAGCCCTAATGAGCATTTTAAAATGTAGTTGTAGTAGATTCCCATCTGATCAAAAGATAACCTCAGTTGATTCTTTCATTATATTCATATTATCTTTTTCATATTTTGATTCCATATATATTTTATATTAACAAAGGAAGAGAGAGCACTGGAATGTGAAAATGTTATTATATAGCAATATTTCTAGACTTTTTGCTTTCCTCTCTCCTATTTTGTACTTCTTGATACCATGTACTACCTCCTACCCACTTATTTGATATGTGAATGATTTCTGTCAGCAATTATTCCCTTTTGTTAATCGTAGGTTGTAAAACGATATGCAGGCAATACAATTTTGAGCAAAGATCACAAAAGATAATCTATTTGTAGATTGAATTTATGTTCCTTAATAATAATTATCATTAAGCATGTATAGTCTGTTGGAACCATCCTAGGGTGTGAGACTGTGTCCAGGCTTCATGTAGCTTCCTGTGCCACAGATCTTTGTCCTCAGCCATGACCTCCCTGGGTGCCCTCTACTCTTGCGGCTTGTAACTTCCATCAGCTGACAGTGATTGATCCATGCTGTATTTTGGTGCACATGTCCTGCCCTGCATAGTCTTTGATGTCTTACGACAGGACAGGAGTGTATGCTGTATACCCTGCCTTTCAAAGAGGGATGCTGCGCTGACTTGGTCTTCAGCTCATATACCTCAGACCCACCTGGATATTGCTTTATTGTTCCTTTCCTGATAGGTCCAGTCTTACTGTCTTTTCTTAATGGCCAGCATTCACTTGCATATAGCATCACACTGCACATGCAAGCAAGGTAGATGCATCCTTGCATCACCAGGGAGAGTGGCCTATTGGTGAAGATGGGAAGAAGTTCCCTGAATTTCCCCCATGAGCTCCTAGATCTAGTATTGATGCTGGCTGCACTACCTCCTGCTGCGATGATGGTGTTAATAAGGAAGGAGAAGGTGTCGAATTTGTGGTCATGCACTGCTGTGTGTGAGATAGGGCGTCCTTCTATTGGTTTAGATGTGCCACAGCAGAGGAGGCACCTGTATGATGGGTTATCTGTCAGTCTGCTACTGACACTGCTGCAGGTTTTGTGTATCCAGTGTGAGAAACGTGGTGTTCTTTTTCTGCACTGCAAGGCCACTTTCTCGAGTCCACAATACTGTTGGGATCTCTGCTATTACACAGCAACTTCGTCTTCTGTATGTTTACCCTCAGTCCCCTGTTCTTGAGATTGGTCTTCCATGTACTTATTCATGCAATAAGCTCCCCAGCAGTGTCTGCTACGATGACCAGACCATTGGCATAGAGCATTTCCAATGGTTTGCCAGTGCAGAAATCCACAGAAAGTGCTTCCAGTATGATGATGGACAGTAAGGCACGGAGGACTGGTCCTTGATGCACATCTCCAACTCTCACCCTGCTCTTGGTGTACTTGTACCTATCCTGTACCAGTCTCACCAACCACTATTCTACACCTGCCTTTCTCATAAGCCACTACAGTACATCTCTGTAGAAACAGTCTGCAGCATTTCCAAGTCTAAGAAGGTGAAATAGAATGCCTTTTTCTTCTCCAGGTGCCTCTCACAGTTGACACAGAATGAATATTGCCTGAACGGTACCTCTGTCAGGCCAAAACCAGAACTGTATGTCACAGAGGTTGAACATGCCTGTGATAAGCTTTTGGCAACTCTCTCTAGGATCTTCACAACACGATCCAGGAGTTTAAATCCTCCTTAGTTCCCTCTCTTGAGAACATCACCTTTTCCCTTGCCTCTTGGCATCCACGTAGGCTCTTTGCATTAGTTGCCTTGGTTGATTAGGCTGACCCTGGATGCAATGCTCAGAAGGCTGCCATAGAATACATTCTTGACACTGATGTCAAGGCCAACCTGTGATGTGTAGATGGAGACGATGATGAGGATGAGCTTGTTTATGCAGATCTTCGTTGTGATGATTCTGTCTGACAGTGTGGCAATGTCGAAAACCATGTCCTTCCACTTCTCTGTGAGAAAAATCCTCCACACCACTTTACTTCCTGAGGGCAGCAGATGTTGATGTGCCTCCTTACCAGGGTTTCCACAACCAGGAGGGTTCCAGCATTCCAACTTCCAATGCATAGTGGTTGATGTGGCTTTTAGCATGATGATGGTCTGGCTGGCCCATGCCTACCAGCCCAGGGTTACCAACCAAGTCTTAAGGGGCCCTCCTCTAAATGAGACAGACTCAACCACACTGAATGCCAAGCTAGCATTTCATGGCTTCCAGGCTCTACACCTTGCCTGAAGGTGACCTGGAACTATGCATAACTGGTAGCATTCTTCAATTCTCTAACCCCCTAATGGCCTGCATAGCTTTTATTTATTCAATAATTTTTCTTTTTTTTTCATTTCATGGGCAGGATTACATGAAATTGTCTCAGGATCTTATCAATAATGAAAGTGTTTTACTGCAGACATTAGGTATGAACAGAACGTATGACCTTTCTCCTTCAGTTTGGATTATCTTTTTTGCAGTTTGGTTATTTCGTGCAGTTAACTATTTTAAATTTAACCTATTTGCATATTAGATAGTAACAATGAGGTTGTTATTAAAATGAGATCATTGTATTTGTGTATTTGTTTTGAATATTATCACATTAAAATCTCACTATGAATAATTAAGCATGAAGTTTTTCAAATTGTTAGTGATATTTAATACAGTTTCTCAAAAACGAGGTGTTGATTATTAAGCTCGCATGTTTTGAGAGATCTGTTTAGTAATTAACAGTTGTCACTAGACAAGCATCCTTGGGGAAATGGGTACACTCAGATGGTTGTGGCTAACATGATCTGTACTTTAACAGGGAACTCCTGTACAGGACCTTTTCTCCCAAAACAGGGAATGGAAATATGTCATCAGGAGAATATTGAAAGGTATTGTAAGCCTTCTCTTGCCTGGTACATTATTGTAAGGCTATTTTTTTGTTCCATTTTATATTGTGGTACAAGTATTACTCCATTAGAGTAGGAGCATGACTGAGACTATGTACCATTGGTTTTAGGATTTGAGTTATCAGTGGAGCATCCACATACATATGTTGTCAAGTGTGCTCAGCTGGTTAAAGGTGAGTTAATCTAGTGTTATCACCATAAAACATATGAGCATCAGATGGGCCATCAAGCACCCTTATGACATATTACAGTAAATAAGGAATCAATGCCACTTTTGGAATAGGATTGAGATGACTTTAAAACCCACATTAAAATTTATCTATTTCAAGAAATTGGCACTTGACCATCCAATGTAAAAGTGTGACCTTCCAACCTCATTGTCTGTGTGTTTTTGTACATTGAACTTTGCTGGTGAGGGTTTCAGAACCCCTGAAGAATTTTTGCAGCTGTAGCCACCAAGATATTGAGTTTTGGTATGCTTTTAGTACTATTTGTAAATACAAAAATAGTAAAGAAACTTCATCTTTAAAAGCATTCCAGGATCATGGGTAAATTGTAATTTTGGTGCTATTTTCAAGTATACCAGTAAGTTTTGTTCTTAATATAGTATGTGGACATTCATTTGCTTGTTTGATTACTATATTTTAATGACTCCAAAAGCCTCCTATGAGCAGGTTAGTGTTAAATACATAAATAAAATTCAAAATCACCAGCTGACAGATCAGATTCAGTGGCATAAGCCATTGACATAAGTAAGTTTTTTCCTTTAGAACAGGTTTCTTAGAGGTCTTGATAAAGGCTTACGGCATTGTAGATTCACATTTGCATGAATTAAAGGTTGAAGGCGTTTTTTGGCATGATTGATTGAATTAAGTAAGATGCCTTAACCAGATGCTTAGTCTGTGAGATAATCTTTATTCATTAGGTGTACTGAAGTTTACTGTACAGTAGGTTTACTGAAGTTTTGGTAACAGCTTCAATGTGTGGTTGGTACTTACTAAAACGATTAACGATGAACATGGGACACATAATATAACCATTTTTCATGTTTTTTTAAAACATTTTATTAAGGGCAGTCACCATTAACCAGGGTTGCATATGTGTCTTGTTACTGCCGGGCTATAATGAAGAGACCATTTCCCCATACCTAGGAAATATTATTTGCTGTTACCACATGTTTTGGTTCCCTTGGGCTCAAATACCGGACACTGTAAAATGTTTGGGGAAAAACATTTCTTTATAATTATTGTAGTAAAACTTAATACTCACAAAGATTTTGTCTGTAGTCTGAAATTAAAGAATTGCCTTTTGCTTTTGGGTGGTATGGATCTTATACGTATCTGTGTGATAATTCACTCCAGGTCAATTTAATCCAAAGCTCAGAAGGAACGATTTTAGATGCTTGGCCAGAAACCAGGGCAATAGTGTATTATTTCCTGCTAAATGCCTGTGTCCTCAAGTCTATGCCCATTTATGTGCATGGACAATTAGAGTTTTTTTGTTATCATGTGTATTATATGTTGGTCGCCAAATACTTTATTCTTATGATTTTTATATGTGGTGGCACTTTCATCTCAAAATTAAAGCAATGGTTAAATATGGAAAGTAATCCAGTGTCCAAAAATATGTTTAAATTATGGGGAGATTGTTGTATTTTCATTTTATCCTTTCGTAATTTTTTTATGTCCTTTTATTTCCAGCAAGCAAAGACTTGGCCCAAACATCGTACTTTCTGGCTACTAATAGGTACATTTCTTCTTCTGTCTGTACAGTGTGCAACCTGCATGATTTTTTTTGTTTTTATGGCCCACATTTATAAATATTAGCATGGAGTAGAAACATGAAATACTTGTAGTGGTATGAAGAAAAGACCATTTGTGATTTGCTTCTTGTGTACTTGGACCTGGACGTTACACTTCTTAAAATATGAATTCCCTACAGAGAAAAATTCTATACATGGTGTTTGCTAGGGTCGGTTCCCCCATCTGTCACGTGTTCCCCCCGGGGTTTCTTGTCCCAGTCTCACTTGATGACCCCCCGCCCATCTGCCCAAAGCCCAGTCGATTAGGTTAAATTCGCTTTACCTTAATAACACTGACTTCAGTTATATTTGAAATGAAAAAACAACTAAAATTGTGAAAAGAAAGCAATACTTGAAGTTGATAGTACAATAGCAGTGGTCTGCGCCACAACACGTGCTGAAGAAACAAATTTGCGCCAAGGAAATAGCATAAAAGTGGAGCCTCGCATTAGTCTTATGCATACATAGGCCATGGTTTCATCCAGCTTTTCAGGTCCCCCCATAATTTCTAGGTCCCCCCATAATTTTAGGTCCCCCCCATAGGTAAAATTTTCTCAGGTCCCCCCATAATTTGGTGCACCGTAAAAATTTGAGGTCCTCTCGTAAATCAGATACAGGTGTTCAAATGTTTACAAGTAAAGAGCGACAAATGACATAAGGCAATTAATGGATAGCACATACTATCACGAAGAGGGCAAAGGAGTGGAATGAATATTCTAAGAGAAAATAAACAGACGGATGTACAAGATTTAAAGGAGCACTGTAAATGGGGGAAAGTTAAATTGACGAAAATAACATCGAAACGTTAAGATTATGTGTATTTCTTTAGTGTTATATTTATACGCATAGGTGGTAGACGGTTTTTGGGAGTATATATTTTATATACTAATACTAATAGGTACTATTGATACCGTGGAAGAGTGCTTAATACACCAGGGTAGAGAGCCTAATACTAATACGCACAGGTCATAAAAAGAAAATCAAATTACCTTGGTTACCTTAGGTTTCATAACTCGTTATGTTTCATCGGACTGTGTATGTATTGATAACAACAGGATTCCCATGTCGGCATTTCGAACGAGTTATGACCTTTCATTGAGTAAGTTGCTTGTTCGCGGCTATAATTGTGTACTTTTCGATGATACATGACTTACATTTTCGCCTTCCTGTTTGGAACTTTGGTTAAAGTTTAATTTCATTTGATTCTCTCATTTTTTAAGGTTATTTAAACTAAAACATGAACAAAAAGGCGTGAAGGGAAGACCAAATTGCCGTAAAAAGGTATCAGAGTTAAACTATGGCAAGACGAAGCCAGTTACAGAAGACTGTCTTGTCATTGTACAAGAATCTTCTGCGTAGCTCATGTGAGATTCCTGGATTCAAGAACCACATACGAAATGAATTTAAGAGGAATGCATCCCTAGCTAGAACAGATGTACTCCATATAGAATATTTAATACGAAGAGGCGAGAAGAAACTGAAAGATATAAGACGTGGCTCAATGGCATCTATAGGAGTATTTTCTAAAGACGATGGGTAAAGTAGGTATTGTTACCATAGTCAATTCATGATATGAAATGTATGCCATGTGTGATAATGCTATTTAAATCCCTATACTCCCTGTATTAGATTTTATGTATCAATTTAATCAAAGTTTGATAAAAAAGAGTTTTCAAAACATAAAAGCAACAGATAGTACTGAACACAACTTGTTAATTGATTGCTTTTTAATTTCTTGACTCGTACAGACACGTACTTTGTAGACACTTCTTCATAGCGTCTTAAAGAAATTTATAGATATACGGGGACAGCGGTAAAATTAAATGTTTCAAATTCAAATGATATTATTGTGCGAGCGCGTCAAAATGTGTTACTCCTCCACCATATCTTATAGTCAAATGTAAGCAATATCATGAGTAACCTATGTCCTAATCATTTCCCACTCCTATCAGATCATTTGCCACCCAGTGTTATATCCATGAAATGTCACTCTTTCCCTATGTCCTCTTATTTATACCCTTGCTTCGTTCAACGCTAGTTACCTTATTCTAACACAGATTTCGTCTTTGAATCTCTACTTGTTAGAATACTCACCTACGCTAAAGCAGAACTCTTTTTCAGAGCCCATTTTTTAAAAAAAGTTTGTTCAACACTTACGCTCCCCTAATTTCCTCGTCACTACCCCATAAAACTTCTCTTGGAGAATTATAAACTCGATATATTAACAAATCGATAACTACACTCTTTTTGATTCATAAGCATAACGTTTATAAGCATACTTAAGCTCACATGCTTATAAAAATAATCATATTACAAGCATATTTGCCAGCCTCCGAATTTTTCCCTCACTTTTATTTCTTCGCAAATCTAGTATAAAAAAATAGTGGACAAGGTTAAGTGATAAGAAGCAGCATTATTGCTTGAAATAATCTTTTGAACTAAACTATGTACAAAGAAATGGAACACAATGTTTTGAATTTTAAAGAGACCATTGCAGTGTTCATGTCAAACCCATCGAATGTTCAAATTCAAAATTTAAAATAGACCACTGCAGTGTTTATATCAAATGCAATACCAGACCATGAAACGAGTTTTGAAATTAAGTCTACTTTAAGCATAATTTCAGGTTCAAATTGGGAAAATCTTAAGCATATTGAGCTTAAGACGAATTTACCCGTATGCTTAAAATATAAAAAAAGAGTGTACTTCAATCATAACTTTGGCAACTCATAATTTACAGCTATATCTTTTAATGATCAATTCAAGAGCAGAATGTATTCTTTCCCGTAAAGTAAGCGTTTGCAAGAGAATTCAGAGTGACAAGCGATTTAGTTTTATCAATATTATAATACCATTATAATTTATTCATGCTTATTTGCCAATTCTAAATTCTAGGT
>JAAAKM020006971.1:136649743-136679952 GCA_010016025.2 Alatinidae sp. Z8VKAUB7J3 | reverse complement strand
ACCCCTCCCGCCCCCCCGCCTATTAATATTACGTAATCTCCCACTTATGGCAATTTTTTGAGGAGGTACTTTGGCGGACAAGTAGAAAATGTCTTCACTAAAATATGAAAGTCACACATTAAAAGAAGACGGTGGCCTTTTACGAGGCTCGAAGAAGTGTGAAGACGCACATTACACATGTTATCAATAATACTGTCATTTAGCAGGAGGACGAGGGGAACATTTTTAAAATCTTGGAAGCCATGAAGGAGACTGCCATGACTTCAATTAACTGGCTATTGTTTGTGTTGTATCACCTTACGTTTAGGGGGTTGCAGTTGCTTCTAAACATTGGTTCTTGACTTCTTTTTTGGTTATTTTCCAACCCTCCGTCTATTCCAACCCCCCCGTTTATTACGATTTTGGAGATTTTTTCAAACCCCCCGTCTATTCAAATCCCCCGTGTATTAGGCACCCAAGAGTAGAGCCAAACTTGACTCTTCTGTTCCCTTTCAAAAATTCAACCAAATTACCCCAAAAAGCATAATTCTCCTAAAATAGCAATTGCTTAAGCAGCTTCTTTACAATTGAAATTAAAGCCAGGTTCGAGAGACGATCGTGGTCTTGATTACTACATGTGTAGGTTTTTATTCTCCTCAATGCAGAATGTTATCTTTTGACAACAACCATAGAACAGGGGATAAACAGAGACGAGGTCGGCTTTGTGGCTTGCGGAGAACCTATATCATTATTTTATTTCAGTAGGATGTCTCTGGTCACTCAGAGACACTCTCTAGTATCTTTTTAATATTGCCTTTTCAAATCCTCTTTTCTCTATGAAACCATCAATTTTTGATCCACCCTTCACCACCTTCATTGCAAGGTTGGTATCACAACGAGCACAGCTCTTTTCTTTAATAAAGCAATACATGAAAACCAAGTTATTCACTCCTTTTTTAGAGATATTTATACTCAGGTAAAACTTCCGGGGAATCGCAAAGGAAAGGTTTTGATTCTCTCCCTTTCATGATAATGTTTGTTGAAAGACCAATCAACTCTACTTTTAGACTACATTTTGTAACAGTTTACGATAAAGCTTGCTATATGTCACACCCCCCACAGAGTTCGAAAAGAATCTACGGCGAATGTTCATACATCCGCAAGCAAATCAACGCACAATATTTTTATGCCATAGATGTTATAACATATGAGGAATACCTTCGAATGATACATAGCTCAAGATTTTGCTTTGGAAAACTAAAATACAGTAAAACGTTTCCTGTAAGGCAGTAAGTAGAACAGAAAATTAATACGTAAATAGCAGAATAGAGGAGAGGAGTATGATGGAAGAAGAAGCACCGTAGCACATGGGTAAGGGAGGTTAGAAAAGAGGAATTACTTGTCATCCCCTTAATAACAGGGATCTTCGTAAAGAAGATAATCAAGCGGTATACTAGAAACGATGAAGCAATGTCTCATACACGATACCCGAATGCAAACTACAGTTGATTAAGGAGGGGTAGATCCAATCGCTACATACCGACAAAGTACCAGAACCGATTCAATTACTCCTAAAGTATAAATAAAGTCAATACGGAATATTTGACTTATCAATACATCCTGAAATGCTTGCTTTTAATCGAGCAAGTCCGAGTTTGCAGAGTGAGTCCTCAATGTCTTGAAAACTGTTGTTTAAAGAATGCAAGTTGTCTTATATGTGATAACTCGGCTGAGTCACTAATCTCATTGGAAAGTATCGTCGAGGGGTGACGGGTTTGTTCCCCGGTGGTGACATGCTTTTCTTTTTCTCCAGTGTTCTTTTCATAACCAATCTCATTGGCTTAGTTACCAGTTTTCCCTGACGTATTATTCCCATCAATTATGTCTTATCTACTATAAATTTCTATCTGTTCCATATCTTGGCGTAATCTGTTGAAAACGACATCCCGCTGCATTTTGGTCAGCTTAACAGCAACTCGCTTCAAATGTCTGAAAGTGTGCTTGTCGTCTAAGAGTTTCAAAACCACTAAAGATAGACTGTATATTGAGATTTAACCGTTTTAATTGCGAAATTATTGGTAAAATATGTGTTTTTATTAGTATCATAAGGTAAGGTAGTTATATCAAAAATTTTTTACCGGATGTGAGTCTGATCGAAATGGAATAGGAGTTGCTAGGCTTTATGTCATGAATTAGATGCAGCAAGAGTTACCTCAAAGGCTGTTTTGAGCAATCGAATACTTTTCTATTCTAAATACCTGAGAAACACCAGCATTCGTGACAAATATCGGAACCAATAGTGAAGATGAGAAGTCTCATCGATCGCACCACTTGAAAGAGAATATGTCTATTATGTGTCACGATATGTATTCCTTTGAACACTCACATGTGGTTATACTTGTTTTAACTTCCATGTAGCCCTTTTTATATATTGGGACCGTTCTCTATCGTTTCTAGATACAAATTTGGCAAAAAGTTAGGAGTAGAAATATGACGTCATCAAAATCGATAATTACCCACTGATTAATGCTAATTCGCTTTTAATTAGCATTAATGAGTTTGAAATGTATTAAGAACTTAATTTCAGATCATTCACCAAAATGTTTTTAAAATTCATCAAAAGTATCTAGAGTTATAGCCCTTTGAAACTTTCCACCATATATGATCAACATTTTTATCAAGGTCAAGTGGCCAGACCACAAATATTTGTTACCAAACGTTTGCTAAATAAAAGTTAGGAAAAGTCAGAAAGTTTCAGCGACTAAGAAGAAGGCATTCAAAAATTATTAAACAATATTTACAGTGGCGAGCCTCCCCCTCCCACCCCCGTGCTAGGTAGGGTTAACGTAGCCCTTACCAATGAAGTTTACTCAAAACAAGTATTGGCTCTACATCTCAGAATTTTCTAAGTTGGGATGCAACGGGAGTGTGTCCTGAACTTTTCATGCTTTTCATTACGTGCCATAGCATGAGAGCGAATTACTTTCAAACTTCCACGACAGACCCTTGTCTTTCACTCTGCTAATAAAGGTATAGAACAATGATGCATGTAAAAAGCACTGTGGTGGAAAATAAAACAAGTAACTACTTACAAAGAGCATCAGTCTGCCGTCTCCCTCTGACGACCATCCATATTGCGATAATCTGAAACTAGATATTGCCAAGAAGGGTGGAAGAAATGCAGAAATGAACACGTTGTAGGCTGATGAACATGAATTTCTTGGTATTTCTAGAGAAATGTTTAGTATGCTGGGGTCACTAGGAAAGAATCAGAAACTATATATTAGTTGTTTATTAATAAGCGCAAATTTTAAGTGGGGTTTTCCAGCAGGGATTTGCTAAAAAAGGGCCAATTTTTTGCATAGTACACAGTGAAGTCTTTATCAATAATTATGCAAAGCATATAACTGCAAAGGCAATTTATTTGGAAGAGGCGATAAAATGAGTTAAAGAAATTATAATACTCACCCTCCAATTATCAAAACATCCGGACTGGCAATTGTGGCATTAAGAGTCCTGTTCAAAAGATTCTGACATTGTATAGTTCCAAATAGTGTAGGCGAATCAATAAATTCAAAGTATTCATTTGCATAATTCACTTCTACTGAAATTTTCCTGGATGAAGGACTGTATTCGTCAGCTCTGAGAACCCCTGTCATCTTTATTGACAAAAAAGAAATGATTTGAAGATAAATTGAGTATGCATTGAAGCAATTATACTAAAGAAACAAAAGATGGCATCTTTAATGGTATCTTGCAAGAGTCAAAATTATGTATGGTGATAAGATGGCCTCTATCCAAGATGTTAGATTTTTGTTTTTTAAGATCAAGGATGCTTGCTGCGATTTTTGGAAGGAAATTAGAGTAAAGGGTAGGTAAATTGTTACGCATTTGTTATAAGAAAAAAGTGAGCTAAATACAGAAAAGGGTGAAATATTTTTTGAAATTTGTATATCCATATACATATATTTATATGTATGGATATAGATATCATTAGTACCCCATCAGTACCTGCATGCAGATTCGTGTCACTCCTTTCATACTAAAAACGCTATACTATATGGACAAGACAACTGTATGTTCAGACGATTCATTGTTCGAAAACCGCTGCCAACAACTCGAAGAGTGGCTTCTTAAAAGAAAAATTACAAAGGTAAGATATGGAAGGGTATGGATATGGAAGAAGATATGAAATGGATATGGATATGGAAGATATGGATATGGAATGGATATGGATATTGAAGGAGATATGAAATGGATATAGATATGGATATGGAAGATATGGATATGGAATGGATATGGATATGGAAGAAGATATGAAATGGATATAGATATGGATATGGAAGATATGGATATGGAATGGATATGGTTATGGAAGATATGGATATGGAATGGATATGGATATGGAAGATATGGATATGGAATGGATATGGATATGGAAGATATGGATATGGAATGGATATGGATATGAAAGAAGAAAACAACCTTTTTAGATTACGATTTAAGTGCAAAAACAAAACAGCCAATCAAAACATAAAGATGGAGTTGATTGATTGGCAAGTTTTGAAAAATTAATTGAGTATTATAATGCCCTTTTTTTGATTATTTGGGAAAATTTTTTAGAGATGTGCATATGTTTTTGCATAAGCAGACATTCTCTACCATACAAAGCAACAACTCAAATAACATAAATTCTCGCAGATTCAAATATCGTCCATTACTTTATTTTTATAAATATGCAATACCCATCAACTATCCACCAGTGGCATGTGGGTATAAAATCGAAAAAATAAATAACATGCAAAGAATAGACACCGTAAGGTAATCCGCATATGTCATTTGGAAGCTTTAGAAAGATATGCGACCCGGTATATTTATTGCACAACCAAATATGGCCCGCGGGTTCTAATGTTTGCCGACGCTTGGTTTAGGGAAAAAAAAGAGAATGATGGACTATAACCCTTTTTGCTAAAGGGCAAAGCACAGCAGTGCCTTTCGGAGATGAGAGAGGTCGTTGCTCACTGTTGCTATTGTGTATTATACATGATGGGGATGATATCAACTAATTTCCAACAGATAAATATAATAGCTTTTGTTACCTCCACTTGAATTAAAATAGTAGCATCAGAAAGGAGATCCTTTGTCTTCAAATGCCAGTGTAGGTTACTCGAGGATACATTTATGAGGTTAAAGCTGCCACATACCACATTCTTAGGTTCAACACTAAGAATTCTTAAAACCTTTTCTGATGACCTCTTGCTTACGTGAATATCTATTTCAAGAGGCATAGACTCTGAGGTGTAAAACCCCCTCAGATCCAAGCTGACGCTTGCTATCCCAGACTGCACCTCTTGCGACGTGTTATAATCATCTGAGAAAAATGCAGCAAACCCTAAAGACGAAAAGTCAAAATTTGTAGTATAGCTTATTAATGTGTTGAAAGGACATGTAGGTTATTGGAATCTCTTGCCAGATATAATAGTTTCCAAAATAAACAAATGAGATATTTCCGAGATTTTGTCTCCAAGACATGAAATGTCTCCAAGACATAAGGTGTACATCCGTGCAGTTAATAGGAAAATTTATTACCAAAGAAACTTTTCATTAAAAGGTATACATCATGTGATAAATGTTAGTAATCGTTATTTTAGAAGGCACGTAACGCGAAGGAATGTTAAAGTCACAAGGTTTTTGAGAACAAATTTCAATATGGATCTATTCATGCCCGAGCGTATGACAACAGAAGGACAAGATTTAGGCAATATTGTATCAAACGAATACGGTTTTAATTGTAATGCTCTGAAAAAGAAATATTTTGCAACAACTACCATACGTATTATACGGTTTTTACATTCATAATTTACTGTTATATGACATAACACATAGAAATATAGTTTATTTTTTTCATAAATGGTGACAACTTGATTCGTCTTGTAATCAAAATTTATTAGTACAAATAAGCCATGCAAAGTCAAATGTAAATGAATGTGTTTATCATTGTGAAGATATCTTATAGCCAATTGTTGTCTCTAGATTATTAACTATGGAGATTATTTTTAAAATTTATGTGGTCCTTGATATTCTCTTAGAACATATTAGGGATGCTGAGTAAACATCTCATCAGAGTTTCTTCTCTGCAAGAAGGGTGGGGACATATGCTCACCACCCTTCTTTTTGCAGCACAGCTTCGTTACAGCTGTGACAAATTATGTGCCAAATATAAAGAGCGATTAGCACAAATATTGTCGACTAATCACATCTTCCAATCCTCTGTCTGCGAGTTCTCTAGAGTACGTACAGTTTAAGAAATTATAGGTACGCCTTCGTAACACATACGATTATGGCAGATGTACTCATACTAAACTTCCCTTCGTGTTTACTCTAGGTTAAGCCATTTTTGAGCATCCTCAAGAAAGTTCCGAAACAGCGTATCTATTTGCTATAGCTTCCTGCAGTTATAGAGGTAATGCCGGTAATACTAATTATTTATATAATGTTATTGTTTCTTTTTAAAGGACTAATGGTTGGCTCAATCCCGAGAGTCTTGTGTAGTAACTTAGTAGCTTAAAGAAAGCATACTTTGTAATATTTTGCCATTATATCTGTAAAGTAAGCAATAGTTGCATTTTTCGGAAAAAAATTAAATACTTGAAGTTTAAAGAGTTCTTAGTTTTATAATAATAATCATTAAGACTTACAAATAGTAAGAAATATATAACAATACCAACCAAAAGGCCATTGATAGAGCCGATAAAAAAAAATTCGCTAGTTGATACATAATGAACAAATTAAAGTATGAATTTGTGCTTTTTATGGACAAGATTAAGATATAATCATAAATGATTAAAAGTGAATATTAATTGCACGAAAATGCTTATGGCACAGGGTGAAAATAAACTTGCTTTAGAAGACTCATATTGTAATGTAAAACTCTTTTCTTTACGAATCAATATTCATCTAACATTCATCTGTTTCATTGAACATCAACGGAACGACAATTAATGCAACAGAACACCATATTCCCTGTGTAGCACAAATATTTTAGATCGGTATATTCATACAATGGTTTTTGAACAATAAAAGCGTACATCGGAAAAGTCGAACAAACTCTTTCCATTTATGATGATAGTGTTTCCATGATAAAACTACACCCTCGCCCCACCCCCACCACCATTGTAATTGTCAGCAACGCAAAGCAGAATAGTTAAACCTCTAGCTTTAACCCAGTTTTATTGACTCAATCATTCTGTTCCAAAATAACGAGCGTTGAAACATTAGTGTTCTGAAATTTCGTCTGTCGGGCGCACAACACGTTGTCAGAGTTAATATTTCACGGCATCAACGCAAGAAGACAGCAATTATGTATTGGGGGTATGGTCTTGCTCTGTTCAAGAGTGCATACTCTCATTGCAACGGGCGTTCTGAAAGTGGCGATTATTGGCTGGAATTTCCGATTTGCAAAGAGTGGTACCGCAACCCTTGCTTTCCGAAGTAGCTACTTTTGCCGAATCATTTTGAATTCTTTAAGCCGGGATCGTACAACCTATTTTGATACAGTACATGACGTACATACGCACGTTTTTACTTCGGGCGATTATCTGTCGGACGCACATTGTTTCTTAAAAGTTACTGTTTGTACAGTCAATTAATTCCTTTTGACAATAGTCTTTCACTATATGTGCCACTGGTCTTTTCTGAACTATAACATCTTGCAACACTTGTTGTGAGAGACACCGCTTTTATCTAAGAACATTGCCCGATGCACACACTACTTTTCAGCTAACTATAATCAAGACAGAGTTAATGGCATCCATATCAACCTTTGAAACCAAAAGTACCCATGGAAAAGCAGATAAAATAATTTTCAAATGTTTGCTTTGCTCGATATCGATTTTCAAGTAAACATCTGTGTCCGTCCTATAGATAAACTGTGCCTTAGTTGCCAGAGAGTATCGAATACCCACCATCATCATCAGTATCATCATCATTATCATCACCATGACCACCATCATCATCATCACCATCATGATTATCATCATCATCATCATCATCATCATCATCAACTGGCGCTCGCTCGACTTCATGAGTAGCATTCTCCATGAATCTCTGTACTTCATCGAATTCTGAATATCCGGCATTGGAAGACCTATCTCTTTCTGGAGCAGTGTAGTCCGACATAGTCCAGTGTGGGTCGGCCAACATTTCTATGACCATAGCGCGGTTTCCATAGCACAATGAGCGCTGCAGGTTCTGCGCTTCTGAAGCAATGTCTTGTGAGGCATAGTACTTTAGGTATTTTTATTGTTAGCAACTCAACTTCTAACCGATTTAAAATATCCATAGTATATGTTAACTTTACGCCCTTGTTCCCAGCTGTAAAGAATTTAAAATATGACAGCAGTCTGATATTGTAAGTTACTTTTTTCAGAAGAAATTAACAAGAGTTGACAATCAGGCCTTCCTTGTTTACAGTGTAACTACCGTTCACTCCTAAGGGGGGAATACAGAAAACAGAAAAATTGAATAAACCACAAATTCAAAAACACAATATTCGATCACAATCACAACTATTTCTTATTTAAAGACGATACACCCTCTATGTTTATACCTTAGCTGTTTGCAAGTTACTTCAAGCATATAGTTGCAAATATAGATTTTCTAGGATAGTGGTTTTTAACCTGGGGTGGTGATTCCCATAGGGAACGTTCAAAAATTTCTTTTGGGTTTTGTAGGTTTTGGCAAAAATAGATAAACTTTATTATTAAGCAAAAAACCTCTGTTGGACAATGAACTAACATTGTTTTAATGGCTACACTTATTTTTTAAATAAGAAACCAGTTTACTACAAACCGGAGCTCAATCTCCCCAGAATGTAAGAAACTCGAGGGCATTATGGGGCAGCTCTAAAAAACCTAAAAAATCTCTGAAAGCAATTTAGACAGTTTGATAACGGGTTGTTTCATGGAGAGGCTAGCTAGGAACAGAGGGTACCCTAAATAAAGTGTGAATTTACTAACAGCAGTGTTACTAATCGATCTACTTCATCCTTTATGATATGCATTGAACCCCCGCTGTTTTCTAGCCCCCTCTGCGTATTCCACCCCCTTCTATCTGGTACTAGAGAATAGGAAACTACTAAGAAACTTGATGGGCCAAAAGGTCAATATTTTTGAGAAATTTCGAGGGCTAGACGCTAAGGTAGTTTCTTATAAAAAACTAGTGTATGGTATCTATCAAAAACCACTAAACATAGACTGTCCTACGAAAACACCATAATGGGTCGTCCATCAGGTATGATTTCTCGTTTTTACCCCTCTGTTGGCTTAGAAACAGTTCATCGAATTTATTATTGATTGTTCAACTTTGGAAAAGGGTGTTTCGTGTCGATATGGGTATCTTGCTGTAAATGTGTCACAATGTCTGTTGCAATCAATTTTAATTTTGATAAAGCCGAAAGTTGTCACGGAAAAAATGAGATTTGGCAAATCTTTGGCGGGCATGGCCCCCTCTGCCCCCTGCCCCCCCGTCCTTGAAGATACAGTTCCAGCCATCGAATTTATTATTGATTGTTCAACTTTGAATGAAACTAATTACAATCGATGATAAAAGTGCAAATTTAAAGGGAGAAGAACAGACATCTGCAGAAGGGGCAGTGTTTTTGTGATGTCGATAAAAGTTGTCGACATTTATAATGATAACATAACAAAAATCATAGTTACTAGATAAAATATTTCAAGCTACATTGAAGAAGTACCTCAGCCACCAAGTGTTGGGAATAACAGATAATAATAATCCATGATAATCAGATTGCAGCATATTTAGATATAGGCCATGTCCTTCCACATATGACCATATATTATGTCAGGGCCAAAAGTTAACTGTAGTAGTCTGTCCCTCTGCTTACACAAGGAGGCTAATTAGGGATTGGGGAAGGTAAGACAATTGGGGGGGTGGGCACGTAGGCTGGGTGCAAATTTATTTTTTCACATTCCACTAAGGTGCTCTTGATAATTGGGTGGAAAGGTATGTTGATATGCATATATTGCTGTAAACGTGACACAATGTTTGCCACAATCAAGTTCAATTTTGATAAAGCTAAAAATGGCCTCGTTAAGAGTTTTATATTTGGCAAATCTTCGGGGGCAATGCCCCCCTGCCCCGTGTCCCCCGTCCCTGCTTATCTACATAAAAATATTTGACTCCTTTGTCCAACAGATGCAGTCCCCATTAATTTAGATATTGCAAAATTGTTATAATCCACAAAAAGGGAATGGGTTCTGGAACCTATTCGTTGATTTTTGAAGCCTTATTGCTCAGCGCCATCTTTGCCAAACCAGTCTATGAGTAAGGTCTGGGTCGACTTATTCGGCACTCTGATTGGCTGATTTGTAACTGTTATTTCCAGGCTGTTAACTACGGAAACAAGTTTTTAAAAAACGTGTCAACACAGCGCTGTGATTACACGTGGAACAGAATCGAATAAAAACACTGGACACGTCCGGTTGCTAGTTGATTTTCCATATGAAGTAAATAGAATGTTATTTAAACAGTTTAGCTTGCATATAGACTAACACCACAAGAGAAAGGAGCCAAAGAGGTCTTGTTATAGCTGTTCTGAACATCACATTTAAAGAGACGTCCATAAACTTTCCCAACGTAAGTACATTTTGATCAACTTTGTTTAAAAATATAAATCGAAATGACATGGCTTATTAAAGCTTCAGTTCGGTACAGTTTCTGGAACAGGGTATAGCTGACATGGACAGGGAGGGAGATGGGACAAGGTGTACAATTTTAGATATCATACTGCGATTTTGGCTTAATTTGCATCAGACGTGCAAAGGTGTTTGTTGTTTGTTAAATAATCTGAAAAAGTAAATAGAAAATGTTGCTATTGACCCCTACAATTGATTTAGTTGTATATTTATTCATTTCTGGGGTTAATGAGGGGTGGGGGAGTTGTCAGGCCCCTCCTGCTACAAAGATCCATGTGCATTATTTCATAGCCGAGGTCGTACTGCCTTGACGTATTGATACGAGGATCAAGAGGTTGAAGAGTGGCTTCAAGATTTGATTCTGCAGCAGAATTTTGGATTGGTGGGGAGGGGAGGCACGAAATTGAAGATCATCCCGTTCAATTATTAGTTGACTGCTAGTGGTACTATTCCATTCTAGTTAAAACGTCCCCACCTGATATTTTAAAGATTTAACTCAGAGCCTGTCCCCTGTCCCCTTCCTTTCCGTCGATAAGTTACCAAAAATGTATAATTCAGTGACTTTCTTAACATCCAGATTCTTTAGGATCTTTTTCTGTGGATGTTTGAAAGGTGGGCAGAACCATTGCCAATTAGCCAAAATTAGGCGTTTTCAGTGTTTAGCGCTTTGCAAGGGGATGTAAGTGCCCCCGGGCCCTTCCAAATCCCGATATTCGCCAGCCAAACGAAAAGGTTTGCAGGAACAATATATTTTGCAACATGGCTCTACATCATTGACAGGACCGAGGGATATGTCCTATTACTTACCATTGAGGGGCGATCGCCTATCATTTGCCCCCCCCCCTAAAGCTCCATCAGTAAATTAGAAATTAGCATATATCAGTACTCGACCGAAAGCTGAACACAAGTATTATTTTCTGAGACGATGATTGTAGCATTCGGCCATATTATCTCCGAGGGGTAAAAACAATTTTAAATATCTGTATGACATTTAGGTAATTAGTGATCAAACGAGATAATTTAAGATTTGAGATCATTTGAATTTTTTATTAAGGATTATCTAAGATTATTAAAGATTATTAGAGCTTATAAGATAAATAAAAGATTACAAGATTATTTCTGTCATTATTGGGACCATTTTTGGATTATTTTGAAACCAAGTCAAAGTATTTAAGAGATTATTTTCAGTTATCTTCCCTTCGATTGTCGCGATACCATGTGTTCTGGAAAAGGTCTGGGCATTAGTGACGTAGTGTAAGTCACGCCCATGTTAGGATAAAATTTGTATTACATTTGACCTTAGGGTCAGTGAGTAGAGAGAGACCATAAAGACCAGGGAATGAGTAGCAGAATGTGATGAGTTTCTGAATCTTTGGAAATAGAATTTACCAGAAATTTTACGCAGTTTATTTGAGGAGAAATACATTAAAAAGAACAGAGAAGAATCTGTCTTTGTTAAAATATAGATCTGACACGATTCAAGTTATGTCTTAATTACAACACGAGCTTTGCCCATAGGTGGTGTCGGTCCAAAGAGTGAGTGGTAATACGGTATGCTCTTTGAGTAACACGCAATGTAGTTAAGTAGATCAAGCGCTTCAGGGATCATCCCATTATTAAAGGAAAGGTGCATGAGTATGGCATAGTGATTTTTGACAAAGTGTTACAATTATGCACCTTTATATGTCCTTTTGGGGGGAGGGGGCGGTTCAAATAGTGAGTCGTTTCATATTTTGCTTATTTTAAAGCATTCACGATAATTTGATATTATTTCAATTTTTTTAAATTTTAAGCAATAAAATGTCTTAATGCTGTTATATCTTATCTGAAGCGAATGGGCTTTCACGTCGCGGGTGACACAGCTAATCATAAGTCTTCTCACAAGAGCATTTAATCTTTTATGGCAATAACATCCGACTCCTGAAATGATATACGGTGACCTACCTAGGATATCGACCTTAGTCTAAAGGAGACGCGTCCAGTTTGCTGGGCACTGTGCACGTCCTGGGATGTGCTTGTGTCGCCGTTCCTCTTATGGAGGTACCCATCATCACTCAAGCGGTCACCTTTCCCGATATCATATGCAGGGACACCGCCATCGCCTAGGAAAACCGTCTAACCGTCTAACCGTTAAGAAATGCTAAACAATGGGTGGTGAATCCGATCTCAGCTGAGGCCGCAAGATGATAACGATGATGATGAGTCATAAGCCCATGTTATTTAATTTCATGGATTAGAATTGCAAAAGCAGAAGCCATCCCGAATCTTATGTCCTTTTGTGAGAATGTCTCCCTGTGTTTCTTAGTCACGTGGTTCTTATAACCAATCGCAGTACAGAATTGCCATATGCTTGGCTTTTTGTTCGTTAGAGTTGTACTTGGAGTTATGCAAATGTGAATAGATATTGTTTACTGTTTCGATGAAGATATGTGTTTATGAAGATAATAACGAGTAAGGTATTGGAAGTTTCGTGTAGTTATTTGGCATTTCGCATTTTATGACATTGTGATATCATTATATCCATGTTGGTCGCAGTCTGCTGTGAATGAGCATTAATATCAGTTGAACTTAAATCTGATTTTATAAGTGAGAAATTGAAGAGGAGGGGTATTCAATAGACTTATTGTTGCATAATGTAAGTGATCTGTCCCCTTTTGCGTTAGGGAGCGTTACAAGGGGATGGGAGTTGTCAAAACCGTTACTCATCAAGTAGCCTCCATCCCAGGATTTTCCTTTATTTCTGTCTACGTACTGTAGGCCTGCCCCAGCGGGGCATGCGATCACTTTTACCAAGGATACAAAGTAACTTTTTATCTTATCCTCTTGTTTACTTCCAGTCAGTCGTTCAGATAAAAAATTAATCGTGGTTTGGCAAAACGGACTTCTACTTTTGTTTCTAGCAGACCAGTCTCTAGCAATTGTTTGCAGACCAGTCTCTAGCAATTGTTTGCAGACCAGTCTCTAGCAATCGTATGATACTCGGTTATACCAAAGTACTTTATTGTTGCTTGGTATAGGTAGGGCGTTCAGGTCAAATCAAAAGAGACGTACCACCAAAAATTGTTTGAAAACATCTTTAGAGTGTGAAAAACTGTTTCTTTTCTTTCCCCCCATTTTTGTAAAGGAATTTTAGACTTACTAATCCCAGCCACATGTTTCGTAAGGTGTTTTTAATATTTAGAGCAAATAAAAAATTCATTCTTTTCGTAATATTGGGATAAAGATTAAATACAAACGTCTTGGAGCAATGGGATCCTCAGGTGAACTATTTTCAGCAAATATAAACAACTCAATGTTACTTAATTTTACTCTTAATTTGTCAGTCATAAGAGAATGCAATTTTGATAATAAGAAAGTCATAACTTCATGGTGAACATCTTGACTCAAATATGCCACAGATGGCATCAAGAGAAGTTAGTCTTCAGATGATAAGTGTCGGTAATAAATGTAGTAGCTGTCACTGGTGGTACACGATGTAACCACAAGTGTCTGTAAGTGTCATTAGCTTTGCCACATATGGTTACTAGTGCTAACTGTCCAGATTATAAGTTGAGTCATCAAAGGTGGTAAGTGACAAGTGGTTGTAGCAAATGGTGGTAACGGAATATAAGTGGTATCATGGGTGGTATATATACCACTTATGAAATGACGTGGGTTGTGAGTATTGGTGCTATCCGTTGTTTGTCACATAGAGCACCGTTGCCTCGTATGGAAACAAAGTAAAATAAATGGCAAGTGTGACAGGTGGCCTAGAGCCTCAAGTATGACTAAATAAAGCTGCTCATAAACATTTTACATCAATGTCAATCTTTGTCTTCTGTTCGTTACGGGCTCCCTGTTTTCTGTAAATCTATTTCTTTATCTTTTAAAGTAGCATGACAACTAAAACGGTCAATACCTGCCCTGTGTGGGGTGAAACCAACGCCCATCCCTAAAAGACACCACGAGAGCGTTGTAAAGTGTCTTTAGGCACTGCTCGGAATATGGGACGGTTGTTTCGGCACCCCTTCCAACCCCACAATGCATTGCGTATCAAAAATCTTGGAATTTCCGAAATGGTCAAGTGTAGCACATTTTAACTTTCCCTTGCTTCATTTGGCTCCGTAAGTTCGGAGAAAAAATATACAACAGATTTTGTACTTATCACACCCAGATACCACTACCTTTTATCATTCGACTATTATTAATAGATATACATACGATTACATACACTACAAACACCTCCTGATACTAGTTGCTAGGCAATCTGACCAGCTTATCAAAACCGCTGCAGATCAACGCAAATACCGTAGCAACTATGAAAAGCTCTTGTAACACAGGGAACCAGTTCAAACTGACGCATGGGAAGAAATTTCACTACGTAAGCCAAAATACATCAAGACATGGTCGGGGATATGCTCAATATTTCAAGTCTTAGCGTTATGGCTCTACGATGATTATGCTATATTGAAGGCTATTCTGAAAAAGATACGCTCAATTCCAGTGGTCTCCATTTTTTTACATTCTTTATCGTACCTTAACAGAATGTGGCTGTTGGGATTGGAAGGTTGAATTAGCTCGGAGGACGAGGTCACCGATTCCCAAGTCGGCAAATGTAGCCTGCTCAGGGATGCGTCTTCGTGAAATGGCAGGTCTTACGTGACCGAACGTCACTGGGTTATCGCCAATGACAGCAGTTTATCTATTTTATCCAAGGATATTTGTGGCCACGACTTACTTCGCACAGTAATTTCATTGTTGATCGGAAAGTACCTAAAGAGGATTACTTAGGTTTAGCTGTTAAATGTAAGCTTAGGTAACCAATGAAAATATTCTATCACTTTAAGAGCTAACTACCGTCGAGATGCATGTCACACTATATCACGTGACTCTGTGAAATCACCGACGGATCATGTGACGATTGGAAGGGATTCACTATAATATAACAATTTCTCTTTTTTTCTCCGACCAGGTGAAAACAGGCAAGGATTAAATTTCGCAAAGGGGAGTATCTGACATTGGACAGCTATAAATTATAAATCTATTGAAACTTTTGAATATGAACTCAAATAAACATTCACGAAAAGAGGCTAAATCACAAATCGTCCTCCGCAGCATCTAAAACTCAGCGAATACGGGACTTTCTATTCGCACAATAACTTTATACAAACTTTCTTAAGTGTTCATTACAGAGGTATTTTACACGGATGTTTTAATGAGAACATTTGGAATGATCATGACTGTTATTTTGAAAAGATTCTAGAGAAATAAGAAATATGTCACCACCGGAAGTCGCAGAATCCTGAGTAAATGAAATCAAACCTTTATGTTCAAAATATTGTAATTCTAAAATACACTAACGTGGTCAAAAGTTGAAAATGTACAATAATAGAAAGGTAGCATAAGGACAAAGTTTCTAGAACAACATGAACACACAATGCCCACCCTTTTACTGTAGTACATACGTCATTACAAGCAATGAAATGTTCGAAGTATTAGTCCAACTGAAGCCTTCCCGTTCTTAACATTATTTTTAGCGTTTACCCTTTTGAAGGCCTGCGTCCTTTTAAGCTACGTTCTTGTAAAAAAGAAGTTTCATAGTCACACGTTATCACGATTTTTAAATATATTATACAAAATTGCGTAAACATTATGTACGTGAAGGCTCCTTGTCGTCTGACACTACTCAGAGTCCAATTGTCAGAAATCAAAGTGAAACGTAGGAAAGAACAAAGCCAACTGTATTTTTGAAAGAGCCAATCAGAGTTTGGACTGCCTGAATGGCTGTTGTTCTTGGACCAATAAGCGTTTACTACAACAAGATAGCGCGCTGAGAGGTATTCCAGCACGATGTTTAGTGTTTTACTTAGGGCTAGATCAGCTTTACATCTGAGGGTCCTTGAGGCAGTCGCTATCAAACTACGGAACCCTTCCTTATGGAGACAGAAAGAGTTTATTGTCAAAACGAGGTTGCTTTAAGGCTGCGCATTGGTATAATTTTTTTATTGTAAATTTTAACCATAGTTAACAATTGTACTTCACATTCTTTATCAACAACTTTACTTAACCATGCCATAGCATTTCTTCTCTTATCTCGCGAATATGCACGCACATTTTTCACATCTTCAATTTACTATTTAAGAATTGACTTTGTTGTTGTAAGTATTTTGGCATAACGATGTTGTCAAGGGCCGGCCAAAAGGCTTTGATTGATTACTAAAATTATTTTGCAATGTGTCCGCTGTTGTTATCAATTTGTAGGTTTTGTACCACTAAGAACATGTTAAAATACACTAACTTTAGATGGCAGGATATGGTAATTATCAGACAATTGCCTTTTTCAAAAAAAATCTTAGAAATTGTAAGAAGAGAACCCCATTTCCAATGGAGTGATTTCCCAGGCCTTTACCTTGCGGGATCCCACTTCTTCGTACGGTACTCTTGTAGATCTTTATGCTTGTTTACTGCTACTCTAAGCCCAAAGAACGGTACAAAACAACATTTCCAGCATTGGAGAACCATTGTTGCCCTTTTACACACCTTAAATCAATGTCTAAGATTCATATCTACACTACCTATTAATAGAAATGAATGGGAGATAGTATTGGCAATCTCAAAATCAATGGGATGGAAGAATGGGATTCTGGGATTATGCTTAATCTGGCTATCTTCTGCTTGTTTTAAGTTTGCTTGAATTTTCACTATTTTCATTGAGTTACTTCGCCGAAATCGTCAAAAAGTCACCGACATAATTTCTACCGAAACTTTTCACACAAAAACGTTTTTGCTACTCAATGTAGAATGTTTTGCTTCGCCTCATAGAGTACCTTAGAGAGTAAAAGATGAATAACTTTTATATTACATCTAAGCAACCTCGTCAAATTAAACGAATTAAGCATATCAGACGTGCCAACAGTTAAAGAAAAATTATCATCGGAATAGTAGAAGGATTTTTGGCCTGCAAAATCGTCTATCCCGCAATACAGTTCGGAGTTAAATTGAGGGGAATCTACAAGAGACTGTGCACTAAAATACTAACACTTGCACAGGATACAAAAGTGTTAACTAACGAATGAGCCAACTACATGACTTAATGAACCAACAAATCAACCAACCAATCAATCAAAATGGGCATGTGGATCACGTTTGTTTCTCAGAGCCGTCCATAACTAATTAGAAGTGCTTTAGAAGACCTCTACAGGGTTTATCACGTGTTGTTTAAATGACCTTGAACTAATGCCAAGTGTCGCAACAGAACGGCCAAAAGGTTACATGGGTGTGTCCGGTTAGCTATTAAACAAAACCTTGGAAATTGACTTTTTTGATTGAACTCTCGTGTTTATCTTATTTTAAGTAATTGACGACAAAAAAATCACCTGAAAAACAGATTGTTGTCACCATTTGCGTGCCGCAATGATACAGCACTGAGAATTACATAACATCGTCGACGTGAGCAGGTCAAGATTTATGGCATTTCAAGAGGAAAGCTGCCAAAACTTTAAAAATTTGAACAGAATTTCCGTGTGAATAGCTTGATAGTTATTTCACGTCAAGAATCTTAGCGTAAAACGGCAGAATCAAATATTTTCTTACTGATAATGAAGATGTCGGTAAGCACTGTTAATTTGATAAAATCCATATTGGCAAACCACCGTCAAAGTACAAACACGAAATTATAATAAATCGCTTTCTCAGCAACAATTACGTTTTCCAATAAACATACATAACTGTACACTAAACTTTGTTTACCCATGTGCATCATAAGTGGTATCCAATTTATAGGTTGTTTTGAAGCAACAATCCCTTAAATCGGCAGAAAACATCTCACTTCCTCTTGCCATCAGTGACAAGCTCTTACACGTACTTTCTAGCCAAATTGCTCCTTTCCGTGTGAATATTTATATCCGATCTACCACGCTTCCAATAGTGTCAGAAAGCCCCACCCCCCTCCCACAATACAAAACACATGGATAAAAATAAAGTTTTCTGCACTTCTTCGTATGTGTAATATTTTGAATATCTTGAAGCATTTGGTTTTCATGAACATTAAAACTTAAGCCAGCTGGTTTCGATAAATAAAAGACACGGTGGTCCTTTAATCTGTCCATTGAAGTTCCAATAAAAAGAATATTCGTTACGTCTGTGGGTGCACAGCAGCATAGTATCTCCAAGCAGACATTCAAAAACCGTTCATAAGAAATCCCTTCAAATCTAAGAGGTTTAAATTCTTACAACGATGAGTCAAAGTACTTTTTCTGCCAGACCAGATGTGAGGGAGTCAAACGAGGGAAGGGGGCTTGAAATATTAAGGGAGCAAGGAATTATCCGACAGCTTTATACGGGTGCATTTATAGTAAGTCAAAAATTTTAAAGAAGACGTCAAGCATCTACTCTGTCTACGAGCTAATTAGGTTTCACAAATGCCGATTTCTTAAACATAAAATAATTAAACATCGGTCATAAAACTCAAAGCGTGGTAACTTCCTAGTAAGTAAGGCTCGTGAAGGTTTTCACTAATCACATCCCACGCGTCTTTGCTACCGTGATACCTAACAGATCGTCACCTGCTTATGTACGGATGATATAAGCTATCGCAACATCGGGGGGTTAACTAGGTCTCCCATCAATATGATACAGGCTGGAGGGAGTAACAACAAGAATTCCAAAATGTTGCCCTTGGTGTTTTTCGTGAAAAAGATACAGGACGAGGGAGTACTTAAACAAATGCGCTACCAACAAGTCACCCTATGAAACCAGTAGCCATATGGCCTTGCATAATCCTTATGGAATATTACAAGATATATGCCAAAGCAGATTTACAGAAAAGAATCCAAAGAAAGAAGCAAATCTAGCAAAGTGTCGTTGACAGATGAGAGGATAGCAAGGCAGAGTAAAACAATGGTGTTACTGTGGTAAATGCTTTCAAGAGAGAGCTTTTAAATATACGAGTAAAAGTAAGAAAATTGAATTGTGAAACTACTACCACAACCCATAAGTAGATTGGCAAAGTGTCTCCAGCATGCTACAGTGAGTGATAGTAGTTCTTAAAGACTGTTCTCTAGTAAGTAGATTAGAGTTGTTGCCTGTGCAATTATGCAAATCTGCTTGCCTCGAACCACCGACAAAAAATTGCCCACTGCTTCGTTCTGGTAGCGTAATGCTGTACAAATTCGTCGCATTATCTGTACATAGACTAGTTCGGAGCAAAAATGTAGCTACTACCCCCAAGGGTACTTTGTCAAATCTAAATACATAGACAAGTTCGGGGCAAAAATGCCTCTACTATCCCCAAGAGTACTTTGTCAAATCTAAATACATAAGACTAGTTCGGGGAAAAAATGCAGCTACTATCCCCAAGAGTACTTTGTCAAATCTAAATACATAGACTAGTTCGGCAGAAAAAAGCAGCTACTACCCCCAAGGGTACTTTGTCAAATCTAAATACATAAGACTAGTTCGGGGAAAAAATGCAGCTACTATCCCCAAGAGTACTGATTGCACATGGTAAAGAAAGTGCTTGAAGGCTCTTTTCCTATTTCAAAAGTTTTAGTACCGCCACCCCCATTTATTAAGTTTCAATGCCCCCTTCTATTAGGCATCCAAGAATAGTCATTTACTATGGGCATTTTTATATGCGACAAGTTTTTTACGTGTAATCTTGAATGTATAGGTCAAACATTTGTAGTGATAGTACAACAATAAATATATGCAGGTATGCTAGTTGGTTTTTTATATTGGCCTTTTTTCGTTGTTGGTATGCACTTATCCACCATCACCACTCAGACGAATATGAGAGAATACAGTTTGACATACAAAAATTACTTTCTATGACAGACATCTACTGAATTGATAAAATGTTTTCTTACATTTTTGACAATTTGGAAGGTGCACCACCAGTAACTTTTGAGACACGCAATTGCTGTAACTCCATTTTAAGCTCCTCCAACTGCCTCAGAAGCTCTTCCTTCTTTTTGCCCCTCAACTCACGTGCCTTTACCTTTGCCTACGGAAGGAGAGTGTTAAAATAAAATTAAAAAGACTTGCTAAAGGGGTTCCGATAACAGAGATCAACAGTAAATAGATGCATGATGTGCACAGCTATTTTTTATGGTTGTCACAGGGAAAAATAATTCAAAATTCCTGGCTTTCCAGGGCAATGTTTTTGATTTTCCTGCCTATTTACTGCCAACGATGAGGTCTTTCTGGCATTTCAATGTCATTTAACCCAAGACCTTTCTTAACGGGTAATGAATAATGGCTCACACCCATCAACAACATAATCCACCCAAAGTTAATTTAATATTACTAAATATGATAATTTTTAGAAACACAAAGCAAACTACTGTACTGGAGAGTAAAGTAAGAATAATATGTCCAGTTTCAACTGGCAGAATTCCCTACATTTATACTCAGAATCCAGTATACTAATAAACAAATAACTTTATTCAGTTCTGTGTTGGGAATGTCACTTTAGCAACAACGCTACCATATTGATCAATCAGGCATAAAAACAAAGATTGATTGGCTGCATGCAAATGGCAGCACTTGGTGATATTAATTTGAAAAGATCTAAATTCTCTATTTGAGTAAAATGTACGTTTCATCAACACCATAACTACAGGGTTACTGCAATCTTCAATTAAACTGCAGTCTAAAAATATGTAAACAGATGTAATATATATACATCGACTTCGGTGAAACTGATCCACAGGCTACATAAAAGTAAAACTCCTTTGTAAAATAAGGTCAGTAGACAAGTGCAATTATGCATTATCCAGTTATGATGGTACTATCAAATTATCACAGAAGAATTATCCATTTTTTCAGTAGAAATCCATGGCAATTCTCAGTTCTAAAATGTCTGTAAGTATGGAAAGACACAAACTGGTTTTTAGTGTTAAATTATGGCTGTTTCATGACAAACACAAGTAGTAATATTTCTGAGATCTTGACTTTAATGCTTTATAGAATGAGCTAACATTTGCTTGTTTCAAGAGTTTTCGCATAGTTTTATTCAGTTCTATTTCGCCATGTGAACATAGGTCCACTCAGTATGAGATGTAGACATAAAATAGCACGTAACATCTACTTTGGCATAGGTTCTTTGATATATTGGAAACATAATTTCATGTTCCTTCTTCATACTGCATTTTCCAGAGTTCATCATTAACCAAGATCAATTTTACTAATTGTTTACAAATTTCTGTCAATGTTGTAAAAGTTATCCATTGATAAAGCATACCAGGAAATACCAGGAAGACCTGCCAGCACACCAAGGACAACATGGAGAGCAACAGTACAACAGGATGTGGAACAAATAGATGTAGAGGAAGAGCTAGCACAGGACCGAGCAAAATGGAGGAGGATAACTGCAAGTCCAACCCAGAACAAGGGAAAGAGGGGCTCTAAAGACAGACGATGATGATGATGATGATGATGATGATGACGATGATCCATTGATAAAGCATTGACAATCAAGTTGTGTATTTTGAGCTATTTGGCACTGCAAATATATATATTGTACATACATGTAGTCCTGTAGAATCAGTCTGATCATCTCTATAACAGTACAGATTTTCTTGCTTAATACAGTTTGATTTCTAGAAATTGTGCATACTTTCCATTTTTATCTAATTTCCCTCTTTATCTCTTTACAAAATAATAAGACGCTAGTAAGATGACAAGAGAGAAGTTTAAATTGTTTAACTAATTTTAAACCTGATCTACATGTATTGTGATCTTCAAAAAACTTCTTGCATGGGCCTAAAATATTAGAACTGGTATACGGTAGGCTCCCTAGCCACTGTAGCCTTCCTTTCAAATTTCTTGTCTACTCTCTTAGTGTTTTTCAGTGTGTTATGTTTATCGAGCCACTTACGTATTCTAGAAACTACGGTAACAGTTTGTCTATACTTACTACTTCAAAGTTTGGTTGGCTTGAAAAGCACAAACATCGATCAAGTGAGCATACATAGCCCGCTGCAAAACACCATAGTAAGACAATAAAATCAAGCACATATCGGTGCGTACATATGTTAAACCAGCTAGACTGCAGTAACATCAGTTTTATCATTGCTCTAGCATAATTAACACTGAACAGATTAATGCTTAAGTAATATCATTTTCAGGTAGTGAACACAAATTATTGCTGCTGGATCGTAGTCATACAGTTTTGTACAGTATTCACATGCTGGCCTGTGAACTAATGAAAGAAACCCACAACTTTTCCACAAAATGATAAAGGTTCCTTCTACGTGTCTTAAATTGATGCTTCAGGAAACTATTGGGAAGATTATTATGGATATATTAAGGTGTTCTGCGCTTCTCCGTACTCACCATTTTGGTATTTTTGTAAACAGCCGAAAAAGAACGTAAATGAGAGAGACTGGTGACAAGTAAGAGAGCTTTCTACAACAGCGACAACCACAATCACGAATTGAACATGGCGGATGGTGCTGAATTAAACCTTACAGTTGAGTTCAGGTAACTTGTCCTGTAGCAGTACCTCTTTATTTAAATTGTGGGGATGTTGTGATTTTGTATTTCTTAATATATCAATGAGTTTAGGGCGAATACTATCAACTTTGCATAGACTTGTCGTGTCGTCAATTTATGTGCGAGAGGTCTCCAGATTGATTCCGGTCATCACCTTTTGCAATCACCTCTTGTATTGAGAACATATGTACAACTATAAAAAGCACACGTTGGACATGAAAGAGCATCATACCGGTATTTAGGACTGCTGTAGGCCTACTGAATATAACACCGAGTAGAGTAATCCTAAAAAGATAATTATATGAACGGAAAACTTTGTCATTATAACGCCGAAAAAAGAGCAGCTTACTAAATATAATTTCTAGCACATTTGGAAGTGCTGACATAGGAACATTTTTCTTATAGATATATGGAAAAACAAGGCGACAAAAAATTTTCGCTTCAAACTACACTTTAAGGAAGTCAATAAATACCACCATATTTAAAACAGCTTCTTGCAGTGTGGGGAAATATTGCGGAATGTTAAACTTGAGATAACTACGGTAATTTTATTTACACGATATTACCATTAGTTACTAGTAATTCTTGTAGCATTAGACTCTACCTTGCTGTATTGAGCATTCTTGCTAACAGTAACAACAGTATATACATATTTGTACATGTATTGTCTATTATTTAATGGTTATACTATTAAGACACCTTTGCCTAAGTATTTGTATAGGGCCTAGTATCTTGCACTTACAAGACCTGTAAAGAAACAGCAAAAGAAAACTTTTGAGAGGGGGGTCTGTTATCAACCTCCCTGACTATTTCCTTCACACACAGCTTTTATTTTCTATTGTTCTTGGGAAAATGAAAAATGGGTAAATACAATTCCATTTTGGAAATCTTAATGCAACTGGAGGGTTTTAACAGTTTGCCAAATCAATTTTCTTGAACTTAAATTCTGTTAATCACAGCCAAAATCATGAATGTAGTTTACTTATTCTTCTACATATATAGGCCTATCTGTTTTGAAAATTTTTTGATAACTTTTTTCAATTTTCAATAAAGAAATTCAAAAGAGACTTAATTATAGTAATCTATTTTATAGCAGAAAATTTGGTCCAAAATTGAAGCTCTTCTTCCCTTTGGCACTTGCATGTGGTTGAAGTGAATCATTTCATTTTTCTGCATCAATTACTTTGATATTGAGGCTACAACAAAATCGTGGGCAATCTTTGGTTATCTAGTTGCCAAGTTACTGAAATATTTATTTGGTTGCACTGCTTGAAAGATTGATTTTGTTGAGGGCACTGCCAATACGTTATGTAGAATTATGGATCTAATGTTCACCCACAGTCTATTCAAATTGTTTATCATGAGGCTATTGTTTTCTGGAAAACAACCATATATTCTCACAGTCATAAGGTTTCAAATAATCTTCAACTTTTTATGTAGTGTACATTCGACTTATAAAATTTACAAGTAAAATCAATGTAAAATATAGAATGACCCAAGATTTAATAAATCTATAAGGTTTTGGTGCACTCATTTTAATGATAATTATAGGGTTTTTTTATTGAGGATAACAACAGAAATCTTGAAGACAGTGGATTTCCTGAAACCTCATGGTCTTTTATATAATATTAAAGCATCGATAAGAATTCTTACTATGGAGTACCCTGGAATTAAGGGGGAAAGGTCTAATAAGTCAATTCTATGATAATTATTCTATAAAACGTGCAAAATGTATTTCTAAGTGTGTACTATGGTACATTTTCAGATGTAATCATTGCCATCTTCATGACGGATCTGCTTCTTCGTTGTGCAACATGTTTTTATCATAGAAAACACAGTGACTTGAAACATACAGAAATCTTTCTACACAAATGATTAAGCTATCATATTCATGTGTGACTGCCATGTACAGAATTTACCTGGCAACTCACTTTTTTATTTTAAAGTATATTTTACAGTAATACAACTTGCAGTTAACTTTCTGTATCACTGGATCTTGTACTCCAATAAATTCAAAAAGAATTACAGGATCTGAACAGCAATAATGAGGTCACGGCTAAATGAATCCTAACAAAGCGGATTCTTCTACATTATACTGTGACTGTTCAGCTGTGATGCCCCTCAGTGATTTAGAAGGAATTGCAGTTAAATACAACTAACTGAAAATGAACAAAATCATGCTGTATATATACAACATATGGAATGAATGATTGCCTAACTAGGTATGCTTGTCATATACTAAAATAGAACAACAATCGAGAGTCTAGGGGCATAGTGAGAGGTTTCAAGTGTCACTCAACCAAAGTCACACTGAGTATACATTGTATATTACCCTTAACTAAAGGATTTTGAGTAGCCTCATTATATACAGGTGGCAAACACTGTCTTCTGTCTATATTCGCTGACTCTACTGGCCTGTGCTACAACTGAAAATGGGAAACACTGACTTAACTGTCCAGCACAAAGACAATTTATGTAAGCAAGTTTAATAATGAAGTTGCTCCAAGCATTAGAAAATATGTTAGCAGCTGTTAATTGGCCAAGACATGACAACCCATGTTGATCTTGCATGAAATTAGAAAATAATAGTAGATTGGAAACTTCAAACAATGCAAATATTATAGAAACACAATTATGCTGTATCCATAGATATATATGTGCACTTGTCATGACCTTGTAGGAACAGAATGAACTGACAGACGGACAGATTGTTGATTTATATTCTGTAGACAATAATGATATAATGAAACTTGTGTAACTTGTCAGCTCTCTCATGTCATTATCATTTGTTCTATGCTGGCTTTAATACCATTTTAAAATTAGTTAAACTCTACATTGTGTTTCAGCTTTGAGCCTTCATCAGTGCCAGACATATACATATTCTCAGCAGACACATTGTAATTATATGTAATTCTCAAAGAGTGGAGCATTGCCACAATAGCTTGCAATTTAACGGTGATTCAAATCACAACCTCATGATTACTAAACCAATGCCTTAACCATTGAGCCATCAAGGCTCGAAAGCTAAGGCAGAGATTTTTAGTGTCAATCTTTCGCAAATTCTCCTCCAGTCAGTGGGTACGGGGAAATTAATTAATTAATATTTATTGAACGACCTTTGTGAGATCACACCAAGGTGTAAGAAAATGGATACTTAACTGATCCAATTGGCTTTTTACAAAATCAAATTCCGTCCAAAGTACAAAATATTTCAACCTCTTGTTTTTACCCCTATGTATCACACATTATACATAGTGTAATCAAGGGACAACGATCTTGGCCATGTACTACAACATGGTAGTCTCTTCCCGCACGTCATTCAAAGAAATATAAATGAGCAGAATGCCACGAATGAAGGAGCAGACGATAACTCACTCGAAAATCGGAGAAAAATAGAATCTCCTGCTTGGATATAGGTAGGAGAGTCACTCATAAGTCCTAACATAACTAGGGCTTCAAAAGGAGAAACTGAAACATCACTTTACGTATGCAGGTCTTTACTACGTTACGAATTGTGAGCACACCTCAACTGATGCCCGTAAGAGGAAATTCGAGGCGTGTGGAAAAGTTCGATTTACAGCAAATTCTAATACAGCTCAAGCTGAATGTTACGTAAGATAACCTAACCCAATAATGCAATCTAAGGTTTTAGAAAGTGGTGGAAATTTTACGAAAGTTTTAAACAATACATTACCTCGTCTACTCTCTTGCAAAAGGAACATGTCATTCCAACAGTATCTGTTTTTTCACCCATGCTTTTACTACCAACTTTCTTTCCTTTGGTGGTAGTTATGGGGCCATATGCAAGAGCCATGTGTAATGGTGGTTCTCTGTTCAATGGAAATGGCACTTGATATTGTTGCTTCAGCCACTGGATTGTAAGCGGGAGTCGGTTCCATGGTCCAACACCAAGGAGCTCAGCCAGAATGCGTATCTTATATGCAAAGGCACTTTCATTACGACTTTTAACAGGAATAGTTGATAAGCGTCTTGTGCTTTTTGGATGTTGCCACGCCCATTCAAACTATGATGACAAAATTAGGAAAGGAGATTACTGGGGAATTTGGTGCATTTAGTACTTACAATCAGAGAGTGCTAAGGAGATAATAACTTGGAAAAGTTGGGGGTTTAAGTACACATAATGGTTGTGAAGGGGATAGCATCACCCAGACAGTGTTACAAAAATCATGGTACACACAAATGTTTCTGTTTAAAAAGAGCTAAACAGGGTCAGCATTTGCAGAGATTATCAGGTCATTAGTAGTTTCTTATTTTCTTATTGTGTTACTGTTAGAAAATCCTACTTTCCTTTGGATGGTCATTACTGAAAGTTTAAGCAAAGAGTAAGCATTTAAGTATATATTTACTACGAACAAAAGAAATCTAACATTTGTTGAATTTTGAAACTGTTTTAAAACTTTTATTCAAGTTATTCTTGTTTCAGGTTATAACTGCATACTTTCAAGAGATGCACAAATTACACTGCCACCTGCCTCCATTACATCCTGTAGCATATTTAATAATACTCCACCTTATGCTACATTACCTATTATTGTCTTCTCAGTCCTAAATACATTTTAATAGTTTAACAGCACCTTCTGGTAATCTTACAGTTTTGCTCATTTATATTTATCGATTGAAAGCAAAATATCTATAAACCAATGTTTAAAACCAAAAATATTTATATCAAAATCTGCACAAAATGCTTATTCAACTAATTACTTAATTGGAATTTTCAGTTACAAACATTATATTGAACAAATTCGATTCTCCCATATCGGAAAATATAATCCAAAATCGGGTAATTGAATTGATATATATCTAGGAAATTGTTCTGCTTTTATGTGGTATAAGAGATGTTTTTGGAAATGGTCAAAATGTTACTACATTAAGAATGTTGGTAGTCTTATCTTGAGAATTCTATGCTAAAGTTGTACTGCTGCAGACTTTAGTGGTATACAGTAAGAGGTTCCTATCCCTTATATTCAAGGAGACTGGTGTTTTAAGGGTTGCCCTGCATGAAAGGAGTGGTCAGGCACCATCACTCTTCACAGTCCATCTGCAGGTAGTAGCCCTGAGTTTTGCAGGGCAAACGTTACATTAAGGGACACCTTGATGACATTGTCCATATTGCTTCTCTCAGCCTTACCTTAACCGAGTAAGCAAAGTGCACCTTTAGAACTGCGGCACATACACAAAATCCTTTACGCTAAAAAACATCATAAAATTTAAGTGAGTAACCCTAAAATGTGCCAATACTAAATACTGCATTTGAGAACCAAGGCTCTGGCAACATGAGGCAGCGAGGCATTTACCTCATATTCCCCCAAAGACTTGTGTCATATGAATATGGGTAGATTTTATTTAATATTGGTTTTTACTAAGTTCAAACAATTATGCATAATTGAGTTCCACAAATATAAGAGTTAGCTAATCATCTTTAATTTGCCTTATCCCACCATCTATAATTGTGCCCCTTTCCATAATCACATCCTAGCCTTTGACATTTATTAATACGTGGACCCTAAGATGACTTTCAATACTGTGTAGAAATATTTTTAAAAAATTTAAATTACTTACTCTTAAAGCTACAACGTCATTTGGAAATCCATGAGTAATGAGGACCATTTCCCTAAAATGTTAAGCAATACAATGGATAAGTAATTAATAGTTTAACATCACTATCAGACAAACAATGTCATTGGTCCTGGGATGTTTGAAGTACTCTAAATGATCCAATTAACACCCACTCTCTAATAAATAACCCTGTCAATCATTTCTATTCTCACATGTTGGCATTAAGCATTACCAATATCATTTGACAACTCTTTGTATGTACCTTATACCTTTGTGAATTTGTAGCAGGTTTAGAATTATAGTTGCGATTGAAACTCCGAGTGAAAACTGTATTCGAATAAGGAATAAAAAAACCCAGGAATTTGAGAGATATCTCGGAGTATATTTTTTAAGCTTTTAATGCTATTTTGCATCATCTTATAAATTTTACAATGCTACTAAAAACAATGTTTTTAAGAAGATAGAATGACAATGTGGCAAAAAGAGGTCTAATGAGAATAAATACAAAACAAAGAAGGAAAAAATACAGTAGAAGTCCAAGGTAATTGAGTACTCTTGGGTGCCAAATAGATGTCCCCCCAGCTAATTAATTCTTCAAATATTTTCCACCAAGGACATTCTTATTACACCCCCCACCCACCCCTCCTGCCTATTAATTTTTACGTTATCTCTCACCAGTGACAACATTTGAGGAAGTACTTTGGCGGGCAAGTAGAAAATGTCTTTGTTAAAATATCAAATAGTTTACTTCCAAATTGCCTCTACATATCTACAAATAGAGTCAGGTGTCATCTTCCTTACCATGGACCCCTACCACTTGTCTTCCATGCTCCTCCTTTAACAACACCACCATTATGCTGATTAATCCTCCTTGATGGATTGACAGTATACCCTATATATGTCCTTCCCTTAAACTGTGGGTTTAGACAATACAGTAGATACACCCCATGGAATTCTCCAGGTCTGGCAGTATGAAAATCACTTTCTTTCTCAAGATCACTTTCATCATCCATGTTTCTGAAGCAACTATAAGAGAGCCAAAAATACATCGTATAGAACAAGTCAAGTTTTAAATGCATGGGCAGAGATTGATGAAAGAAGAATATCTAAAAATAGACAATTAGTTACTTTACATAGGCTCCTGATATTCTGTACAGGATAAGGAAGCCACTCTACAAAATGACTCTACACGTCTCTGTCTGGTGCCAGTTCTATTGGGTGATACTGGTAAGGGACCAGCTTCTCCCTCTTTAAAACTGGCAAGTAAAGTTTGCCTTTCTGTTTCATATGAATGACCATGCAATCTGACACACTTGTATCACTCATTACTTACAGCTATAGTTTGTTGGTCATTATTGACTTTGGCAAGTACTGGATTTGAGTGGCTAACATCTGTGTTCAAGAGGATCATGAGGAGAGCGGATCCCAAATGCATGGAGGGGTAATATCCTGATCCTAATCTTC
>JAAAKM020006971.1:136630672-136643936 GCA_010016025.2 Alatinidae sp. Z8VKAUB7J3 | reverse complement strand
ACAGAGACAACACTCTATGTGAGCCTCGTGTCTTCACGTGTGGCAGTGTTTGCTGTATAGTGACCTTAATCAAAACAAATGACCTTTAAAGGTTCTCTTCCTGAATAGTATAGGATCCCCTTTTTATAGCCTAGCATGTCAGGGTTGCAACGATGAGGAGCGGGTTTTGATTTCTCGCGATCCTACGTTTTCATTATTGGACTTCCCAAAACAAGTCAGTCACTCCTGTGGAGATGTTCTAAAACTGCAGTTTATTTCAACACCACCACCCCCACCTCCTGATCAGCGTCTTGTACAACTTACTGGCTTGTAACAATCAACAACAGGCAGATACCAAATGTTTAAGGTTTGCTTAAAGCCTTTTGATAGGTGAAGACCTTTTGGTTTCCTCGTGCCCCCCAATTCGTTAATGAGAATTGTGTAAAAATTCACACTCTGCTACATGCGGTTTCAAAGTATCATTTGGACATGACTAGCCAGATTAAGTCAGCTGTCACAATTATCGTTGGTTGCTACGTCAAGATCATGGGTTCAAGGCTGGTTTACCACAAGAAGGCCTTATTCATCTACAGAATTGTACGCAAGCTGAAGTAACTTGTAACTTGTGACCAACTTTTTTTATTCCCTGCACCCATGAATAGTTGTAATATGTCGTAAACGTCTTAGTTAATAATGCATTCTAGAATTGTGACCCAAACAAATTTGTATTATCAGTTATTTATTAATATACAGCCATAGGTACAACATGGGAGAAGAAAAAAATGTTCAAACCTACATGAAATTTCCTAAATTTTCAAGTACCTATGTTTAAATTTAACAACTTCTTTGTTTCTGTTTCTAGCTTCAATATTTCGAGAATCGTGGTCCTTTGTTGTTGATAGTATTCCCCATGTCTCCCTGTGTATGCTAACGATTTAAAGTTTATGTATTGATTGACAACAGAGTACTAAATCCATAACTACATAAAATACAAGATTTTCGGACGTTCATTTTCGGACGTTTTCGGACGGTGGCCTTTACAGGATATGAATTGCTCAAAAACGTTTGTATCTCTTTGCAAGTGGCCCATTTTCCATCATTATGGAATGTCCAAACGTTGAACATGAGCCGTAGATTTATCCGAAACTGCCCCTAAAACACGGAGGAATTTGAGTATTTTAACCGAAATTTTTCAGTGGGTAAAGGTATCGCGTAACCCCTGGCCTGCTGTCTTGCACGCCTGGTTGGGAAACCATGGCTTAAGCGTTAAACTGCCTTTTATATATACTTTAAATCACAGATCTAACAATCTCTTGCACGCTTTGTTGCTAGCGCCAATTTAGGTCAATACCCGAATAGATCAAATTTCTTGTGTTGAGCAATTCGGTTTGCATTTATAAAGGGTCTGAATCCATCATGGCAATCTTTCGCAACCTACTTTGAAACGTTTACACAAGTAAGCGTCAGTTAAGCTGCAATTAACTGGTGGTTTTACAACAAAGATGCCAATGAAGTTTCATATCACCCAAGTGAACACAGTTTCATCGAAACGTGACATGACAGGTACAGAAACGAGATCAAACTGTTGTCATGAATACCCAAAACAAAGAGATATAACCTGTTACATTCGATTACAAAGATTGTGGAGATAATCTCCATGAAGGATGTCGTAATCCGCAAACACCAGAAGTATACGATTTTCATAAGCAGCTTAGGTTTTAGGTCAGATCTCGAGTTGCTTGATTTTCACGTTGGAAACAGTACTGAAGCTGCTTCTCATTAGAAACAGTATTAAAGTTGTTTAACCGGTTGCTTTTATGTACACCAGCATTTTCGTTCACAAGTTAAAATAAGAAGCGCCCAGACGATAAAGGGATTGTGGAACGCATATTAATTTCACTGTTTTGGGGATCGACAGTAGTCAAGTGTCTGCAGCGGACGTAGACATTTTTTTACGAAAATACAATACGAAGTACACAATAGAATTTTTCATGGTTTAAACACAACTGAGTCAAATAATATGCGCAAGGATTAACCTTTGAAACGCCCCCTTCCCTCGCCCCCTCCCCTCGGACCCCCGGCGTTAATTAGATCACTAACAGAGGTACTAGGCATTGCGCGGGATTAATGTTGAAAAGCCAAAGCAGGGTACCTGACCAAAGGTTGCTACGATCCCAACTAAAGGTGTTCTGATATTAACAGGGACAGCTATCTCAGTTTAAGAAAATGCCATTTTCATATATTTTTGACAGTGAACAAAGTGGCATGAGAGAATCACATTCTTGCATTCTTTTATCCTTTTGAAATATCAGTTCCTCGGGGCTTCCTGATACACGGCATTCTCTCTAAGGCCCATGTTTGGGATTTAGTATGGTACGTTAGATAAGTTGCAAGTCAGGTAACTTACCCTAACGTGCAAGATACTAGGGTAAGTTTTCTAACCTGTACCTTAGAGTAAGTTAGCTGCTTTGGTATTTAAGGTAAGTTTGGTACTCACACTAACTTCAGCTCATTGACGGTTTGTAGATTCATGGAGCATAAACTGTGATCTTAATGGGCTGCAAGTGGGCAATGTACAAGTGCTTGGACACATGCCAATGACCTGTATAATGTACTTAAGATTTTCATGCATACCAATGTAAATCAAGATATTGAATCTTGGAATGTTCCATGTATGCAGGAATCGATAAAGATTTGAATAATTAAACCTTCTCTTTACACCCTCCCATGGATCAGGGAAAGAATCTGTCATCAATGAGAACAAACACTTCACTTATTCCTTCCAAAAGGCCTAGAAGTCAAAGGAAAGGCTGAGCTCCCGTCTGTATTTTTTTTAAATTTGGGTCTCAACAAAATATTTTATTATACTTTGTTGGCGAAAATTGTATTAAATTTAAGCTTAAGTAACAGTCTTGCATATTTATCACTCATACCGAATGGCTTTCTTTAATCATTCCGTTTTGTAGTGTAACAGGACTAATTTTGTAACTTGCACCACACCCCCTAAGTAACTTTACCCTTAGTAAAATACTGCACCTGGAAAATATCTTACGAAGGCTTTAGAAGGAGGTCGAATTGTTTACCACACATTTGTGATTGGTCTTTGCAGAAAATCTAACAGCCCTCTCATTGAATGCTTAAACGCGTAGCAAAGTGATAAACAGAAGAGAAACTGTAGAGTTTTTTTAGGATGAGATTCTAGGATTCTGGAAGGTTAAAGCACTCTTCACACTCAGCGCTAATGCATACACAGTTTCGTTGGTGGAACCAGGCCAGGGTTTAGAGAAGAGTAACAAACGTTATACGTTTCGTTTATTTTGTTTCTTACTGAAGAGTAACAGAATAATAGAATACTAATAGAATACTGTAATACTACAAGAGTGATAGAATAGGGAGTCAAGGAACAAACATTTCACTGAGTTTTCTTATAGTTTATTACATAGCTTCTTTACAATCCTTTAACCAAATTTCCTAATTTGTAATTCCATCTTTTCATATATTATCTAGTCCGCCTATCCGGTCTTCAGACGTTTCAATCTTATACTGGACTCAATTTTTCACTTACTTTCCAACAGCTGTAGAAAAAACAGATACTGCGTCATATATAAATATACATAATATACAATATCCATATAAAATATATATATTCATTCATATTTGATATCATACACAAACAAGTAAACACATATAGATAGATAGATCTCAGTCTCTCATTGTTTTTACTGATAACCAAAGGATTTTTTTTGCTGGAATTTCGATATTTACTGCATAAAAAGTCCGAAATCAAAAAAGGAAACTTATATTTCCGGTGCATAACCCTTGGTTATTTTCAATTTATAGCTTAATTTACCAGAAAACATACACCCGTATCTTATAGAGTTATCACATTTCAACATTTATTGCCTTTGGCCTACCTTATTCTCTAATGGCTACTATTTAATTCATTTTAAAACTTCCTGAAGCATCGCTGCTCTTCAAAGTTCCGTCGAAATAGCTGCTTTTTGTTTTCAAAATATTAAAAATCTGTTTCAAGCTGGCAATATTGACTTAGCGCCCCGATGAATACAAATTAAGGGGTTTAATGGTAACTTTTTAGGAAGGATGCAAAAAAAAAAAATGCGAATAAAAATAGAGTTTTGCCACTCTTTTTATCGAGGAATCGAAGGATATTTTACCTTGTCATATACTGTATTCTACATACTTTTGCATAATACTCAAGTGGAATTTAAATTACGTATATACGATGTTCATATGTGGTTCCTAAATTGCACTTAATTATAGCAAAGACTGCATAATTCTACACTAGGAGAAAAAAATTTTCACTAATATTAGCATACTTTATGATGTTATTCCTTGGAGATTAGGTAGCATAACGCTTCACCCAAAAACTGTAGGAAGTTTGAGGCCTGATATAACTTTGCCCCCCCCCTCCACACACACACACAGTACTGCCTAAAATGTATTCAAAAATTAAGTCAAAGTATAGGTGCTTACTTGTGAGACGAATGATTGCTGATTCCCTAATGTTAGGAAAATGATGTTGCTCTTTAATACAAGCATACATCAATTTTTTTCAAGGGACACAAACTGGTTTCAGTATTTTATCGTCTCTTTTTTGCAGCCTTCCAGATCTATCAACGTGTACCTTCCAGATCTATCGATTAGCAACAGTAGTTTAGGGAGTACTTCTGATCCATACTTTCAATAAATGCTACACTTATGTATTATAGTGTAATTTTGAAAGCCTTACCTTTGCATGACTTGCAACAGTTAGCTCTCATGTAACCTGCGTATCTTCGGTTAGTGCAGTAACCACTACGGGCCCATCCGGGGCAGTCTCGTGATTTGTCGTCACAACCTATAAAAATATAAAAAAATAAGAAAAAATACGACGGAGAGGGTGTTGAACGGCTTCATAAACACTAAGTACGTTGACATAAACACCATGGTGTAGAAAACTCTTTCTTTTGCGTTCTACCAAGCCAACAAATGCTCTTGATGAGGCAACATTGATGTTTGCCCTTTTATTGATGTTAAACTGCAAAGGTTTGGATAAAGAATACCAATCAGGTTATCGCTTAAAGTGCTCTATTTCTACTATTAACGGTCAGGACATAAAGCAATGAAATGTTTAATCTTGACAATTCAATACACACTAAACATCAAATGAATTGACCTTAATAAACTTGAAGTTGCTGGCATAACAACAAATCAATGAGGTTTTGATAACAACAGATTGCTGTAAAGCATATTGATCTGGATTATCCCACTAATAGCCTGAGCAGGGAGATACCAAGTGTTATTTAGGATAGTAAAACCAACGGAAATATCAAAATCCCTGTAAAACCATAAGCTTCAAGTGGCCGAATGTCAATCTTAGAAGAAGAAGAAGAAGAAGAAGAAGAAGAAGATAGTCGACCGCAGTAGGAGGCAACACAAATGCTCCTCTTTCCTTAGCTTCTACCACTGTAGTGGTAGGGGTGGGCGCCACTCCTATCCCAAGTTTTCTTTTACCACTTCTCTCAGCATAGCTGGTACTCATTTCACCGATCCAGTAAGGACGGAAGGCTGAGTAAACCTTGGCACCTCTGTCTCGAATCGAACACCGGTCCCTCGATTTGTAATTCAAGTCCATAACCACTGGACCACCGTGCCACATGACGCAAATATACAAAGACCAACGTTCTTGTTTCTATACTTGGATAAGAAGCTCTTGAGAAGCACAGTATGAGAAAAGAAGAGCTTAAAAGCTTTCCTTCTATCATTTTGTTCAATAGACAACATTGATATGACATCATCGATTTAGAGAACTTGCATCTCAGGAGACGAAATTAGATAGTGATTCTGCTTTACGCAGATCACCTATCAATTTACATTCAGGAAAAACAGTTATCTATCCGTAATTAAGAAGATGGGACTATAGTTTTTAAAGTTAGTTTGTTAAAGGCAACAATAAAAGTAGTTGCTATATCGTTGGACACACTTCTTGAGATGGCTATAACTTCATTATATATGTAAATTAAACATTAAACAGTATTCATGATTTTCGCATGGTAGTTGCTTATCTTTTAATAAAAGCCTATCAAACCAATGTGTGTTGGATTTTTTGTAAAGGTCATACTTGGCTTATACTCTACACTCGCGGACCCCTAAAATGCTAAATGTCAAATACATCTGAAGAAACTCAAGGCATAAATTGTGCCAACACTAAGAAGAACGTGCAGCTTATAATGAATGAATGAATGATGATGTATTTTAAGGCTTTTTTCCAACATTTAAGAAAATTCTTAGACCAATCCATATGTTCTTACAAAAAATACATGTAGCTAAACAGTTCTGATACCTACCACTTGGATTAGGTCTACCACCGCCAGTTCCTCCGTTGCATTGGTACATCTTGTTCAATTGCTTGACATCAATAGAACTGAATCCGTTTCTCTGTCCCAACGAACGTCTTGGGTTGTTCTTGGCGACAATGGTAGGCTGTCGGTTGACTGTGAATGAGTATCTGTCGTAGTGCATGATGGAATCCAAATCATAGGGTTCACCAAGGGTATCTGCTTCACCGTGGGAGTATTTCTTGAAGTTGAATTCCATACCTGACAAATCATTTAAAAAAGTAAAGTTAAAGTACATTGCATTTATACAGTGCTTTTTCAATGCGATAAATATTCAAAGGAACGTCACATCTGACATTTTACCCTGCAGCTCAGGCCGCGCTTTTAAAAATGTTTTTCTGATCCATTGTCTCGAAAATGTAAACAAATAGCAAACACACAGGACGCTTTCGCTTTGCTGATATTATAAACACGTCTCAATTTTGTACCTTCGCACGGTAAAATAACAACAAAATCAACTTTTAGCATCAACTTTTTCTTCATTTGTAAGTTCAATCTTTGGTTGACATTTCCATAGAGACATCATTATAAAAAAGGTCTATTTGAACCTTTTCAATGGCTATTTCTGTCATCTTCAATTATAGGGTAATTTTCAATTAAAATTTTTTTAAAAAAGTTGTTTTGTATTTAATAAATCTTTCTTTGCGTTTAGATTTCAACTTTTATATTGTAAACCAAATTTATTTTAAATGTGTTAAATATAGTATATATATCATAGAAAAGTTTTATCATTTGGTAAGTACTCTATTTAATTTACTTTACCGCAAATGGATATATATGTACCTACAAAGTTATAACAAAAGAGAAAAGGTTTCCTCAAGAGCCTAAGATTTGGCTGTTGAATACACACGCACATTTGCGTTTTGGCTAGCTACAGAGGTGATGTCCGTAAAGTCACTTGATACCTGAAAATCATTAATCTAAAGTTTACAAAATTTTCTAAGAACTTTTTACTTTAAAGTATTTAAATATAACATGATTTTTGTAAAGAGAGACTTTTAAAACCGCTATTGGCCATATGTGTATAGTTTTAGGGTACCTTAAGAGCATTAATTCCCCATCCATATACGAAAGTCCGTCAGGTTTTGTAAGATACCGTACTTTCAAAAAAGTTAAAGGTTTCTGACAAAGAAACGATTTTTTACAGGAGCAATGAAAGAGTAGGAATGTCTGATATACTTTAACTCATCGATTGTTTCTAATTTACGTTCTATTTCAAGTCTTTATGGTAGTCCAGGTTATTTTCGTGTAAAGGAATAATACAATTATGCAAAAGACACTTTGTACCTCTTTGGATGTTGTTCCAGTAAATTGTGACGTAATTGTCTCTGTCCCTTCTGCTCTGTTCGTGGAAGAATCCAGCAGCATGCATCATCTCGTGCATGACAGTCCCTTTGTGGTTGCATCCATTTCCAATGGAAATATCTTGGCTGCCTCTTCCAGTCATACCGATGGATGAATAACACCTGGACAAAGAAATAATACCTTGATATTAAGCACTGTATTTGAACCACTTGGCCATGACGACTCCAATCAATATATATCTGCTGATGATCTTAGCCGACCAATGTTCGTAAAAAACTCCTTGTTTCTTTTTGGTTTTTCTAGCGATAGCGTTTCAAAACAATTAATGTATGATAATATTTATAGTAGAGTAAAACGGGTCCTCGCTTAGATATTGCATGACGATGGCTTACGTTATTCCTTTCAAAATTAACGTTAGTGAATGTTTCACGATTCTAAATTTCAAAATTGCCTTCATTGTAGTAGGCTAAGTTATGGGGATCTACCGTAGCCAGTACTTGCTTAAAAACCCGGATTGCCCCAAAACGAGGGTAGCGAACTGCTTCCGTGTCTTAGGTCTACTTCTCATTTGGCTTCTTAGGGATTAGTTCACAAAAAAGCAAGGAAATGCTTGCTTTATAGACAAAAGAATGTTGTCTTATCGTTGGGACTTTTCAACTAATGCTAGCAACTCTAGCTTATTCTTATCGGTCTAAAAATACGATGTCAATCAAGCAGTCCAATTCTGATTGGCTCATTCGATAAAAATACAGTTTGGTATTATATTCTGTTCTTAACATTTGGATTCATTCTGACGATTTGTGCTATAGTTTTATTTTCAGGCGAAAGAAATCTTGTAAGTATTAATACGATTTCGTGCAGCGTTAATGTTCTGTGTCATCCACAAGCCTTGGCTATTAGTGTTCAAAAATCAAAGGTTTATACTCTTTCACACATTCCATTTCGGTCATTCTGACGTTAGTACTCTGAGGAGTGTCAGACGAAAAAAGCTTTTCAATACACAATGTTTTCGCTATTTCGTGCAATAAACTTAAATTAGTCCGATGGTTCCCTTAGCAGGGGCTAGGCAGTGAAGAATGGATCCACGACAGCGCTTAACTGCCGCCTACGTAAGGAACAGATATTTTGAGTGGGTATCCAAGGTCAATCATTTTGTACAATTACTGCAGAAAAATGAAGTGCGTTATAACAGGGACTCAAACCCGGGACCAAAGTGTGTTGATCTTCACCTGAGCAACGCAATTTTGGACGGTACGTTTGCGATAATGTCCATCCTTCTACGGACAAGTCCCACAGCACTGAAGCTGGTCATATAACCGGGTGCGCCGTAGCTAAACTGGTGACAACACACACTACTATACTATCCAACTATACTAACGTAAGTAGTAGCATTCCTTGATAAGCAGTGTTTAGTTGGCCCCTCCCCTATAAAAATTACCTTAAACAGTGTACACATTATTCAAAAATCGACAGTAAGTTTTTCTCAGGGTCTTTGCTGTACATGCTCCGACGAACGCTCAGTGCGATTACTGTGCTTACGCATTTACTGTCGACCAAAGTCACTTAACAACTTTCGGGCCCCTGAGTACAAATCTGTACCAACAAAACTTAAAAATTGTAAACTCATATCTTACGTGGGCACATACCACAATCGAACAACTCCAGAAACATAAGTTCACATAATTTCAAACAACTTATTAACATCATTGATAATATCAGATCTCAGTGAACGATCTGCATGGGGAAAATACCAAGACAAAGGGCCATCTCAAAAACATTTTTTTCTTAAATGAGAGTTGCAGAAGAACGAGTCCACGGTCCTAAAGCCCAGGTAAGCTTGATCATTTAGGTTAGAACTTCGAAGTCCGAGCGGTGGGCGTTATCACCAAATTTCAAATCATATTCTGTTAGTATAGATACGTCTTCACCACGTAACAAGAAAAAATGGCCTGGACAACATAAAACTCATAGGAAAAAATCAATGGAAAGACAGCGACATGAAGACGTGCTTAATTATCATGAATTCATATTTAATGTCAAGACTAAACAGGATTATCTACACAACAAAAGATGGGAAACTGTGTCATGACCTGTCCTTAAAGGATATGAAACTTGAAAGAGAAGTCTTTATGGGGAGGAGTGAGTAAAGCAGAATACGATGACAGTTGATAAGAGGAAACTTCCTTGAAAATCCTATCGCACAGTAAACTATATGAGCAACCCCCCTCCCCCCGCCCCTAATCGATAATGTTGTAGGTGGTCAGTCATACTTCACTTTAGAATGCTGATAAATTGTGTTGCTGTAAAACTGTTTACCTTTAACTGTGTAAGCACTTTCGGGTTTTTCTTTTCGTCCAATTCACTTATTCTTGAGACAATGACTTCCTGTCTGTCATGTAAATCTGACCAGCGTTTCCAGTTATCCCGTGCACGATGACCTCGTTCATCGTTATCGGACCTCCTTCTTAACACCGTTCTCGATTCGGGCGCTAGAAAACAACCAAAGGCATAAAAAAAATCAGCTGTCACAACAGAAAAACGAAAAAGGGTCTTAGAATCTGTTATAGACAAGAGCAGTGTAGAGAGGTGGCTGCAGCTCTCCTAATAATATTTAAAACAATCTGCTTATACAGTATGGCTTATAAACACCGTGAACTGTGAATAGAAAGCAAAGTCAGACACAAGAAACCTCAATATTTTATGCTCTTATGACAAAAGAATAGCACCACTGATGTAACAAGTCCTTTCAGGGACAGAGAGGCAGGACTAAGTTGGCTAAGCCTCCTGCCAATAATCCAAGATACCTCCCGTGGCCCCTCGCTATACGTAGGGGGTCAGTATAGTGAAATATCACATATTCTTAATCCAGGCCCTCCGTGATCATCTTAAGTACCAACTTCATCAATAGGTTCAGAATAACGAACAGCTTGATGTTTCGTATGATCCACAGTTATCAATTACTACTCATTACATACATTAAGGCAGAATTTACTCTGACAGCAAGAACGATTTAACATACTATATTTGGTCCTACTAGAGACGCTGCTTTAAGTTACAATGAGTCATTTAAAACACTAATACTGCCGAGTTCTCTGAAACGACAAACAAACGTCTTGACAATTTTTATCATTACAACTTTCACCATTTTTTTGGTCAGCAACAAACAGCCGGTTACGCAATTCTTCACATTTATTTTTTAATTCCTAAACGTGTACTAAATGTACCATTAAATCCTGGCAATCTACGGTGTTCCATTCTTAGAGTCATCACCCAACCCTTTTACAAAGACGGTGATGTCTGAAAACAAGTCACTTCACCTAACAGTACAAAGGATAACTACCAAGAGAATTCTAATGACATCATATGCTTACCTGGTTGTTTTGGTCCCCAATAACTTTCAGGATTCTGTTCCGTTAGTTCACGCATTGCGCTTCGAAGCCCCTGCACCTCAGCCTGCAGCTCACCCACTCTTTGGTTTTCATCTTCCTTATCCCGTTGTGCTTTATCTCGGTAATACTCTATCCTCTTTTCGTATCTCTCTATTTGTTCCTCCAATTCATGAATCCGTTGCTTTGATACATCTTTGTCGCCATTCTTATCTCCAGATGTCGAAAGAAGCCTATCATCTTTCTTCTTATCTTCCAGTGACGGTGCAAAAAGTGGCGAAGAACTTCGCAGTTCTGTTATTAAAGCTTGCTGTTTTTCTATCATGGCTTTGTAGTTAGTTATCTCGGTCTGGAATCCTTTTTTGCGAAGGTCACCATCCATTTCCAATTCCTCTATTCTGCGATTCAGTTCTCTGATCTTTTGCGAATCTGTCTTCCGGTCAGTGATACTCTGGCGTCGCATGTTTTCTTTTATACAAGATTTTAATTTCTCTTCGTACTCCGATCGTATGTCAGCGACCTGGCCATCGAAATCTTTCTGCTTTAGGGCAAGGTCCTTTCTAAACTTATCACTTAACCCCTCTAGCTCTTTCTGGTGTGTCTCCTGCACTATTCTTATTTCTCGCTTTAGTCGTTTATTTTCACCATAGAGATCATCATCGTTACTTGCCACGGAAACATTCTTATTCGATTCCGTTCTCTTCAATTCCTCGATCTCTTTCTCATACCTTGCTCTTAACTCAGCCATTTCTTTGTCATGTTCCTCTCCGAGGCAGGTCAACTCTTCCTCACATTCCTTCTTGCACTCGTCTACTTCCATCTCCAAACTTTTGATTTTATCTTTTAACTTTTTCGTTGTTTCTAGGCGCTCCTCTCGACTTCTTAATTCGAATTCCGAAATGTCTGCATCGTGTCTTTCCTTGGTTTCCTCTATCAGCGATTCCAGTCTTAAAACTTTGTCAGTCATTTCATTAATTGACGCACGTTTTTCTTCTTGTAACTTCAACGCGTAGGCTTCCATTTCTTCAATATGCTTCTTACTGCAGCTTTCAAGTTCACTTTCCAGCGTATGAATTTTCGAATTTAACTCCTCGTTAACGCGCATGAGCTCGTTTATTGACTGCGCATCATTTCCATTTGATGCCGCATCCTTGTAGGCTTGCAGTTCAAGCTTGTGCTTCCACTCCATGTCTTCCATTTCTCGCTGCATTTGATAAATCTTGGTCCCCATTTCTTCGTTCCTACGGAGCCCGAAAAAATTAGCAGATTCAGATTTTTCAAGTCGAATAAGTAAATCTTTCTTTTCGAGATCAAAGTTTACTCTCGTTTCCTCCAACTCCTTTTCTAATTCTTGCACATGTGTAGAGAGCTCCAAGATGGTTTCAGATGGGCCTCCCTGTCGCATTGCTTCAATGACGGTAGCCATATCCTGGCGTACTTGCTCCAGCTCTTTGTCATGTTCTTCCACCTTGTCTTGTAATTTCGCTTCGTAATCCTTTTTGAGGTCGTCATACTCCTCTACTGTGACGAACCCTGGCTGCTTGCGACCTGCACCTGATGCTGATCCCCCCTAAAGCAAAAGAGAAGAAGAACATAAGTAAATAGAAGAAGCTCCACTCAAAAACTTCATCGCAATTTGGGCCACGATCTTAACCTGCACAAAAAGGTAAGCATGAGCACCTGCACCCCCACCTTCCAGCTATATGATTAACCACTGTCATATGACGTATTGTTTATTCAAACCAGAAGGTACCATATCATAATTATGGCATTATAAAAGAACACCCAGAGGCAAATTTGTTGATCTTAAATCAAGGACACTAACACCAAAAACATAGCACGCTTTAACAAGTTCTTAGTATGTACAACCGCTCGGGCAAGAGACGTTGCATGTGCGATATTTCGCTCGGGAACAAAAATGTGGATGATTAAACACTGAAAATTGATAGTTACTTAACAAGACACAAAGAATAAGCACATCCTGCACCTTTTCGACGCACTATATCATATAGTACCAGTATGTATCATGCATGGAACAAATTTAAAAGGTCAAATTACAAGGAATGCATAGCAACATAATCCTGGTTTTTTTAGCTTTAATTGGTTTTATGAGGAAACGGTATGAATCCCCATATTCAATATTGATGAAGGTATCCAATAGACAGTGAAATGGTCCGAGTTTCAAAAAACTTCCAT
>JAAAKM020006971.1:136619287-136630572 GCA_010016025.2 Alatinidae sp. Z8VKAUB7J3 | reverse complement strand
GTGTCTCCGAAATGAGAATTTATACATTAAGGTTCCGGAAAATGGCTCTTTCTGTATCCCCTTAGGTACCTTTAGCCTCCCGAGGTAACGAAAACAACAAAAGAGAGAACAAAATCAACACTAAGACTTCGACAGAGTTTTATCACTAATCTGGGCTGTTTCATTGGGCCTCCGTGACAAAAATTTTTCTACCGTTAATTGCAATATTGCAACACATCGCTCTTGCAACACTGTATCCCGCTGTGTCTATGAACCGCTTTGTCAAATCTTGTTACCTCATTGCGGGGTTTTCCTGTCGCCAGATGAAAAAAACATCACGAAGCAGAGCCCACCTTCAAGAAACGCGTAAAGACCATTTATCCCTTCTTAAAACAATGCTTAGCTAATTTACGCATTATAGCTGGGTTTCTTTACTTTAAATACCAGATTTCGCACGTTTTAACGGTCTGTTCTGTACGTCCTAAGCGTGAGATCTAACCTTGACACACAAGTCATAATAGATCTACAGCAATGACACCATCGTATGTTGGGTGGTGATAGCCCTTAACGGACACTAGCTACCAAAAACTAAGATTTAACAATCCTCGAAAGAAACAAAAAGATGTCAAGCCACTTGGACGAGTGAAACCATTGTTGATTACACCCATGTAACACATTCCTTGCTTGCACGTAATCGTTGACGAGAAGTAAGCAGTAGCTAACTGAACCGAAGGTTGGTTAGGCGGTGTTTGTAGCAACGAATATGGGAACTAAAATAAATATAAAGCAAATGAATATTTGCAAATGTTGCCAGTTTAGCAATTTGTACATAGACTCTCAGGCAATGAAACAGAAAATCGACATGGGGAACCCCCTGAAAAGCTCTCTCAGCCAAATTTCCGACCGTGGGAAGGCAATCTGCCATTTCAATAGCCTGGCAAGCAAAGCTGACTAAACTACATCTAAGCATATCATCTGCATACCCAATAAAATTTTCAACAGCACCACAAGTGTCACTAATATCCAGTCTCGGGACTGTGTACGATTTTATCGCTTTGCTGTTGTTTTTATCTTCTGACTTTTGATCGCGACAACTCATCAAACGGTAAAAGTCTTACTGCTTACGACAGGGTAAGACGGTACCCTTTAGGGCTATCATTCGTAACAACTTACCTCATCCTGGACACCTTCATACCGTCCCGAATTGAAAGCTTCTCGCACCATCAACATATCGCGAATTGTCTCTTCCATTTCCTTCATATGGGCCTCCTACAAACAAAAATAGCAAGCAGAGAAGGGTCGTGAATTCTTGACTAGTATGCTGATATTTCACACAGGATGATGGTTCGCAAATTATCGCCTTCGCAAATCGGCGCTCGCTCTCGGCGTGCTCGGGGGACGCGAAGCGCGCGCCGCCCTGCGCGAGTCGGCGCGGCGCGAGAGCCGCAGCCTGGTGCGCGAAGCCTGTGACAAGGCGCTCGGGAGCTCCCCGGTCGATCCTTGAACGGACGTGCCGGCGCTCCGCCTCTCGGCTCGATTCGCCGTTCCGGCTCGCCTCGGTTAGCATCCGTGCAGGGGAAGTCGGCTGGAGGTTTCGATGCGAGGTGGTGACCAGGGGCGAATCCGTACGGACGGCGGGCACGACGACGCCCGGGCCGCCGCATTCGTCGAGCGTCTCGAGGACCTGCTGGTCGCGGTGCGCTGGACGACGCTCGCCGCCGTGATCGGCTACGCCGCTCTCTACGTCGTGGCCTACGCGATGCCGTTCGCTGCGCTCGGCGCCGAGGACGGCCAGCTCTACCTCACGCTGACGCTCGCCAAGGCGCCGCTCGTCGTCCTGGCGCTCCTCTGGCTCACCCTCCACATCTTCTGGCGCCGGCAGCGCTCCCGGCACGGCTGAGGGCCGCCGGTCGGTCGGCTTGACACGACCGAAACCCGGTCTTATAAGCCGTTTGCACCCAACGAGTCGGCGACGCCGGGACCCATCACGGCATCGACTCTCCACCTCGAGGGGAGCGGACCTGGTGCGTCCGACGGGGGATCGAGCGCGATCGCGTGTCGGACGCGCGCGTCCAACGATCTCCGACGGGTGCAGGAGGGAGAGCTCATGCGATTGGACAAGCTGACGATCAAGGCCCAGGAAGCCCTGCAGGCAGCGCAGGGACACGCCGAACGGCTCGCGCATCCGGAGATCCGGGCCGAGCATCTGCTGCTCGCCCTGCTCCAGGAGCCGGACGGACTCGCCCCGTCGGTGCTGCGCAAGGCCGGGGTCGAGCCCGACGCGGTGGAGACCTCGGCCCAGCAGGCGCTCGACTCGCTGGCGCAGGTGCACGGCGGAGCCACGCCTCAGCCGTCCGCCGCCCTCCGCTCCGTGCTCGAACGAGCGCTGTCGAGGGCGGACGAGTTCAAGGACAGCTACGTCAGCACCGAGCACCTGCTGCTCGGTCTGTGCGAGCGCGGCGAGGCGGCGACGCTGCTCGAGCGCGCGGGCGTGAAGCCCGACGTGCTGATGAAGGCGCTGCAGTCCATCCGCGGCACCCAGCGCGTGACCGACGCGCACGCCGAGGACCGCTACCAGTCGTTGGAGCGCTACTGTCGCGATCTGACGGCCTCGGCCCGCGGCGGAAAGCTCGACCCCGTCATCGGGCGCGAGGACGAGGTCCGACGCGTGATGCAAGTGCTCGGGCGTCGGACCAAGAACAACCCGGTCCTGATCGGCGAGCCCGGCGTGGGCAAGACCGCCATCGTCGAGGGGATGGCGCGGCGCATCGTCGATGGCGACGTGCCCGAGACGCTGCGCAACAAGCGGCTGCTGTCGCTCGACATGGGCGCGCTCATCGCCGGCGCCAAGTACCGCGGCGAGTTCGAGGATCGTCTCAAGGCGGTGCTGCACGAGGTCGCGGAGGCGGCCGGCGAGGTGATCCTGTTCGTCGACGAGCTGCACACGGTGGTCGGCGCCGGCGCGGCCGAGGGTGCGATGGACGCCTCCAACATGCTCAAGCCGGCGCTGGCGCGCGGCGAGCTGCACTGCATCGGCGCGACCACGCTGAACGAGTACCAGAAGTACATCGAGAAGGACCCCGCGTTGGAGCGCCGCTTCCAGCGCGTCTACGTGTCCGAGCCGAGCGTCGAGGACACCATCTCGATCCTGCGCGGCCTGAAGGAACGCTACGAGGTCCACCACGGCGTGCGCGTCACCGACGCCGCGCTGGTGTCGGCCGCGACGTTGTCGAACCGCTACATCACCGACCGCTTCCTGCCCGACAAGGCGATCGACTTGGTGGACGAGGCGGCCAGCGAGCTGCGGATCTCCATCGACTCGATGCCGCCCGAGATCGACGGTGTCGAGCGACGCATCCTGCAGCTCGAGATCGAGCGCCAGGCCCTCAAGAAGGAGTCCGACGGTCCGTCGCGCGAGCGATTGACGTTGCTCGACCGGGAGCTGGCCGAGCTGCGCGAGGAGGTCGCCGGTCGGAAGGCCCAGTGGGAGAGCGAGAAGCAGGCGATCGAGCGGATCCGGACCCAGAAGGAGCAGATCGAGGCCGCCCGCACCGAGGCCGAGCGGGCCGAGCGCGAGGGCGATCTGGAGCGGGCCGCCGAGCTGCGCTACGGTCGGCTGACCCAGCTCGCCGCCGAGCTCGAGGCCGCCAAGGAGGAGCTCGATCGCGTTCACGGCGGCACCTCCATCCTCCGCGAGGAGGTCGGTGAGGAGGACGTGGCGCGGATCGTCTCGCGCTGGACCGGCGTGCCGCTGACCAAGCTGATGGAGGGCGAGCGCGAGAAGCTGGTCCAGATGGAGGAGCGGCTCGCGCGCCGCGTGATCGGCCAGGACGAGGCGCTCGCCGCGGTCGCGCGCGCGGTGCGTCGGGCGCGCGCCGGTCTGAAGGACCCGGACCGTCCGATCGGCTCGTTCATCTTCCTCGGACCGACCGGCGTCGGTAAGACCGAGACCGCGCGGGCGGTCGCCGAGTTCCTGTTCGACGACGAGCGGGCGATGGTGCGCGTCGACATGTCCGAGTACATGGAGCGGCACGCGGTGGCGCGGCTGATCGGGGCTCCCCCCGGCTACGTCGGCTACGACGAGGGCGGGCAGCTCACCGAGGCGGTGCGACGGCGGCCCTACTCGGTGGTGCTGTTCGACGAGATCGAGAAGGCCCACCCGGAGGTGTTCAACGTCCTGCTGCAGCTACTCGACGACGGTCGCCTGACCGACGGCAAGGGACGGGAGGTCGATTTCCGCAACACGGTGGTGATCCTCACGTCGAACGTCGGCAGCCCGGAGATCCTGGAGATGCGCGACGGCGACCGGGAGCGCGTGCGCGCTGCGGTCGAGGCCGGGCTCCGTCAGCACTTCCGGCCGGAGTTCCTCAACCGGATCGACGACACGGTGGTGTTCGACAGTCTCGGACGCGAGCACCTGGAGCGGATCGTCGACCTCCAGGTGGAGCGTCTGCGGGCGCTGCTCGCGGAGCAGCAAATCCATCTCGATCTGACTTCGGAGGCGCGCACCTTCCTCGCCGAGGACGGGTACGACCCGAGCTTCGGCGCCCGGCCGCTGAAGCGGTCGATCGCCCGTCACCTCCAGGATCCGCTCGCCCTGGAGATGCTCGACGGTCGGCTGTCTCCGGGGGATCGGGTCCGCGCCGATCGCTCCGCGACCGGCGACGGGCTGACCTTCGCACCGTTGCGGGAGGCCGCCCCGGCCGCCTGACGGTGCCGGACGGAGCGCCGCAGATTAAGCTAGAGGGTCCGTGCCGCGATGCGGCGCGGACCCGTGACGTCGACCCGGTCCCCCGAGGTCGACCCCCGGACGTCCCGCCCGGACGTCCGGACCCCACGAGGCTCGACGGAAGATGATGAACTCGATGAAGACGGCGGTCCTGCTCGGTGTCCTCACCGCCCTGCTCGTGGTCGCGGGCGGAGCGGTCGGCGGCGAGAGCGGCATGGTCATCGCCTTCGTCATCGCGCTCGCGATGAACTTCGGCAGCTACTGGTTCTCGGACAAGATCGTCCTGAAGATGTACCGGGCGCAGCCGATCCCGCCCGAGCAGGCGCCCGATCTGCACGCCACGGTCGAGCGGCTGGCTCACAAGGCGCGCATGCCGAAACCGCGCGTCTATCTGATACCGGACGACTCGCCGAACGCGTTCGCCACCGGCCGCAATCCGGACCACGCGGTGGTGGCGGTCACCCAGGGCATCCTGCGCCTGCTCGACCGGCGCGAGCTCGAGGGGGTGCTGGCGCACGAGCTGGCCCACGTGCGCAACCGAGACATCCTGATCGGCTCGATCGCGGCCACGCTGGCGGGCGCGGTCGGCATGCTCGCCAGCATGGCTCGCTGGGGCGCGATCTTCGGCGGCTTCGGCGGCCGTGACGATCGCGACGGCGGCGTGATCGGGCTGCTCGCGACGGCGCTCATCGCGCCGTTCGCGGCGATGCTGGTGCAGATGGCCGTGTCGCGCTCGCGCGAGTTCCAGGCGGACGCCACCGGCGCCGAGCTGACCGGCGACCCGGAGGGGCTCGCGAGCGCACTCGGCAAGCTGCACGCCCGCTCCGCCCGCGCGCCGATGCGGGCCGCGACGCCGGCGACCAGCCATCTGTTCATCGTCAACCCGCTGACGGCGAGCTCGTTCGCGAAGCTGTTCAGCACTCATCCGCCGCTCGAGGAGCGCATCCGCCGACTCCGGGCGCGATCGTGACGGCGTGAATTCGATAGCGCAGAGGAGCTGACGATGAGCCGGAATCCGGCCGACGAAGAGCATTCCGCCGACGCCGAGGCGTCCCCGAATTCGAGCGAGGACGCTCCCGAGGCGTCGAACCTCGGCGGCGCGGCCGACGGCGACGAGGAGGACGACCCGCCGATCCGGGTGATCGATCGTCGCTTCTGGGCGCGGTCCGACTCCGACGAGGGCGACTCGGACGGCTCGACCGAGGCGACCGGAGACGCCGAGGACGCGGACGAGACGAGTCGCTTCCCCAGCTACGTCCGTGAGCTCGAGGACCGGGCGCGCCAGGCCGAGGACAAGCTGCACGAGTACGTCGTCGCCTACAAGCGGCGCCAGGCCGAGTTCGACGAGCTCCGCAGCCAGCTACGCGGCGACGTCGACCGCCGGGTCGAGGAGGGGCGGGCGCAGTTCTTCCGTCGCCTGCTACCCGCGGTCGACCAGCTCCACCTCACCCTCGAGGCGGCCGGCGAGGGCGACGGCGGCTCCGACGGCTTCGCTCACGGCGTGCGGATGGTGCTCCAGGGGCTGCTGCGGCAGCTCCAGGAGGAGGGGCTCGAGGAGGTGTCTCTGCTCGGCAAGCCGTTCGATCCGCACTTCGCCGAGGCGGTCGGGATCGAGCCGGTGGAGGACGCCGAGCGCGACGGCGTGGTGGTCCACGAGCTGCGCAAGGCCTACGTCCTGGGCGATCGATGTCTGCGTGAGGGGCAAGTGCGGGTCGGCAAGCGCGTCGCGGCCGCGGCCTCCGAGCAGGGAGGCGAGTCGTGAGGTGCCCGCTGGCGGCGCTCGTGCTGCTGGCCTCGATCTCGACCGGCTGCGGCGACGACGCCGGGCGTCCGGCCGCGTCGAGCACCGGCGGGCCGTTCTCCCACGCCCGCTTCGGCGCCGTGCTCGAGCGCTACGTCGACGGCGCCGGAATGGTCGACTACCCGAGGCTGGCCGCCTCGGACGACCTCGACCCCTACGTGGCGTCTCTCGCCGCCAGCTCGCCGGCGAGCCATCCGGAGCGCTTCCCGACCGAGGCCGACGCCGTCGCGTACTGGATGAACGCCTACAACGCGCTCATGCTGCACGCGGTCTCCGAGCACTACCCGGTCGGGAGCGTCACCGAGATCGCCGATTCGTACGGCGTGTTCGACCGCCTCACCTTCGACGTCGGCGGCCGTCCGATGACGCTCGACGCGGTCGAGAAGGGGACGCTGCTGGTCGAGTTCGACGAGCCACGCGTCCACTTCGGCCTCACCTGCGCGTCGATGGGCTGCCCCCGCCTCGGACGTGAGCCATTCGTACCCGATCAGCTCGACGCCCAGCTCGACGCCGCCACGCACGCCTACCTCGGCTCCGACATCGGCGCGGTGGTCGACGTCGATGCGGGCCGGGTGTGGCTGAGCCGGTACTTCGACTGGTACCGGGACGACTTCCCGCCCGACCCGGTGAGCTACGTCCGACCCTACCTGACCGACGCCCGGCGCGAGCGGCTCGACGCTCTCGGTCCGGAGCCGCGGATCGAGTTCATCGACTACGACTGGCGGCTCAACGATGCGACCGCCGCCTGGGCCGTGCGCGCTCCGTGAGCGATCCGGTCCAGAGCTGGCTGGAGCTGGCGCGCGGGCACTGGGCCGCGGCCGCGCTCGCGACTGCGGTCGAGCTCGACCTGTTCGGGGCGCTCGACGGCCCGCCGCGGAGCGTCGCCGAGATTGCCGCCGCCGTGCAGGCGAGCGAGCGCGGGGTCCGCTCGCTGCTGGTCGGGCTGTCGGGACTTCTAAGTTAGGTTGTCATATTGCAGTTAGGATTCATGTACAATGCTAGTATTTCTGGAATTTTATTGGTGTCAGAGCACAATTGAAAACTGGTTACATCTTATTTGATAGAAAAGTCTAAAAGGGATTTGCAGTCTTTTATTTTGAGCTAAACTGCATTATGATGAGCAGATTCACAGATGTTTATTGTTTTCATCAATGAGCATTTCAGCTTGCCTCTTTTCAGTGGCTATATGTAAAGCAACAAGCAGTTCTAAGTAGAGTGGAAGATAGGTAGTAGTTGTGCACTTTATATTCAACATCATTGCCTCTTTCTTAAATTATGATATATATGTCAAGAAGATTGTTTCAAAATATTAATGATATATATATAATCAAAGAATTATACCTACTGTCAACACTTTTTAAAAAGTAAACAGATCTGAAATGGAATTGTGTCTGAAATTGTTTTCTACTTGATTTTTTGAGTCACTGTTAGCTCAAGGCTATGTAAGAAGTTATTCCTGGTGTGTTTCAGCACTTAAAAAACATTTGAAGCTATTTCTTATCAATGTACGTTCAGTGATTACCGTGTCTGCTAGATCAATCAAAAGCTAAAATTAACCAACTGTGGTAATGTCAACAGCACATTATGAAGGCATCATTATTTCAGGTACAGACCATTTTAGTTTGAATAGATTACCCCGATAACTTGCCATTTCAGTTAAATAAGTTTGTCACAGTATATAATTGAGGTTGTGGTGGAGTTACTAGGAAGTACTGATTTTGTTTCAGAGTAGAATTACCCAGATAGGTTATACGGGGGAGCACTTCTCTCTTAGTGTGACTCTTAACAGACTCTTCTAGGGTTTTTGCATTTAATTTGACAACTTTTACCACATTTTGACATTGTCATTCAAGCACTCCTTCCAACTTTCATAGTAAGTTCCTGTGAAGTTAACAATGAAGTGATATGATCCTCTTCCATACCAAGAATAACTTTAATTACTGCCATAATTAAATTTAGTAGATGCATAAACATGCTGTATATCGGAATTATCAGGAAATTGTAGTTTCTTTTGCATGATTACCTGGCACTGAACAAATTTTGTTAAAGCATCAATTACATTGAAACTAACTTTTGCGAAGTATAGCTATATCAAAAGCAATAGCTTAACTTTTGAATAAACATGCATCATCAGCGAATTGATACAAATATAATAGCTAAAAAAAATGGAAAATGAATATCCATGTTGAGAAAACTTTTCTAACTTGACATATAACACATAATGAACATACTCAATACAAAATTTATTTTATATCAGGGATGTATAAAACTGATCATACAGTTGATAGATAAAAAATTCAGGGATGTAAAGGTACATAAGTATAAGAGATATTAAATGAATGATCAACCTCACCAAATGCATTTTGAAGGCCAAGAGGAGTAACAAATGGGAAACACGGTTTTAATTTAGCTTTTTGTATAACATGAGCTAAATGAGCTATATGGTCAAAGGTACCTGAAATTCCTTTGATTAAACCTTTTTGTTTTGAACATTCAATAAATTTTTATCTTAAGGAGCACAAACATGTGATCATGCACTCCCGGAGTAACTATTTCTAGGGAATGGACCCCAGCATTGTAAGGTGGAAACTTTGAAGCTGATCAGTAGAACTCTTTATTTGTATTAAAACTGTAACTGCATATTTCCAATCTGAAGGTACATTCAGTGTTTTTCAAATTTGAGAAATTTTTACCACTGTGATGTATGATCCCAAGTTTGGTGATAATTCAAAAACAAAAATGGAGATTTGTTTAAGTGGGCATGGTGATCCGCTGGACTTCATTGGTCAAATAGCTTTTACCACATGTTGATAGGAACGTGGTTGAATATCAAAAGAAAGTGAACTGTAGCTAATAAAAGCTAAGAATCCAAGTGGGAATAACGCATTTTAATTTTGGCACCTGCAGACTTAAAAATTTTTAGGTAATGAGCAATACATACTCTATACGGTTGCTCCCCTTGTATATTTATTCCTGAACTAATAACCTGACTTTTCTTTATTTTGTGACCAATGATCTCATCCCATTTGACCTATTCACTCAATCCTTCAGTAACTATTTCTGTTAAGTTAAATATAGTGGTGTGTGTGAAGCTGATGGCTGTGTGCTGCTGTGAAACTCAAACTGAGATGTGATCACAGGTCACACAAAACGTTTGACATAAGACCATAAGTCAGGTTTATGTTCATAATGATGATTGAACGAGCCTGAAAAAGTTTTGGATGAGTGTTAATAATTTCTGGTGAAGTATACAAGCTACAAATTTAATAGCTGCAACATCACAAGGTTCAGTATTATAAGATGGATCTTATAATAATGTTGCAGCATTTGACTTTAAGATCCATAGATGATGTCAACCGATGAAAAACTCAATGCCTTTATTGGTAATCTTCACAATACAATTTAACATTTCCCACTGTTTTCTCCTGGCATGGTACATGGGACAGCAGGATTCGATATATACACATGTTTAATCTGTATATTTAAAATAATAATAATGATAATAATTGTTAGGGCTTGCTGTACACTTTCTAAATGGGAGTATAAACATCTTTATTACAGAGTGTGTGTGAATTTGCATTGGACTTTATGTCAGAAGTTTCAGATTCAGGTTAGTGACAAGTGGTATTAACATCATCCAGAAGTAGTCATGGAAACTGACAACTTGAAGATACTCTGGGACTTCATGGTAAAATGTGACAGAGAAATTCATCACAAAAAGACAATAGGCATTGTGGTGATCAACATGAAGAAAAATGAGTGCCAAATTATTGATGTAGCCTGCCCAAGCAATACAAATGTAGTTGGCAAGAAGAATGAGCAGCTCAGGAACTATCAGGAGCTCAGGTTGGAGCTTGCAAGGTTGTGGGACAAGAAAGCCGCCATTATTCCGATCATCATAGTTGCACTTGGTGCAATACCATAGGACCTAGATAAGAAGTTGAATAGCTTTGGAATCAAGTGCAATATCATTGTACTCCAGAAATCAGTTCTATTTGGCATGGGGAACATCCTGCATCAGGTGATTTCCATCTGATTTACTCTTGAATCACCTCACTAGCTATGGTGGAACAACCTGCTTTTGAGAGATCATATGTCCAATACAAATCATCAAGTACCATGAAAAATGGAAATAATAATGATAATAAATTTTGAAGCTCATTTCTTTATTTATCAAGTGAAACAACATATAGTTGGATACTCACAAAATGTTGGCATATTCAAAGCACTCATGATACACACCATTTGGATGTACTAAAGACAAGAACGTATGTAAATATTGGAAAAAGAAAAAAGAAATAACAATTGAAAAAAAACAAAGTTTCTAACAGAGGCTTTCATTAACCAAATTAGCAGTTCTGGATTTGTGCCAGATTTTGCTCTTCCTGCTAAAAAGGAAATAGTGTTTATCAAACTGCTGATCATTTTTCTAACAAAGTGTTCTTTATTGTTAAACTTTAACTTCGTCATCATTTCAATGAACATTTACTTTCCTTGTATATTTCTTCTATGGCACGCATAAAGTAATCTCTTATCCCAACCAAATTTCCATGTACAATCAATTCTACATATTTTTTTTGCAGTTAAATTAGTCCCTTGAAAGTTTATATGTACAGCTTTTTGGTGCCTCATTAATGCTATCTTTACCGAATACCTTTACCAATTATGCACCCCCCTACGTTTCAATGACCACAGGCAGGGGGGGTCTGAGAAGTAGCAATTTTGACAAGGTCATAAATGTATGTTCCTAAGAGTTCATCTCCATAACTTGCACAC
>JAAAKM020006971.1:136608233-136619187 GCA_010016025.2 Alatinidae sp. Z8VKAUB7J3 | reverse complement strand
GGGGGGTCTGAGAAGTAGCAATTTTGACAAGGTCATAAATGTATGTTCCTAAGAGTTCATCTCCATAACTTGCACACTAGAGGTTGGCCAATTACAATAAATAAATAAATAAAAATTGAACAGATGGGTACAACAGAAATCATTAATTCTTAGAAGGGTAAGATTATATACATCCTATATTTTTCCTTAATAAAACATTAATATTGTTCATGTTTAACATGACAAACCCCTCGAGTTAGCAATTGCTTTTTTAAAGCGTCTTTGTTGATAGTTACTTACTTGTAATTCATACTTAATTTTATGCCTTTTCACGCTGTTATTCATGAACTAATGTTCTACAGGCGGTAGACTGAAACCACATTTATCTAAGTGAAGCGCGCTTGAAGTTCTGAAGTAAAAACTATACTTGATTTGCAACAACACGAAACTCGAAAATCTTCCATATACTCCTCCTTTACGCGTCTGTCTTTTACAAAACTTGGTAACAACTGATATAATCTCAAAATGATACAAGAAGTCTATTGTTTAATACAAGTAAATTTCAATAGTGTTTACTCAAATTGAGATCATGAGCGATCAATCAACGTGATTTTGTCATTCTTGAATCTAAACTTGCTATACTTCATCAGTTATTACCGTTCCTTGCTAATAATGCAGGAATATATTAGTATGTCGTCTTACCTCCTTCATTACAGGGTATGTTCAAGTTTCCTAAAGTGTAGTGTGGTCACCAATATTTTTATCTTTATATAATTTTTGCCTTTAATTTTAAGACTGTTTTAATTTTTATCTAGTGTCAGTCTGGAGGATGCCAACAACACGGTGTAGCCATTTTGGAAGGATATGATCAGCCACTTGCCGTATCAGGCGGGCTTTTAAATAATTCGACGGTATCAGAACAAACGTTCCTGCAAATTACTAGTATGAACAATGATACAGACAGTTCACCGAATGACAGAATGTCAAGGGAAGTTGTTATTACACAGCATGTCCTCTCGTTGCCGCAGCTTTATTCTTGCCAATGGGAAGGATGCAATACTCATTTATTGACAATTGATGACTTAATCAGTCATGCCATTAGTGCGCATGTCAAGCCAGGGAAAGACCAACAATATTGCTGTCATTGGCAGGGCTGCCAACGAGATGGGCGGACTTTTAATGCGAGATACAAGATGCTGATTCATCTGAGAACTCATACAGGTGAAAAACCTCACGTTTGTCCCATGGAAGGATGCGGGAAAAGTTTTTCACGAATGGAAAACCTAAAGATTCACATGAGATGTCACACTGGTGAGAAACCGTATAAGTGTCCTTACGATGGTTGCGGTAAAAGCTATTCGAACTCTAGCGATAGATTTAAACATACAAAAACTCATTACGAGAAGAAACCATATCGTTGTAAATACGAGGGATGCCAGAAGTCTTACACTGATCCCAGTTCATTGAGGAAACACCACAAAAGCCATCGTACGAAAGTTGCATTAAGTGTTTTCGTCCAATCAGGATCAACTGCATTATAAGTAGTCGAAATTAATAAACGTAGCATGACAGTATTGACGCTACACCAAGCAAACCAGCATATGTATCTACCTGAGCAAATATGTTGGATAGTAGTGTTTTTTAGGATTATTGCGAGAACAAATTTTTTGCTAGAGTAAAACTGCATTATGTTGTTTTCAAAGAACACATAAAAAGTATTGATGGAATTTGTACTATACTCTTCTCGCAAGTCAAATATTAAACTAGCCTTGTATTTGAATTTTGGTGAAACATGCAAGTGGTTTCTAGGATGGAGACAACAAGAATTGTGGACTAGTGTCCATAACAGATGACTGCAAAACACTTTACTTTCCGAATTAACCAGAGCATGCGCATTTAATAGTAAGTTTGTAATTGAGCGACTTCATGCCTTCATTCACAACTGCGAAGTGGGAATAGAATGCTAGTGTTGAAGTAATAGAAAAGAAAAAGGGATTCATCTTGTGCACTTTTGTGTCGCTGTTGATTTGCAAATCACTAGACCCTCGTAAGAACAGGGGGGGGGGGGGCTTAGAGTGAATATTCAGTTAAGCTCTTTAATGTCAAGTAGGCAACTATTCCCAAAGCCACTGTTGCGTAATAAAGCTCCGCCCACCAATGAGTGTGCATGGCGGCCTATTTTAGTGACGTTTACCTACTCTCGCGTCCGGAATACAAAGTGTAGCAACGGATAGATCGTAGAAAGGCAAAGAACATCCAAATATGATAAGAAGTTTGAAATAAAACATTTTAACTGTAAAATTAACTAAATAAATCCGCTCTTTATATATTCTTTAAACGAATTTCGACTATTACTTGTTGGAGTAATAATAATAATAATAATATAAATAATAATAACGTCTACTTCCACTCACTAACCCCGTTAAATATAAAGGAAGGCACTAAATTTTTTTGCAGATTTAAAGCTTGCATCGAGCTACGAAAGCTGAAACATGTTATGCAAATATTAATAACTTTGTTAAACAAGGTGATGAATTGAGTCTTCACAAGCGCACTTATTAAGTAGATGAAATTATAAAAGCGTAGACTAAACCAATTTTATCCATGGACGTTGCTATTTTAAAATGTAAGAACAGATAAAATCATTCTTGATTCCTCATAAAACACTAAAGTTGGACATTTTTGTCTCCTGGTGTTAAAGTTTATAATGGTATTTCCTTGACTTTTCGGTGTCATCTTGATACCATTTTTAAGGGAGAAAAAGTAGATTACCTTTCAGGGATCATGGAAGTTTCTAACACCAAAGAAATTAAACTCCCTTGTTTTGATTATCAGCCAACAATGTGTTATGCATATATTAAAATGTAAACTGTGAGATGCAACGTATATAGGGCACACACTCAAGCATCTTTTTAAGCGTCTAGATGAACATGAAAGAAATCGTCCTTGATATATTACAAACGTGTAAATAAACATTACTGCGAATTTCAGATCGCTTGATTGAGCATTTTCAAGTACTTGCAAAAGCCCAGCAGCATGTTTCTTTGGTCAGATAAAGAAATGCTGTTTATTTGCATGCTGAAGCTGGTTGAACGTTGAAACGTACACGATCCGAGCAAAAGTTTTTTCTATTTCGTTTCACTGTGTTTACAAAGTGCAGATTTGTCTCTGGACAATGATTTACCATTTCGTTTGAAATTGTCGTCTGAATGACGCTAAAACATTGAGAAAAGACTGTTAACAGTCTTTACTTCTCTTTGCTGTAACAAAAAATAATTAATAAAGTTTGTCTGTTAGCTCGCTCTATTGAGGTTTAGCTAAACGTCTAGAACTAGACCTGCTTTTTAGCTGTACCCATTCTGGAGAAGAGTTTACTTATCCTGATTGTAAACGATAACACTTATGTAAGAAAACTTTCTCCAAATCCCTAATATATTTGTAAAGGGAAAACATCCTCTACCGTCCCTGTACGTCAGAGTTTCCTAATCGTTGGTTCTAGTCTTAATTCGGGTTGCATTACAGTATTCCAGGGGGGCGCGACACTTCTACGCGAACCTGGATCTAATACTTTCGAAATCACTTGAGTAAACAACTTTAAAATAAGAGATAGGAACAAAACACTTATAAATTTATATTGATTCCTTAAATTTTTAACAAAATGTTATGCAATAATTGAAATATTCAATTTTCTGTAGGGTTTATGCACTTTTTATATGCAGAAATATTTTTAGTTCCATATATTTGACCTTTATATATAAACATGTACTTATTGCGTAAATTTCTTTTGTTCACTTTCACCTTTTTCTGAACTTAAGTATTACCTTAACATTAAGGAATGCTGGGATCTGCTGCGGAGCATCAGAGGGTTGGGAACTATTGCCCGACTTAAAAGTCATCTGGGGAAAGTTTTCTTGAAGATTCCAGTGCTGCTAAGGTGATCTGAGCAGAGAAACGTGGAAAACCGCTAGTTGTGTAATACTTCTCGATATTCAATATCCTCTCAAGTCGACATACGTGGCTAGGTCAAAGCTTCAACGAGATTAATTCCAACTTTTTAAACTATACAAACATTGGTCCTTATATTGAAAATGATAAAGGGATAAATATGAGAGCATATATGCACTGAGTATTACTAACTGAGCACACAATATCGTATAGGTGATTATCAATTTTTTAAAATCATTTTGTCGCATGGGTGTTTGCACACTATTCTCTAAAAATCGTATCAGACATTTGCAGAAGGAAACGGTTTTTTCCCACTGAGCTACAAGAGAGTTAAAGGTCTTATAGCGATGGAATGCTTATATACATTTTTTCATATTTCTCATATAACTCTATCAACATATTAAGTACAAGAACTCTTTTTACTGCAAGGTCTAACAGTAGCACTCATGAGCACATTGTCAGTGCTTTCCCATCTATTGTACCTAATGTGGAATTATGTAGAGACTTTAAAACCAACGCTACGTTCTTTTCTGTGATTAGGTTTCTACACTTTATTGTCTTACCGATTAGAAAGTGATTTCTAGTGCGTTTTTGTAAAATGATTGAAGTTGGTTTCTTTCTACCAAATGACACAAATATCCCTTATAAATGCACTTCTTAGGATTATTTTAAGTTCTTTGTACAGTTCTCAGTTTCCTAATAGAAAAACCGAATAGTTAACGGTAACTAACAACATCAATATAACACAAAGCGCGCTTTCAAGCCCAGAAAAATTAAGTCGCAATTTTTCTTGATACAAATTTCGCAGTGCCCAATGGCCTAATGAAGATAAACTGATGTTGTACCTTCGTCAGGAAATGTCTGCAGTTTCAACCACCAAGAAGATAAATTAATTACCAAATTTCAATAGAAACAGTAAAAACTTTCCCTCTATCGTTTATTTAAAATATAGCCCTGAGAGCTAACTTTAACCGCAAAAAAGGTTCTATAATGACAATATAGACTCGCGTAGCAGGATATACTGGTAGAAAGGCATTTGTCTTCCTTTTTTGGTTTAGATAACTTAACATTAAGAGAGGTTTTAATTTAAATACATTTCAAATTTGCTTCGTTGTCAACATGGTCTGTTTTTACTTTTACCAGGGGCTAGAATATTCCTCAAGCTAGAACTGGAAGCTAGAACTTGGTTAGAATGCAAGGCGCTGAACACGTTAGACAAGATTTGGAAATCAGACCTTAAAAGTGAGCTTAAAATCAATTTCTTTAGATCTATAGTCATGAATGTTTGGAGCAGAGAGCTGAACACTTACAAGTGCCATGAACAGTAGGTTAGATGGTACTTACACCCGAATGCTAAGAGCAGTCCTTGATTTTACTTCAAGAGACTGGAATACAAACAAAGAGTTATATGGAGAACTGCTCAACATAACAACAGTGCTAAAAGCTAGAGGTCTGCAATTTATTGGACACGTGTGGAGGAGAAAGGAGGAATAGGTATGCCAAATGCTCCTGTTGGAACCAAAACAACGAACAAAAAAGGAAGACCAGCAATAACCTACTGGACCAACTAAGAAGAGGCACGGGTTTATCCATAGAAGAATTAAAAAAAGATCATGAACGAACTTAAAAAATGTAAGGAGCTGATCAATTATGTCCGAGATAGCTCGAAATAAGTCAAGCCAAGTCAAAATATTCCGTGATCATTTGAATTTGAAATGTGGGACTCAAGTCAGTACACGTGGTTACATTGACATAAAACTTGACCATCTAGCATATTCGTTACATCCTGTATAACTCTTATGAACTTTCGTTTTGGTATATTAAATTGGCCCATATCTGATGACTTGCTGAAAAAGAAGCTGTCCTTGCAGACGAGTAAAGTACCTCGAGGCAAACTATGTCTGATTTACGTATTGGCTTCTTTGCAAGAAAGGCTTGAAATGGTTTACCCTGTTGACCACTATGGGTGCCTGGAAAGCCACAGGATGAAGACACGTTAGAATTGATTGTGCTTAGCAACAGCAGAGATCCCAAAGGTTACATAAAGTTCCATTATAAAGTTTTTCTAGACTATTGTCAGCTATATACGTTCTAGACATGGAACCTACGATTTTGCAAGAGTGCCCTCTTGAAACGTAGAATGGTTTGACATCGCTGTCTGACTCAAAATGCCCCGAGCTGAAATTCAGTTTTGATTTATCAGCGGAAGAGCTCCCTCTATACTATCAGCTTAAAGATGATATGGGAGAGATATATTATCGTGATTCATTAATTTCCTTTATCTTGACAAGTATTGTATTGTCAGCGCTTGTGTGGTAATAGGCTAATTTCTTTACTCGTGGCCATTGCCGGTGTTGAATCGCTAAAAGATGATATGGAGAATAAGAGAACGAGAGGAAATTGACGCGTAAGCAGGATTCGACGTGCCAACTACGTCTTCAGATGTCATATTACCTTTCCTTGAACGATGCTTATGACTCTTGGTCTTTAGGTTAGAAGTTGGTTTTGAGTAGAACGACACTCATAAGTTGCAAATTAATTGGCTTGTGGTGATAACTTGTGTTAGTCGAAGGATGGTGAGGAGAGGCTAAGGTTGCGTGTGGAATGGGTGGCATATCATCATGGCTTTGGCGCAACTGCATTGATATCTTAATATAAAACTCTTGATAAGGGACAATATTGAAGGAGGTTCAAGGATCAACTGATACTAAAACACATATTTTTCACAGATTTTGCATTTTTCATTTTTATATATTATCAACTGTGATCCATACGTATCAGCGACAAGGGAAGCTAGGGGGGGGGGGGAGGGGGGGCAAGAAGGCTTTATTTTTTCACATTCCACTAAGGTGCCTTTGGTGTGTCATGATGATGCTTTGAATATAAATCGATTTCCAAACAGTGATACACGCTAAGAAACAAGAAGGTGTAAAGAATGCAAATGCCAGTACCATTTTTTTCGTAAGTTAACAGAGCAATTTAGTACCATTAGCTTACAGCTAAGAACAAAGCTGGAGTTTTACCCCCTCCACTTTTTCCCTAGGTGATGTTTTTGCTGACGAATGAAAGAGAACAAAAGAAACTAGCATGAAAAGTATGACAACAGGGAAAAGTGTCATATGTTTGATTTAATGGCATCTTAAAGCACATATCCTATTGGGTGTAAGATTCACAGCATCGCTTAAAACCTCACTGCCGCAATCAAGAGACAATAACCTTTAAGAGAAGGCATCACTATAGGACTGAAGGGTCAAGTCCCTCAACTTTCTTCCAAAAGATTTTTCGGGTAATGACAGGCAGGGCAGGAATGAACCTAATTCATTACAAAAACGGTTTTCGGATTCTAGTTCTTCCAAAAATACTTTAAATTTTACCTTTCGAGTCTTAAACTATGTAAAATGCAAATTACTTCCTAAACCAGTATTTACTTCAACTTTCATATGTTTAAAGGATTCTATTAGTGGGTGCAGCAGTACGAGCCATTACGGACCATTATGGAAACAAGGTCTTCAGAACTGCTAACCCGACCAACTTTAGCTATCGGGGTACTTTGTTTAAAGTAGTGAGTATTTAGCTGCATTTCGTTTGGGTTGATTTCATTATGTATCTTCTTGTATTACTTTATCTTTAGATGTGCCTTTTTATCTTTCGTACTTTTTGCAAATTTTACAATAGATTTTTAATAAATAGTAATTCGACAGTTTTTGTAAATGTCAAAATATATAAATACATATAAAGATTTGGGTTCTAAAAGTCATTATAATTATAATTTTGTTTGTTACATTATCTTATCTTTATCCTATCCCTTTTTGAGATTTTAGTTAAGGTCTCTTTTTTTCGCCAACAGGAAGAAGGCAATGACAGGAGTGAAATTTGGACTGAAAGGAAGTTGAAGGAGTCACAAAGAAAAGTTTGATGACCTTCTCGTTTAAGTCAGGTTGTGATCAAGAGGATTCGCCTTCTGAAACATCTGTTAGGAGAGTGGTATAGCTAATTCAGCGTACAACTGTATTTCATTTGTTGTCTTGGATAGCTGTTTAAAATTTAATTGGGCAGAGTTTTGAGACGCCTACCCGGTACATATTACAGGAACGTTTCCAGAATTTAAGTAATGTATACATTTTCAAATACAGTGGACTCTCTCTATCTCGAACTCGCAAGGGACGAAAAGATTTGTTCGAGATAGAGAAAGTTCCAGATAAAGAAAATTACTCGGAAAATCAAAATTTTTACTTAAAAAACAGGTCGGGCTAATAAGGGTTAATGTAGAAGTAAAAGGCTTCAAGTTTGGATGCGAAGAGAATCTTGCTGAGAAAAAAGCTTTTAAATACTACATGTAGATAAAGGTCGGAATATTAAAACTTTCTGCAAATTGAGGTGCCCTTGTCCCTTCATGTTAGGGCCCTCAAAATGATTCTAAAATGATTCTAAAATGCAGAGATATATCGACAAATGTCACTTAAGAAGCTTCACCGGTTTTCCAGAAGGGCTTACACAAGAATTACGTTTATTGGTGAAGCATGCCCTAAAATGTGCTCATAGGTAATAAGCATGCCCTGCAGAGATAGTCTGGCTACGGCACTGTAGACTATGGCATAGTTCGACATTACTGTTGGGACCAACAACAGATTATTGACTCCAGGTTGAATTTCTATGGGTTTAAGTTCTGAAGTCTAAACCAATACTGATCACCCTTAAAGAAACGTCCTGGAAGGTTCTGGGATTTACTTCAATTTTCCAAAAAGCCTGCAACTGTGGTAAGAAGGGGCCAATAAATTATTAGGGGGAGGGGGCGATTAATTTACGAAAATTGGTAATTTTTGTTAACGAGTATTTAGTTTTATTTTGGATCGTTTTAGAAAAATGTAGAAAGAAATTAACACTGAAATCTTGGTACAGAATAATCGACTATTGAAGCAGTCACAGATAATAAAAATTAAATCGGAAAAATACTTGTCAATATTGTAACATGGGGAGGAGGTTTAATTATTTGAATGATGGCCTACAGATTCCACTCTGCCTGCAATTACGTCTCTCAACACAATAGACCATCATGCCTCAGCACACGGGACAAATGCAGCGCACTAAAAGTCGTTTCTTCTGTTTGATGTTTCTTTCGAATTTGTTGTTGCTGAGACAATGTCCGTAGAACTCGCACCTTGTAATAATTTGTTGAAATGGCATTCTTATGATAATTATTTTTTCACTCAATTGCGCAAGTGCCTCTGTAGCTCAGTGGTTAGAGCACTGGTCTTGTAAACCAGGGGTCGAGAGTTCGAATCTCTCCAGGGGCTTTCCTTTTTCTTGTTTTTCTGCCAAAACAACAACATTTTAACAATTTAACAACAACATTTTAACATTCTAATAACAACCATTTAACCATTCGAACAGCAGCGTTTGAAGGCTTTTTTGAAAAAGTTAAAGTGACGATTTCGCAAAAAGATTTCTCGAAGAAATAAATTTCTAACTTCATCTCAGTAGCAAAACGACTCATGCACTCTTCTTTTTTTATAAGAATACGGGTAAATTGGGCTTAAGCTCAATATGCTTAAGATTTTCCCAATTTGAGGCTGGAGCCTAAAATTATGCTTAAAGTATGCTTAATTTCAAAACTCATTTTGTTCCTTTTCCTTGTAGCTAGTTCAGTTCAAAAGATTATTTCATGCAAAAATGCTGTTTCGTATCACTTAACCTCGTCCACTACCGTATTTCCTCTAATTATAGACCCGTCTATAATTAATTGAGGGCACCAAAAGGGGGTCTATAATTAGAGGGGGGTTATAATTAGAGGGGGTCTTTAATTTCCAGAACAAAGTTTTCAAAAAAAAAAGAAGAGCATATAGAGTTTCAAGAAAAACTACGAAAGTACATTTATACATTAACTAAACAATGATTTTCGTGGAAAGTCTGTCCCAAGAAGACAAAATCCATATCTGTCGCTTCCATGTAGATATAGAAGGGGGTTTGTAATTAATTGAAGGCACCAAAAAAGGGGGTCTTTAATTAGAGGGGCTCTATAATTACTTGACATGATGCGAAAAAGGGGTCTATAATTGGAGGAGATACGGTATTTCAATTATACTTTTTACACCTTTACACCTTGGGAAGAAATGGAAATGAGAGAAAAATTCGGAGGTTGGGAAATATGCTTAGTATATGCTTATTTTTTTAAGCATGTGAGCTTAAGTATTCTTATAAAAATTATGCTTATCAAGCAAAAAGAGTGTACGAATCGACAAACTATTTCATTTAAGACTCATCCATCTAACTACGAGTCACGGTCAGTTGAATGTGGAAAGGCTTTAAAGAAACGCTGTCATGGTTCAAATTTTGAAAGAATAGATTTCGACGATTGCTCAAAATTCCATTTTTAAATTTTGGCTGTAGGCCCTATAGCAACTACGAAAAAAGAGCGTGCAACCAGCGAAACATTTTCTCTCTCTCTCTCTAATGCGCCTTTTGGTCTCCTAGGAAGACATAGCGCACCCAGTCAGGTTTTGTAATATTATTTTGTGCTGCTTGCGCTGTGCCGATTTGCTGTAGCCTACCACCACGTATTACCATCACCTTAATTTTACTCGAATCATTTTATCGAACTTTTGATTCTCTTAAAATTGTGACGTCATACTAGAGTACTCCGGAAAGAATAACGATCCGCCAAGCCAAACCCAAGCTGAACAGCAATATTGAAAGTCGGGCTCGAACAGGCTGCACTCTATAGAGCACACAAGATACAAGTCAGGTGGTGTGATGATGTGGCACCCAAAATTTATTTCTATCGCCAATGTACCAAGAGAAAAGTGTCAGTCTGTGATAGTATTTTGTACTTAAACTTAGACAATAACGAATTTGGGTTTACAACCAAAGATAAGACAATTTTGACCTAAATAGGCCTGACACACCTCCTTTGGGGACATCTATACTTATTTTATATGTTCAGGATTTATAAATTCTGGTAGCTGTAGTTTTGAATATCTATAATTCTCAAAGAGTGTAGCATTACCACATTAGATTGCAATACATTTTAGGG
>JAAAKM020006971.1:136594623-136606280 GCA_010016025.2 Alatinidae sp. Z8VKAUB7J3 | reverse complement strand
CATTAAGGTCCGTCCACAATATGCCGGTGAAAATGAAACTTTATTGTTACAGTTAGGCCCTCCATCCACACTTCAACTCTCGTATTTACATAAGGTTTAAGGAAAACGGATATTTTTAAAGCGCTGTCTAGAGTCACACAATTTGCAACGCAACCTTTTGTACTAATTTTGTATTTTGTAAAAATACGCTGACGTCATTTTGAAGCTAAGAGCAGTTGTTACGATTTGTCAGCAGAATATGGTTAAACGGTCACTGCACAATTCATACCTACATTTCAAGCCCTACTATTGCAATACCTTACTTAGAAAGAAATGGGAGACTCTGAACTCCGAACATCAATCTGACGTCACATGTCTGATGCTGCGTCATGATTTCACAGTCATCCAAGTCTGTTAACGATATACACGACTAAACGTGAAACGCTCGTTAGGCCATAGCGACCTTGGTTACGTAGTGGCAACGCCATGCTATATACTGTGTTTAGCAAACGCCGCTGCAAAAACGGGGTATATGATCTGAGGTACCAAGCAAGATATGTTGAAGGGTATTGGTAGATTGAATTAACTTGCAAGTGTAATTGGTAGACAGAATCCTTGTATCGGTGCTAACACGAAACATGTAGGAATATCATCAGCACCTAGTTGAAATACTGTGCTAAGCATATTGTTGCCAACACGTAACTAAGGCCGTTTTAGTCTTTGGTTTAGTAGCGTATGAATAAGACATACTAACGGTTTGGTTCTTAAGATATTCTTGACTTCATGCATTTTGGCTATGTTAGTTCTTACGAGCTTGCAAATCGAGTAATAAAGCGATGAAGTCACAAAAAAAACATTTTTGCAGGAATACCTATTACAACTACATCACATTGTTAACCCTGCCACCAAATGCCCGTACACAAAATAGCGCGTTCAAATCTCATATCGGCTGCGAGAAACGGCTGTTAGCCTTACGGAAACTCTGTTCATTTTGCTCAGTCCATAAAATTCTGAATCGGGTTCATTTAACAAGGTTTTGATAGGCATGATTTAAAGTTTGAAAGGGCTTATCTCAAGGATTGCCCAAGGTATGATTCTCTAATTTGGATTGGTTATCTATGTCAACAGGAACACAACGAGTGCAAAATATTATCAAATTTCTGACATTCATATAATCGTGACGTCACACTGTAGCAGTCTATTCACTGCGCTTTCTACCTCTCCCCCAGATACAAGTGACAACAACTACAAGCCAGTTCTTATCGTTCTATTTAAGGGATCTTTATATACAATATTCACTACAAAACGAACGTATAGAAAAATCCATTTCGTAAGTCTAATTCAAGGTGTAAACTATCAGGATTACTGCTAGAAACAAAATCAAATAACAATATTTAAACCCTTTGCCACATAAAAATGTAACAGTTATCGAAAACGAAAAATTGAGCAGGGAAAGATTGAGGGTATTGGAAAAAATAGCATAAAGTAGCCACGCAATCTGTCAATCAATGACCCCTGGTGAGCAGTGGGTCCGTAAAACTAGTAGCCTACTATCTGTACTTGGTTCCCGGTACCATTATTAAAACTAGTAGCCTACTATCTGTACTTGGTTCCCGGTACCATTATTAAAACTAGTAGCCTACTATCTGTACTTGGTCCTAGGTACTATTATTAAAACTTGTAGCTTATTTCCACTACCTTGGTACTACTACAAAAAGTAGTAGCCTACTGCTACTACCTCGGTATTACTGTTAAAACGCGGAAACTGGTAGTATGTGACACTTCAGTAGAGTGTTTCATCGCTCGGTAGGGGTTAAGCTTAGAAGCAGCATCACGCATTTCTCTCGTAGTTAGAAAAGCTTTCACCTCTAGGAATATAAAAACTTTTAAAACAACACAAAATGACAAATGTATTCAACAAACCATTCAACACCGTGTCTAAATTCCACCGGTATGGATTGGACTTTTGTGACGGAGAATAAGATCGCGTAACCATTGTTAAATAAAGCGTATAAACCATGGTACAGAATTATTTTGTCAATAATCTCTTTCATTTTTAAACCCGCTTTATTCGGGTTTTTTTCTTCGCTCAATCGTTTTTTTTTATAGCGGACCAATAATTCCTCAAAATTACTATACTCAAGCACGACAAGGTTATCAGATCGTTCTACAAACAAAAGTTTGCTCTCCACACTTATCCTCGGATAGGAGAAGTTTACGTTAATTATTTCCTGTGAACCGCATTATATTGACAACCGGTGACACTATTCTAAAAATTCAGGACGGTAAGGCATCCTTAACAGTCTTGAATACCCTCCACACAATGGTATTGGAGATGAACTTCCATCAATAAAATTTCTACAAAGGTCTGTCATGAGATTAACGACTTCCACCGACACAGTTAAGCACTACTTCGATACGTTTTTAATCTGAGTGAAAATAGCTACTTGGGAGATTAAGAAAAACGCAGTCGCTTCGCGAAAACCATCAAGAAAACTACTTCCCGACGCTTTCCACAAATTTTGCCAGTTTTGTCTTCAGCATAATATCTAGAAATCAATTCAACAAAATGCCATTGATAATTTACTTTTCTTAAAAACCATTCAGAATGGTAAAATTTTTATTTCTCTAAAATATTTGCTAAAAAAGATAAAAAAAGTTGTTTTTATCTCTTAATAATACAGAGCTTCTATACCGCCAATATTTCAGTTCTGAAATACAGCATCTAGATTAAAAGTTTAAAAGTCAGATAAAAAGAGATCAGAACAAGGTAACACTTAAAGAACCACTTTTAAGCGCCATTTCCATGCTCTATTAGCAGTGTTTACGTCACAAAAAGTTAAGGAGTGCTGTCAGTTTCAGCTCAAGTCAAGCCTTCCTGTTCTTAAGATGTTTCTCATTTCTTATAATGTTTTTGACTTGCATTCTTGAAGATATGTTCTTTAAGAATGACTTCCAAAAGACATTTCTATTAACTTACTGCAGTGTTTACATCACAGAAAGTTAAGGAGTGCTATCAGTATTAGGTCAACTCAACCCTTCCTGTTCTTAAGATGTTCCTCCGAAATTTTTTGACTTGCTTTTTTAAAAGTTACATTCTTGTAGAAAATATGCAAAGTCACATGTATAATTAGCAGAGAGCTCAGAAATGCTTTTAATTACAAAGAGTACAACATAAATTGATCTCAGAACAGTTTTTATTGATTTAACATGCATAAACTACATGGATCACTCCGCATCTATCTAATTACACGGTATGATCAGATTGCCTTTATTTCCGACACATTTTATGGGTAGGGATTGGAACGACTTGCGGCATGAACAATATTCTTCTGATAAAAATGCTTTCACGCTCCAATCACGTTGTGGACGAATCTCTGCTATGCAGTGCAAATTCCCAAACTGTTGTTGCTAGTGCAATAGTCGTAACTTTAATAGACTAGTTTTGTGCGTGTATTTATCATCTTTAGGATCCATTAACCTACTGAAGCCAATAAAGCTCCTTGAGCAAATTATATATCTTTGGAATAAAGATAACGGCGTCTTCAAGACCAGCATATGTGCACTCACCTACCATACTCATATATGTATATGTGTCAGCATATGTATACTCACCTGGATTACTGCGAACGTCCTGATAAACGGAGTAAACAATTTGTTCAGAGTCATGAACATTTATTATCCTTCAGCATTTAAGATTTATATACAGATTTATCTAAAGGATTTTAGACAAACTTTCACTAATCTTTCGTGTTTTCATCAATGATGCAAGTTTAATCAAAAACTCTACCAAAGAAATACGCTTATTCCAAAATGGAATTATGTACCAAAGTAAAACAAATTTATAAAGGAAAGGTACTTTATGTACACGACTACCACAGGTAAGCACATACTAGAAATTAAGATTGGAAAAAACTACTACAGCTTTCAAGTAATCTTTCACTTTCCTGACATTTTGAGAGTTTTACAAAAATCTTACCTGCCTCTAACGAAATACCCTTTTCTAAAGCTGAAATACACACTAAGGGAAAAGAAACTTTGTAAAGGGAAGACACTTAATGTACACGACTACAACATGCAAGTAAGTAATAGAATTTAAAAATTGGATGAACCTACTACATATTTCAAGTGATCTTTCACTTTCGTAACGTTGTGAGAGTTTTACAAAATCCCACATCTTACCAACGCAAAGCCATTAAAAAACTTGAAATAAACACGAATGACAAAAAAAATTATTTATACGTCTACAACATTCGTGATCCTTTATAATTAACTTATAAGGTAATATACCGTAAAACAAGTCATATTGGAAAACCCTAGAAGACCTACAAATTGCTGTTTTACCGCTCCATTGATGTTCCAAAATTTTTCACTTAAAAGTATACTTAGTGATAAAAAAGTCATTTACTAATTTCAGCAACAATTACCACGAAGTTCCGCTCAAGTTTAGTTTAGCTCAATGTCAAATTTAAGGTTTTTAGGAAGGCCTGATAGAAAACAAAGCTTATAATTTAAAAGGGTCTCCTATGAAGACATCTGCCTGAAACACGAGTAACAACAAGGTCAAACAGAGCATCATGTATTTTAAACCTTCGAACAGAGTCTTGCAGTTTGTCTGTAGCTTAAATCCGCTTTTGCATCTGTTCCTGTCGAGTGCCTTTATAAGGAAGCATGATGGAACCTTGTTTTGTAGTCGGCTGCATATGACATCATAATTGTGCTATCATCACCAATGTGTTAAACAAAACCAGTAAGATAGTTAAAGGACTCGCCGAATTACTACGAGATTACACAAACATGATTGTTTCTTGCGATATGCCCACATGTTTGTTTTACACCTTTACTAAATCGATCTCTGTCGAGGCGATAATTGCATCACAAAATGCTTTTACTCATTCCTTACGTAGAGAACAACCGATGTTTATTGTGGTGCTTCTTAAAAGAGCTACTTCTTTGATTGCAATCAATGTACATCACAGACATAAAAACAGAATATCCTTATAGTCCTTTATAGTTCAAATAATGCCATCTTTACGTGCAATGACAACAAAGGAAAGCAATGCAAGTAGCTTCTAGCATAAGAACTTGACCTTATGTTAATACTATTGCCGTCGCATTCATCGCCATTATAATTTAGTAGGTGCTAAAATCAGTGTAGGTATAAATGATCTTGCGTCTGAAATAATGGCAAAACCGCCGACAGATGCATTTAGATCTTTGAAGAAATTTATAATTAACCATTAATTTGGCAAGCAATACTAACCTAATGCTGCTTCAACTACGGCCTTTTCGTAAGCCTATAAACGGCAACGTATCCCTCTACGTGTACCTTATAGCCTTTGAAAGATCTTGGCTGAAAGCCGTTGTTTACATTGATATCCTCATGCCCTCCTGAAAGGAAATTGTTGTCGCATGATATATATATATACAAAAATTTCTAGGAACTGTACCACAAACAGACAAAACCCCAACACGTTTAGCAGGTGCATTTATACTATGAATTACTACCTTAAAGTCTGTACCAATGTAGTTTCTAATACTTCAAATACTTGTAAACCGATCATTGACAGCTTTCAAGGCAAGCCTATCCTTTAATATCATTCCAAGTCCAATAACTTCCTGATCGCTTAACGCACTGATCGCATTTCTTCTGCAATGAAAGTGTATATAAACTTCGGGTGTCCTTTCATCCGCTGTCGAATGCATTTCTCCCTCGCTTTGAGATCTACTGCTTACTTGTAAATCCTTAGACGACATTTCTGATTTTAATTCTTGACTAGGCTTGGAAGCAGAACGTTTTCTTTCTGTGTTATATACATCCTTGCATCGCTGCAGAAACTGCCAAGCACTTTCATAAATTTCTGCTTTCTTGTTTTCTGTTCCTTCATCCACTGACAAGAACGGTCCTGGCAGTCCTTTACTACGTTTACTTCCTTGCCTTTTATTATTAAATAACGTCATTTCTCTGCTATATAAACGCCATTTCTAGCATTTATTCTATATTGTGCTCGATATATTGGTGCTACGGAAAATCCGCTTTAGTACAGCATGCAAGTTGTCACGTGCCCATATATCATCACTCGGGCAATCATCTTCAAAATGTGACTGCTGTCTACAAAAACATTTGAAACTAATACTGTATCCACACGTAAGTCTGATATAACTGTAAAGTCGATAAGAAGCGTACTCGAATTTCACCTGCTCAGCTATAAGTCTTCAAACTTGTGGCTCGTTGTAATATTTAGAGATCTTTCCGTGCTGAGTTACATCATTTCATATCATCTTTTATGCACGGAAGAGACTTAAGTCTACTTAAAAATACACGACTGGTTCTCTTAACGCAGCCAACAGTCACTAACAGTTTTCCTGCATTAGGAAGTAATTATTAGCAAACTCCTGTCAAAACAGAGGGTCATGCATAGATCCCATGGCGTTATTTTTACCAACCTTTATGACAAAGCGTGTAATTATCGTATTTTTAAAGACAGAGTGCAACGCCTCTGGTAAATCTACGAACAATAATGTCAATTGACCTAAATTATCACAATCCAGGCCACACGGTATAGAAATTATGCAAAGCAATAGTCCTTCTGTCTACTCAGACATGATTCAAAAATATTAGAATGTGTTTCAATAAAGGACGAGAGAAGAATTCTTATAATTATTTAAAGAGAAAGAAAGCATTGTATACATATGGTACAGCAAGCATTGTCAATGCCTAAACGCTAACCGAGCATGGTTAAAATATCATCAATTTAGATAAAACAATATTTTATAAGGCAACCGGGAATCACGACTACGGACATTAAATTGTAAGAAGAAGACCATTTGAAGAATACCACCAAAAAATCTATCATGATTTCATTAAATAAACAAATAGCGTTGCGTTTTTACTTTTTGGATGGTGGCCTTCTATTAACTCATTTTCCTTTTCGAGGAATAACGTTTAAATTAAGGGAAGATAGAGTAAAGGTATGGCGTGGTTTTAATGTACGGTAAAGTAAACCGTATTTAAAAAGCATTTTCTACGCTGAGTACAATTATTGTCTACCTCTGCTGTTGACGATTCTTTCCGATCCACTGTCTTCGGGACGTATAAACAGAGCTTGCAAGCCATTAAGGTTTATAAGGTCAACTGTCTAGCATCATAGCCACGTCCCAATTTCATATCTAGGCAAGACTAAGTGAGTTAAAATGATAATCTTCCTCACAGTCAGTACTATAAAACTGGGAATTGATAGATTGATAGCGAGAGGGGGGAGGGGAAGGGGGGAGGGATTTTAAAGGCCTTGGTTTATCAATCAGTTGTTTCCTTAAAAGCCAAATATATCCACAAAATTAAGTTGGCAAATACTATATAACAAGCATCATCACTATATAGCTTATTCACGCATTTGTAGAGTAAAACTATATCTAATTTTAATGCAGCAGCTGTGTAAATATCTGTAGCAAAAGAACCTGATGTGATAGTGGAAAATGGACTCGATTCTCGAAATGAGCGTGAAAAATAGTCCAGAAACTTGAGCCTATTACCTGGTAACATTTTGGTCGAAAAAAAATGTCGACCAGTATTATAATCGTGTACTTTGAAGGTTGTTGTTTTCTAGACCTAAGGTCTCTTCAGTTTCTAACATATAAAAGTTGATAAATGTCTTTTCGCAGACGTGTCAATGATTTATCAAAATACACTTTTACGTATCAGTATACGTACATAATTATTAGAGTACTTAAGAAACTTTAGTACATATTCTCACGGTAGCATTCTGTATTGGTTCTTCCATCAGGTGCTTTGACAAGGAGGTGTACCTTTCTTTGTGCTATTAGAGAGGAAATTAAAATCACGAGACCAAATTTTACTTCTACTATGGATTGTCAAAGTGAGGATGAAGTAACTTTATGATTTCTTAGATGGTTTACTCTGACATCGGGACATTACCCAAACTTGTAATCTAAATATGAATAAAGTTTGCAGTCTAACTTCGTGCCTAGACTGCCTACGGTCGCGTGGATTACGTAAATGAGGGTGCACACTCTCCCCCTTAGTTCGGAGTTGCTTGGTCATTGAAAAATTTCATTTGCTTTACGTTGAGTTTTTAAACACTATTCTTCTAACTAGAAGAAAAGAAAACAAACATTTTACAAATAGCTTGAAGAACAGTTAGAACGAGATATAAAGGTGCCACAGAAGATATGTGCAAATTGCACATGACGATTGTTTTCTGCGTTCATCCATTAACGTTTACTGTTCAATAGCTGTACCAGACAGTAGGGTACCGTGTTGATTATCCAGCGCTGCAACTAGCCTTGAATTGTAGGGGGGTGTAATGCAGGACGAAGTGAGTAAACCATTTATCTGGGATAGCCAGCGGCTTGGGCAAAACTGCCTACGTAAAAATTTGGAAAATTTGTACATCATTGGACTTTAAAACTTTAAAGTTTTGAAACGTGAAGATGTTGAAAAATACATTATCTAGAGGGATCTTATATTTTCAGGGGTCACGGCCTGCCCAGGCCCCCGTACTCTTGGAAATTTTATCTTCAATAGTTAATCGTCCCTTTATCAATTGTTGATTTCACATTGGAATTTTCCTTATCTGGGAGGACATAAGACACTCAGTCACTTCAATTAACTAATTTGGCATAGGGCAGTAGTGATCAACCCATTGCTCACAGGCTGCATGCGGTCCACGGTGTCTTTTACAGCGCTACAGCAGTTTCCTCACAGTTTCAAGCAGTTTGATTTTAAGCATTTTGTATTTTTGGTCAATTCCAGGCAGTGTTGTTGATAATTTTATCTCATTTGCTTTTCTAGTTATTAACTATGCTCTAGGTGTAGTTTAAGGACAGCTATATTTTTGAGGACGTTCTAAAGAGATCTTTGATATGAAAATTTTAAATAAAAGTATTAACAGATTGTTTAATCCATTTTTAATGTCCTCTTGATCTTTTAAAACCATTTCATGTTGCCTCGATTATAGATATACCTGCTAGTGAGTACTAACAGATAGGAGTGGTCGTAATGTTCATTGTAGTGGTTTTGATACTCAGCAGCTCATGAATATCGTTTCAAAAACACCCCTTAATATTTCTTGCAGAATCTTTATGTGGCCCACCATGTGTTACTTGTTTTTAATACAAATCATGGAGCGCTCTCAACCTCTCCAGAAAAAAGAAGTTGTTTACAAATTTCAAATTTAAATTTTAACTTTATCAAAAGTTTAAAATTTCCGCTTATGGAAAAATTTCTAGAAATAATCTTAGGACCCTCAGGATGACCCTATTGTAAATGTCGGCTACGGCCCCGCTTGGGTACACCAATTAAAGTCTGGTCCACTGGGCAAAAAGGCTTGGCCACCCCTTGCTTAGGTAATTCAAGGCAATCGATCGATACCAGATAAATTACACGATGATGACGTCACTACTTAGACATCCTTTCGCTTATCATTCTGACTACGGATATTATGAATTATTGGTCCATAATGTTCAAAATGGCTTTACTTGGCCTGTGTAATCAAAAGCAGCTCTGAACTGGAAAACTGGTCCCAGTGATTTACTTTTTTTGCTGAAGCTTTCTTTTCTTCTCACTTTCGCGTTGTCGCTGTCCCAAAGAACAACCACAGTTCTTGGTACCAATACTCCCATGATGCTCTTCTTCCCGCCCAAACTTTCGATCGACTCGAAGTGGAATGTTGCTGATGTTGAGTGCAGTTTCATTATTTCAGTCGAGGATAGCAAACAGGAGCGAGTAGAAGTATTAGTTGTTGGTGTTTCAATTACCAACACAAATAGCCTTTTCCCATATTATGTGAAAATCAAAGACGGATTACTAACTTATATTAAATATAACTCCGTATAACGAGTACTGAAAATGCGAACGACCAGGGAAGAAGCTCTCCAAATATTGGGATTGCACGACTGTAAGTTGCTGCCTGAACTTCTTTGTTAGACTGGCTGTCAGTGATAGAGGTATCCTATTTTGAAGTTGTAGGTATGCATATTACAGTGTAGGAAAGGTAGATGGTATCACTTTAAGCAGTGAACGTTTATTGACAAAGTAATCGACCTGTATCCACAGCTGTGTTCGTGTCAAGCCAGTGATACTATGCACGAAGTTGTTCCTTCGTCATCAACAGCACGTATTAATTGCCGTTCTGCATACCCCAGATTTGTCCAATATTTACCCTGACTATGTTGAAGCCGAGGAGGTAGCTAGAGCTGCAATTCCGGTAAAATTGTGTTCAATGTAATTTAAGTTCGATTGCTCTTTTACTTTAGGCAACAACAGAAGCGATGTGGAGCTTATTCTTTTGTCATGATGAGGTTACCCTATTTCTAAAAATAGCTTTTGAGTACTTCGTCTTATGATTGTTGTTGTCAATGAGTAACAAAAAAGAGTATGCCGTTGGATGTGTTGTGAATTGCATAATCTCCTCGTGGAACCTTTGCGTCCATGTAAGGAGACAGGTCGCGTTGTAGGCCTACTGTTTGTTTACATGTGAAGGCATGCTATCGGTACAATGTTACTACTCATTTCATACAAACCCTGCAAAATCGTTTAGTTATGTAAAAATTACCCTATTAGGTTTATTTTGCAACGTTGTTCTGCCCTCCAGCATATTTAGTTCTGAAGTGTTGATGAGTTTTCCATATCACCGGAAGTCACATCTAATCCTCGCCATCACAATTCGCTCAATATTCCTAATGTCGTAATGAGCTTGCATGCTTGCAAATATTTTGCAAAGCTTGATCCACCATTGTGGTTTATAGGAAATATTAAAACTAGATTACTCCTAACTTCATTTTTGTGTTTAATTTTAAAATAAGTAAGTCTGCTTGCCAAATGACAAGTTACTAGTCTACCATCTAATATACCTCATGTGACCACTCTGCTTAAGGCTTGATTTTAGCCTAGCGACCTCGATAGTTTACTTACGTTTAAAGTGCAATGCTTCAAACACTAAAGTTTAGCATCACTTAATACCATGGTTTCTCTGTGAACCCCTAAAAGCAATAATCCATAATGTATTTATATCATAGTAAAAGTTATAAGAAAGTATTTATTTGATCAACTAAGTAATAGCTAATCAGCAGCTGTTACTCATATTGTAATTTCAATTGTACAGCTTTATCAATACCCTTGATGCTACCGGTAAGTTAAACACCAGTGCAAGAGTTGCAACATTTATCTGCCAAATATTCTCCAGGTGTAATAAGTGTAGTGCCTAGCATTAAGCACACCATTGATGAAAATGGCATTTTGAAAGACAGGCATCCGATGTTGTGAGTGCGGCAGTCAAAAGCTCTGTTTCAACGGCAAGTTGTGTACTAAAAGTTCAAAGGAAGTTAGTGTCTATACTGGTGATCATAACATAACTTTCAAAGTGTGGGTGGGTGGTGGGCTAAACGATGAATGTAGGCTTTACCATAGTCGATGAACATAGCAAACTTTGGAATCTAGCTGTTTAAAATGAACCTTTTAGCTGTGACAGAAAACTTACAAAGTGGCAAATTTAATGTGCAGATTTGGAAGGTTACAAGTATATGTATATACTTTATTTAGGGGTAGGAATTTGTAAGAACCCAACAAGATGACACACTAAGTTGTACTTTTTACTGCGCAGTAACCTCTTAAAACACAACTTTTAGGTTGCAAAGAAAGTTTCCCCCTTCACTCAAGA
>JAAAKM020006971.1:136571168-136594523 GCA_010016025.2 Alatinidae sp. Z8VKAUB7J3 | reverse complement strand
TTGTACTTTTTACTGCGCAGTAACCTCTTAAAACACAACTTTTAGGTTGCAAAGAAAGTTTCCCCCTTCACTCAAGATCTGCTACCAAATGCAAGATGTATTCACATTTTCATATTAATGTAAATCTCATATTGTTTTGTTAGAACTGTATGTATATAAACCTGCTACTGATGTATTATTCTTTAACATTTAGGAACTGTATGTTAATGTTTTTATTGTTCATCGCCAGTTGGTTGGGAAAGTCAGTATATAGTTTGTGTGCCCTTCAGCAATACCTTTTCAAGTATAGCTAATATATAAATGCAATAAGACATTTCTTATTTGCTAAATGCATTTATTCAGTTCTTATGTATGGCTACAAGCTGTAACACCAGTAAGTTATTTACTAATTTGCAAAAGGCTTTTCATGATTTCTGTTTATCATAAGGTTGAATCCATGGAAGGTTTACAGATCACTGTTATAGACACCTTCTTCATGAACTCAACCATATGACTCAATGAAAAGCAGAAATCGGGAATGGTCACCCTTTTTCTCGATAGATGTTTTTGGAAAGTGTGAATATGATGTCAGCCTGAACATTATACCCCCTTTGACACTCAAAGTCAAGAATGTTGATTTATTTGGGATTCTAGAGGCTACCACATGGGAAATTTACTATTTTTCAAATTATTTATCGTTATCTGAAAATCACCCAAGCAAGTAGTGCCAGATCTCTTAACCATAACTATCATGTTGGTATGATTCAATTAGATCTTAAAACATGGCTACTAAAATATAGATTTTCCTCTTATTTGTCAAGGATCAATTCTGCTGGGTCCTGATAACAGTGAATTGTCCTTGCATTGTGACAGGTCAACATGTAGTAGGTATATTGGCTATATAGAAGGAGAGGCCTTAATTCTATGGGTAGGTCAATCATCCACATAAGCCTACTAAATTTGCTTCACACGTCAAACATGTTAAGACTATATCTTCAAAGTAGTAACTTGTATTTACATTTACATGTGGTTACAACACATTAATGGCAACAGTCCTATATTATCAATTGTACGAATCATAACTCTTGAGTGCATTAAAGTTGCTGAGTCGTGGGAAAAGTTCAGATATCCATTCTCACATTTTGTATGGAAAATGAGCTTCATATCATTTTCAATTAATTGTCAGGAGAGAAAGTACACAGACCTGCCCTATTATGTCAAAGGGTCAATTGATTTTTAGGGGTGAGCATGATTGCCTAGTATCTCTGCCCATACATATAGTAAAGATAATAGTTTGTCTATATGATCTAAATGAAGAATGTCAATAAGCTTACAATTTTGTTCCCAGACATAAGCATTCACCATGTTGTTTTTGTTACTACTCCTTTGGGTTCTTTGTTACAAGGTAATCTTCATCTTTTATTGTGAAAAATAGGTGACCATTTTTAACATCATTAATTGTTAAGTACTTAGTTTGATAAGTCCACAATTTGCATCTATTTGCAGCTTTATGAATCCTCATTCAACTCTGCTCCCAAAGCTACAGGGAATGTTATGCACTTGTAGAGAAAACAGCCCCTAGTTGAAAACTTTGAGTAGTGTTTTCAATAAGCAGAATTCCCATTCCGGCACTCTTGATGACTCACACATCTTGTTTACATAATAGCTCCTGTTCTTATATTCAACCTTATCAAAAATTTACATTATTATTGATCATTCAGACTTCACAACCATGGTCATGTCTGTATGTGTAACAATGCTCTACTGATTTCATTATTTAGCTTCCTCTAGCGATTGATCATCATTCTTCATTTATATTTTGCTGAAAGAGGTTGCAGAGCACTTTAATGCACACTTTAATGGCTGATCAAAACTACACATGCATTTATATGTTTATTACCTCCTCCAATAAACCATCAACTACAGGGAAGCAGACTGATTCCTCATAGTCAGTGACAGTTGTATCTACATGTATCTACATATAGTTATATCTATATATATGTATAAAGAGACGTGTCCAGTTTGCTGGACATTGTGCACGTGCCACAGATGAACTTGTTTCATCGTTTGTACTATGGAGGCACCCGGGATCTCACAATCGGTCTCGTAAGTTAACCTTTTCAGAGAGAATACATAGAGACACATCTATTGCCAAAGAAGACCTTTCAGGAGCTATGAAAGATAGGGAATATTGGAAGAGTGTAGTAAATTCTATCTCGTTCGAGGCCGCAAGATGATGATAATTGAAAAACTTAGTACGTAGAAGAATAAGTAAACTATATTCATGAGTTTTCGGGCCCCTATCAACAGAATTTAAATTAGAGAAAATGGATTTCGTAAACTGTTGAAACTCTTGAGCTGCGTTCAGTTTTCCGAAATGACATTGAATTTACCCATTTTCTATTTCCCTGAGAGGAATGCAGCCTAATAACCATGTTACCTGTCAGTTTCGCAATATGGGCTAAGACATAAGACATAAAAAGTTAACATCTTGTTTGATGCCGCGCTGAACGCATACAGGCGCATAACATGGTGTCAGAGTAAGTAGAAATTCTCTCCACATTCCTGCTGATCATTTCCATGTTTTCGAGCTCCTCTTTGACACAGACTAACCTCGAATTAACCGCTCTGCAGCTTCAGCCATTCTCAGGATTCACCGTGTGATTTTATTGCCTAATCTTCGACGTACGACTCACGAAAGTAAAATGGCTACCGCGGATCTTCCTCCACCAAATATGAAGTGTTCATTTAAAGAATTAGACATCAGTATGAAAATATTTTCGCGTGCATACAATCTGTACTTCAATGGTCAGCTCAAAGATCCTGATGAAGACGTAAAAATCAATCATTTGCATAGTTTGCTAGTGCAGAAGGTCACGATATTTCTGATACGTTTACTCTTTCCGCAGACAAAAGAAAGCAACTGGAAGCTTATACCACACGCTTCGAGACCTATGTACGCCCTGGCATTCATTATCGTGTTGCCCGCTTCCATGTTCTTGGCTGTTCCCAACAACCTAACGAAGCAGCAAATCTTCACCTTAAGAAGTTAAAGAAACTACTCACCTAGTGTGAGTATGAACCTGCTGTACAACAGACCCTTCTCGTCCAGTCTACTCTCTTAGAGGAAGGAAAAGAGTTAACCATCGAAAGGGCTCTGCAAATTGCTCGAACTGAGGAAGCAACCCTTCAACATGTACAAGTAATTTGGGACACTAACGAAGACTGTACGGCAGTGCATCAACTCAGCAACAAAGATTATCCACATAAAACGTACAAATCATCTGTTTCACCCTCATCTTCTGCTACAAGTAAAAGCTGTGGAATGGTGGACGCCACCACAACTAGGGAACATGCCCTGTAAAAGGGTTTAAATGCAACTAATGCTGAATCATTGGTCTCATGTTTGCAGATCTGGCTCCCAAAGAAAGTCAAAAGCAGCTCTACGCAATAAAGTACATGAAACCCTGGAAATGAAATGTGAGCCAGTGGCATTTTATTTTGATTCGTTGGAAATTTATGCTGTAGCTGTGGTGCCAGAAGCAACACAAGCCTTTGTCACTCTTAAGATTTGGCACGTCAGAGAAAACAAGAGTCCCTAGCATGTAAAGTGAATAATGGGACAAAAGGGGATATTATGCCACTGCGTGTCTACAAAAAGTTAGCTTCTGCCACTAAGAATCATAATGCTAGTCGACTTTGAGAGTCCTAAGTGAACATTATTGCATACGGCGGTATCTCTGTCAAGCAGCACGGAATTTGTACCCTAGGAGTCAAGCATAAAGACAGATTTTTAACTGCAGAATTTTACGTCACGGATACCTGTAGCCCTCTGCTTATTGGTTTAACAACTTGCACAATTTGCAAATTAGTCTCCCTGGACTTTAGTGACAAGTTAAATACTAAACAACAAACAATTCTTAAAGAATACAAAGACGCATTTGAAGTCATAGGGTGCTTTGAAAGCATCTTCCACATAACCACAAGTCCAGATGTGGAAAGGGTTATACATCCTCCCTTGACGCATTCTAATTGCTTTGAAAGATGCACTTGGAGAGGAGCTGGACTCATTGTATCTAAAAAAATTGTCTAGCATATCCTAATGACTGGGTAAACAACTGTGCCTGTAAAATTACGAGAAATGGCAAATTACATCTATGCTTAGACCTGCGAGATCTAAACAAAGCCATCAAAAGACCACATTAACACTGATGATAACCTCTCCAGGCTTCATCATGTCAAATGGCTTTTCATTTTGGATGCAAGATTAAGTTACTGCAATCTCAAACTAGACAACAACAGTGCTGACCTGACTACATTTAACACTCCATTTGGCCCGTAGTGATGCAATTGCATGCTAAAAGTTATTTCTTGCGCCTAAACTGCGTTCCAAAGGGCTACTAACAACACATTTGGTGACATTCCCAATGTACTGGGCAGACGACCTTGTTGTTGTAGGTTTTGCAGATGACGGACACCACTATGACATAGCTCTCTGAGTAGTACTTAAATGTGCCAGAGAAAAGGTTCCCGATTCAACCCAGAGAAGTTGAAAGTAAGAGAAATACATTTCTTTGGTCACATAATAGGCGAGGTTGGTGTTCGTTCCGACCCAGAGAAACGCTGTGCCATTAAGCATCAATAGCTGCCAGGTAACTCATACGATTCCTTGGACTGGTCAACTATCTACAAAGCTTTTACTAGGTTTTGCTATTCTCACTGCTCCTCTGCTTCCACTACTAAAGAAAGACGCCAAATTTGTTTGGAACCCGTCACATGACAAAGTATTTGATGCTATAAAAGCAGAAATTGGAAGCTGCACTGCCCTTCAATAATATGATAACTCCAAACAATTAGTTTACAAGTAGATGCCTCAGGAAATGGTCTTGGCGCAGCCTTTATACAAGATGGTGCACCTATTGCCTTCACAAGTAAGTCCCTTACTGACACTGAGTCACACTACTTGAATATAGAGCGTCAGATGCTCGCAGTTTTATATGACGTCGAACATGTCCATCACTACATCTATGGCTGAAGTCTAGTAGTTCACTCAGGTCACAAGCCTCTGCACGCATTTTCCTTGAAAAACTTCTCTAACACACCTCCACAGTTAGTGAGCATGCTTCTTCGTGCTCAGAAGTATAACTTTACCATTCAGTATCACCCTCCAAGGATGTTTCCATTGCAGGTGCTCTTTCCAGAGTGTCTCCACTCCATGAAAGTGAAATCTTTGATATTGATGCTGACATTCATTGCCTAAATACAATGTTCCATGCTTCACCTAAACAAATGAAAGAGTTTCCTTTTGCCTTGCAGAAGGCTGTTCCTCAGCAACTCCATGCTGCCTAAGTATTGAGAAATGAAAAGTCCAGAGCAAGAACAGTTGCCTTCTAGGTCAAAATGAACCTGTTATGTGCTAAAAATACCAACCTGCCCAACCCAGAGAGCCCCTGCATTCCTATTGTGTTTTCCCACACCCATGGCAAACTATTGCCGCTGATCTCTTTTCTTTGGGAGGGAAAACAGACCTGGTAGTAGGTGACACTCAAGATTTCAGATAACCCATAGCTTAATGCTTAACTTCTTGTCTTCATAAGCAGTTATCACCTTTATGAAAAACGATTATGGCATCCCTATACAACTCCTTAGTGACAATGTGCCACAATTTAGCTCCTCCAAGTTCTGCCAATTTGCTGATACCTATGGATTCCATCGCTGCACAACTTCACCTCACTTTACTAACTCTATTGGCTTGACAGAACAGCCAGTTTGGAGTGTAAAACGTACATTTACTAAATGTAAATAAACAGAATCAGGGGCTGTATGCATAAAAAGTTCCATAACTTAAGTGAAAATTCTTTCTTAAGCAGTTAGGAAAAATCCTTAGCAAAGAAAATCTCTTAAGTGTAATGCATAAAGGACCTTAAGAGTTTCCTTAGCTACGGATTTTCTCAACTAGGAAATTGCCTAACCTTGTTCTACTTCCCGTATATTGTAATAAACCAATGAAAGTCATGATTTCAACTTCTCGGCATCAAGAATTGTGGGATCCCTAGACAAGAAAACATGCCAGCATTACATGTATTCAATAAGGGCACAACATCTTGCGTATTTTCTTCTGTAGCAATAATTTACTAAATAAGAAAACAGGCCTAATTGGTACTCTGAGGAAAATACAACTTTTGTCTCAAGTGAAAATGCTTTATCTAAACTAAAAACATTGGTTATCAAGTACGATAAGGACGGAGTGTATGTGTGGCATCCTTCTGGAATAGTAGCGTTACTGAGGTTCGTATGAGGAATTTCTCCCTCCATTTGTGGAATCTGCTTGACAAAGAGAGTTAACTGGTACTCTATGAAAGAGCCAAACCACGGAGCCTACCAGCTAAGTTCCTTGTGGGATTGTTTGTGAACCGCAAAATGTTGTAATTCTTTTGTTTGTATCTTTTGAATAGAACACTAGAGAAATAGAAAACTATGTCACCACTGGGGATCAAACCCGTGACCCACGCTTTTGCGGCATGTGCTCTACCAACTGAGCTAGGTGACCTCCGATGTTAACACACTCTTATTTCTGCAGTCGGCAAAATTAGCTTCCAATCATCCACCGGTGGACATCGACATCCAGCTCTATGCAATTGGAGACCAGCCTCTCTGTGCCATGTGACTTGACTACTGCCATCCGGCCCGTCATCAATCCAAAGCCCATTAAGTTAGAAAGTATAATCGAGAAGAGAGGATTTGAAATGTAAGTTTTGAATAATACAAAACTTACATTTCAAATCCTCTCTTCTCGAAAATCTTATTCCTGCTTTTAATGCACCCACCTCCTCTCATATGCACTAGAAACGGGACGCTCCTCCAAGTGCTATTTTAGGCAGAGCCCACGCGTTTCTACCCCTAAAACCGTAATATATGTAAAACAATTTACAAATATATCGCCGTGCAAAATTGTAACAATCGTCTACAGTAATCTTTGACAGTAATCGCCATTTTGATTACCATGACTTGATGATGCTGATCAACGAATGTTTGTTGTAAGTTGACAGAGGTACACCCGACGAGTCCTTTATTCAAACATGAGCAATCAACACCTGACATATAAAGTAATACTGTATGAAAAATTCTCTACTCAAAAGTGAGAACCAGTTTAAAGCTTTGTTGCCCTGCGAAATTCATGAAACAGTAATCACTCTGAACGACGTTAAATCAAATATGTTAAGTGCGTCATCTGTCCTGTTGAAAACTGTACTTATAATAGTGCTGCACAAGTTAAAATACGCGCTTATTGTAGTTAGCAGCTTCTCAATCAGAGGTAAGCGCTTCTTCATCAAAGCCCAGAACTTTAAATTAAATTTACTCAGAAATGAAAGGTTGGAAAATTTCAAACACATCAAAACTTACAAAAAGAGTTTGTAGCTGTAGTCGAGGTCCACAACCACATCAATCGCGATATTAGAAACTTTCGCTCTCAGTCCAACATTAGCAATATTCGTCAATTCGGAATTCTTGATATTGACACTCCGTATTACCAAGCTGTGTAAATAAAAGGGGTATGACAAAATAGATTTTATGTACATAAAATAACTAATTAGATACTTTAATAATTCATGACATTAATACACTGATACGTAATTAATTATGTATTAAATATCTGCTTCGCCTGACTGCAAACATTCCCCTGTATTAACGTGGAAGTATTGGAAACGAAAAGCTCTGACATAGCGTCCACCCTCGAGGAATTAGGCGTCCACCCTCTCGTCCCCTTCTCCCGCAGGAAGTTGGAGCAGAAATTGCAGAAATTTTCTGCTCCGGGGGACCTCATGTTTGGAGATGAAATGGTGGGGAAAGGCAGATGTAGGAGGAATGCATTTATTCACAAAATGGTGGGGTGGTTAAGAAGTTCTGCCATCTAGAGATGCCGATTTTCAAATGTTCCCTTGGGCACAAAATTTTCCCTTTGGCACCAACCATAGTGGTGCCTCATTGAGACACAATAATTGAGGAATGCTTAGTACAATTTAATTTTGAAAGTTACCACGTGATTATGCCTAATATATGTACTGCTATTCTTGTCTTACTCCAATCTTTCAAACTGAGTACATCATTTTAACAACAACTTTTTTCGTCTGACACTCCTCAGAGTACTAACGTCAGAATGACCGAACTGGAATGTGTGAAAGAGTATACCCAACTACATACATACAATATAGTTGTGACAAGACGCTTGAAAAATAGAAAATATGTCACCACTGGAGATCAAACCCGTAACCGAAGACTTCGTGGTACGCTCTACGCTCAACTGAGCTTGGTGACCTCTGATCTTTAACATACTCTATTTCTTTAGTCGTATCTACGGTGCTATGACTTTTCATCACACGACAATTCATCACGTGACGATGCGTCACGTGACGATGCGTCACGCGACAATTCATCAATTCATCGGAGCTTGAGGAAGGCGAGATCTTTAGCCACAATAATTAATTAGTTAAGTTAGTTAAAAGTTGGTTAAAAATCGGCTCAAAACATGTCTCAGGTAAGAACAAAATAGTTGATTAGTGGTATAAAAATATGAATATTGCATTGAGTAACAGATTTATTTGTGCATTTGGGAGCAATATGTTTTGTTGGGAGTGTTTTCTCGGAGCTTTAGCTAAAGCATGGTCTTCGTTTCACGTTGCCGCTTTAAAAGCCGCACTAATCAAACCATGAAGCCGGTGCTCCGTCGTCAAAAATGAATTGTTTACAAATTCCCCATTTTTCACAAACACGAGTGACAGAAAACGTGTCGCTTACGTACATGTTGTTTTTCTTGGGAGTATATCAGTCCTCTCGTTTTCCTATAAATTCCAAATGATACTTTATAGATTATTCGCTAAAAGCTTTCTTACATCACTCCAGACAATTACAGTAAATAGTGCCTGGCGAAAACGCTTAGCAAAATGGCTCTTGACAGAATTTGTTGAAAACGATATCTGGCTGCAACTTGGTCAGTTTAAGAGCAACTCGCTCCAATTGTCTCAAAGAGTGCTTGTCGTCTAAGAGATTCAAAACCACTAAAGATAACCAGCGTATTGAGTAAATCTTTATTCGATTAGTACACAAAGTTTCAAAATGCACTGCTGCCATTTTCAAGTGAAAACTAAGTTAAGTTGTTGAAGATAACAAATATCAGGGTTGTTGATTGTTAAAATACCTTCATGCATAAAAGCGTGCTGTTTAGATACGTTTAGCGTAGAATGTTATGAATAGGACAGTGGACGTAAAATATTTCTCTTAAAGTGAATATGGATAAGTGTTTTTTTAAAGGACTCGGTAAATTTTCAATAACTTACCGCGTTAAGCGCAAATCTGTCTTGTAAACCATGCTACGTGTGACCTATATATTTACTCGCACAGCGACATGTGAATTTGTAAACTAATACATTGTCTAACAGCAGATATGTTTGTATGTATTTATTTTTTTAAAATGAAATTGTTAATCATCTGAATGAAGTATTAGAGGTAGACGACGCTATTGATCAAACGTTTTCGTAATCTGAACTTTTTTATTGCCGCCTTTCGCAGTCAGTGGACTTGTCCCTTGGGCTTTCTATGCCAAATAGAGTATACTTTGACTGTCACCATTTTAGTATTTAGAATCACATTGTTGATAAGCCCACCATACTCAAAATTCCTGAACTAAGGAGCGTGCGATTGCGTTTTTGAAGAGCCTACTTTGAAAACAGCAGCGACCCCAGCCAGCGCTGGAAAATTTGACAACTTTTTTTACGGTTACCTTACCCACAAAGTCCACGTTGGCGAAACTTGGAAAGAGCCCCCCTATGTTCGAAGCGGAGTAACATGCCAACCAGACACTTTAATGTTGAAATCCTTCTTTGTCTGCGAGGAGGATTTTAGCCTTCTCCTAGGAGTTTGTCTAACAAGCCAGGCGGCATTTCGATGATAGGTTAACGTTGAATCGACGTCACCTCTTAATTTAATTGCTGGTTCGTTGTCAGAGTTGACACGACTTTGTATTGACACCGATCCAATGTTGAAAAGACTTACATTAAAATAACAACGTATCCTTGATGTTGATCCAATTTATGTATAATAAAAACCCTTTGGCTGAAATAATTGTGTCGGATAGACGTCGACCCGATTTCAGTTCCAACCATAAGAACGTAAGACTGGCCAAACAGCAGCATCGAAATTACGTCAAACGCCGCCTAGGACACAACAATATGAGAGACTATATGTTTAAAGATTTGCTTTCCTTGCCTTGGTTGCTTAAGGGTACCACCATAATATTTACCCTTCTCTTATAAGATGTTGCCTTCCTTTCTGAAAAATATTTGGCTTCACACCTCTATGATAGAGACAATGATGCTACTTTATTTTACGAGAACTTAAACAGATGAACTAAATAGCGGGCACCTGATAATGACAGCCTTATTTAGATTGAGTAACTATCAATAGGTCTATGCTTAGAATAGCAAAGTCTATGTTTAACGAAGAAGGTTCTCTGCTGTGATAAGCTAAAATTGGCTTTCTGCTGATAATCCCTTAAGTAAGCCAATTTGGAATTAAAGATCTTCTTGGTGAGTACATATCTACGGAGCTGTTATTCTAAACACAAAGAAATGTTCTGTCCTTGGCCAAGACGGAAAACACTCAAAGTGAGATTAAATGTGATTCAGAGTAATTTTAAAATTATCCCAGAATACTCTACGATATTCTAGCATCCTTTAAAATACCTTAATGGTTTTGACATGCTTCTATGGTGACGTACGTTGAGAAGTTCAATGCCTGAAAGGGCAGGACCGAGAGGAGTTGATCCACGTTGTTCATAGTTGCAACTACGATATGATAGCCTACTACACCGTGGTCCCTTACCGTATAAGTATAGAACTTTGGGATGTCCTTTTTTCTGTTGACGCCACTACACAGGCTCTCTTAATCTTACAGTAGCCTAATCTCAAGGAATGGTGAATAAGTTATCCAATTCTTTCCATGTTTATCTTAAGTAACCTTTAGTAATCCAATGTAACCTCAAAACAATCTGAACATTCTTTTTGTAATCTCATACAGGTATTTTGCATTTTTTCGCCCCTCGCCTTTGGACTCGTCGTAGCTTGTATCGTGCGTATTTTTCTATAACATTTTCGGGCTTCAACCTGATTTTAGATCACACAGGGGTTCTGATGTATTAGTGGTCCGTAACCTATTAAGTACTAGAAATAATAGGTAGTAATTTATGATCATTGAGGGGATTATTTCAAATATAGAAGCAACAAAAGTAACAGGAGCGCTATTCTTATCGGTGAGATTCCTTATCAAAGTCTTAGCAATGCATGGTAAACGCACATGCGCATTTTATATGACGCCAAAATTTGCTACTGGGTCTGAAAGTAGTATGTCTTATACCAGACAGGGCCCTCAGGAAGATCAAGGTTGCGGACCACTGGTATAGACGATATCACTTCTAGCGAAACTTGATGGAAGATACATTTGCATATTATGTAAATTTGTGCAACACAAAATCGCCACGTGCATCTCGCGGAACGTAGTTTGGCCACCGCTGAGTTGATCTGTATTCCAAAAGAAGTGAACTTTGAGTTTATTTTCCGTATTTTGTCAACTTTGTACATAATTTATCGTTGAAGCTACACTGCCTAAACGGATTTCGTCCAAATAGCATCGCAGCTGCAAGATTTATTTGCAGTGGTGACGGTTTATTTGCAGCTGAATAAACTAATGGACAACTAGTTTATTTGTGAAGAAATAACGGAGCCTTTTAGATAAGAAAAGGCTCTTAGCATTTTCGCAGGAATGAGGCTCACAATTAGATTGCAGCGCGACCCCGGGGAGGCTTCTTCCTCACTGTCCCATCAGAGGAGAAATAGTTAAAGGCTTTGCCATGTGATGAAAGAGGTTGGGAGAACAGGAATTGACTAGTCCCTACACCTTTTCGAAGATGTAGGCTTCAATTTTGGCAAAAGTCGACAGATAAAAGTTGAAAGTTATGTATCGTTGGTGCTGTCTGATAGCTTAATCATTTTTATTCACAGATTGCTGCTAGGGTTCTGCATTTCTTCACTGTATTTGCTTAAATAGAACTGTTTACTTTTACGTTTCAAATTAAGGCATGACAGTTTGCAATACAGAGGTACATTTACGGTACTATGTTTCCTTCAGATATAACAATATACTGTTAGATATGATATCTTCCTGAAAGAAAAATATTTTTTGCACTCGTAAATCATTTTGCCATTCTCATTATTTCTTTCACTTTTGTGTCTTACTATGATATGAAATAGTATGATAGTGATGACGTCAGATTGGTTCGAGTAGCTGTTATGTCTCCATCTTGTTTTTATGCGACTTGACCATCAAAGAGATGCTTAGGTGAACTCCAATGGAATTTGTTTTAATTTTGTCTTGTTTAATTAGTTGCTTTTGTCTGTTTTGTTGCTACTGTTGTAAGAATGGTCAGTATAACCATCAGCGTCTCAAACAGTCAAACCTCGATTAAATGCATTTTCAGCACTTGTCATTAATTAAGGCAAACAAGGAGCAATTTAATATGTCATGGCTATAGCAAGGGAATGCAGTTACTTTACTACCTTACATAACTAAAACTGAAAAGCAAGGATGAACCTCAATTATTTTCATAGGTTCCTATACAAGAAATGCTGTTGTTAAAAATCTACAGTTGAACTTAACTTTTAAAATTCTCAAGGGATTGATAAGAAAGTTTGACAAGTTGGGAGTTCGGACAGTCGAAGCTCTAAAAATCCGGGTTGAAATAGAAAATTTAAGGCAGGTTAAAGGGACCAACAAGAAACTTTAAGTTCGAAGCGTTTGGTGCACGACCAATCGGGGTATCAAGTATTTGCATTGGTTGGAATGAAAACGAGTGTTTTCGGACCAATGTGATGTAACACTGTCAGAACCTAGAGATACATGTTAAATGCGCATAATTGATGCATATTGTTATTATTTGTACGTTAGAACTAGCTCTACCACATAAATATTAACATGAAGTGAATATCACAATATATATCCTTGTACAAACTGCTTTCTTTCCCTCCTGATCTGCTATCCTTTCGATCATTTTAATTTAATGAAATTGAAAGATTTGTGGAAAGGGTTAAAAGTAGTTATGGAATTCTGGACATACTACACATCACCATCAGCAATTTTCCCTTGTTTTGCTATAGATAGGGAAAGGATATAGCTACTGTTTTCTGCCATTCTGGTGTAACACAAATCCAACCCTTTTTTGAATACACATCTTTAACTTTTAACAGCAAAACCTGTACACATTACTAAACTTCCAAGACATTCTCCTCAATTACCTGTACATCTGTATTCATTTTTGTTCTTGGTTTCTTCATTTACTAACATAATGAATACGCCTTGTAGTAATTTTGATGCAAATGAAAAGCATAAATAACAAACTAAATAAATTTGTTGGATAAATAACAACAACAAAAAGTCGCATGCTCAGAAAATGTGTGTCTCAGCTTGTTGATATATCGCATATTAGAATTTACCAACTGTAGGCAATATGTATGTGTATGTATGTATAAATAAAAACATAAATCTGGCGCTTGCAACCATGCTCTCATTCGTGCATGTGCATGTGCGTATGTATGTAAAATTGTATTTTCATTCTAGGACCTGACATGTAAACCAATCCAGGACTCCACACATCAATTTCCCCTTGTTGATAAAGAATAGACGATGCAGTTTGCAATAAGAAAATATTGTCTGCCACTTGGAAATTTCTTTCTTGCCAGTCAAGATAGGGATAAAATTAAATTATTTTTATCGGCTATCCAATTTTGTAGGTTGTTAACCCATGTTTCAGCTTCTAGCAAGTAACGGTAATAAAATTTTTTGCTGTCAGTCTTCTCCATGCAAAGTCTTTCCAGTGATATTGTCATAACAACCTAACATAAAGTTTTGCAATGTCTGCCGATTAGCTGTTACTAAAACAATGCAGGTAAATGTATTGTGGAGAATAAATAAATACGATTGTGTTAGTATGACATTCTTGTGATCCCGATCTTTTCAATAAGTCCCCTGATGGGAAGAGGGTAGGATCTCACTTTGAGTTATGTCAAATAACTGAGATCGATTTTCTTTTATTGTAGTACATCTAAAAAACAAGACACAGTTGACGATCATACTGAAATACAAATAGACGGATGCACTTTGGAAGAAGTCAAAGCCTTTCAGTACCTCTCTCAATCTAAAATACTCAACATTACTAATTGTTCAGAAGATGGGCCTTGAGGCGTCGTTTCAGCTGAGGCAGACTTTCTGATTCCTTAACTTGCTGTGGGAATGGATTCCAGACGGACGGTCCCATGTATCTGATGACATGAGCCGACCGGGAAGTATTCCGAAACTCATGAACAAGATTATTTGAATTTCGCGTGTCATAATCATGATAGGAAGAACCCAAGCTAAAAAAATCATTAAAAATATCAGGCCCTAAATTATGTAGACACTGATATACTAAAATACCAATCTGCATGTCTCTGATTTTTCCAACATCCAAAATATCAAACTTCTTATATATAGACACAGTGCTAGCGCTTCCACGATCATAATTTCCTAGAATTCTAATTGCCTTATTCTGTTGCACTTGAACTCTCCTGTAATTAGACTGAAAGTTACTAGCCCAGATTAAACAACCATAATTTATATACGACGCTATTAAAGTATGGTACAGTGACATTAAAACTTTCAAAGGAAGCACATTTTTTAGACGCCGCAGCATTCCAACTCCCCTTGACACTTTGCAGGAAACTAGGTCACTGTGCGCCTTCCAACTCAGTTTGAAGTCAAGAAGAAACCCGAGGTAACGCGTTTCTCGGACTTGTTTTAAAGAAACACCATTGTACTTAATATCTGAAGGTAAATCTTGGGGCTCACCAGTCCTTCTAAAAACCATGTAACTTGTTTTTGAAGCATTAACAGCAAGTTTACTGAGTGTAACAAACGTATGTAGTCCCTTTAAAGCACTGTTTGCTCGGTCTATCAAGTCCGGCAACGATTTGGCAATAACAGTTATAGCAGTGTCATCAGCAAAAGACGTTAAGTAACCAGGGACAAAAAATCTCATACTATCTACATAAATTAAAAATAAAAGAGGACCTAGGACAGAACCTTGTGGCACTCCGCAATTCAATGGGTAAGCTTGTGAAACTTCATTATTTATTACGACTTTTACACTTCTACCTCGCAAATACGACTCAAACCAACTCAAACACTTATTCCTAATACCTAACTTCGACAATCTATCCAACAAAATTCCAAAATCAACAGTATCAAAAGCTTTCTTAAAATCAATGAAAATTGTCATGCAAAAATAATTTTTTTCCAGTGCACCGTTTACCTTATCAATTAAATTTAAAGCAGCATGCACAGTTGAATGTCTTTTTCTAAATCCAAATTGAGTTTCAGACAGAAATCCGCAATTTGTTAGATGCTCATATAGTCTTTTGTGCACTATTTTTTCATATAGCTTTGAAATGATGGGTAGTATTGATATAGGTCTCCAATTTGAAAGGTCACTTAGAGTCCCAGACTTCGGAAGCGGGATGACTTTGGCCATTTTCAGCGAACAGGGAAATTGACCCTCTGCCATTGACAGATTTATTAAAAATACTAGTACTGGAAGAATATTCGGAAGCACTGATTTTAGAGTTCGTAGGTTGAGGCCATCGGTCCCAGCACTGTTTGATTTTATTGAAGAAACAATCTTCTCTATTTCTACAGAATCGCAGGGTTCTAATTTCATTTCAAAATCTTGACCTCTTAGGTCTTCAAAAGTTGATTCTTCTATCAGCAACTCGTTGTTCACTGCTGCTTCACTCTGAACAGTTTCACCAATCTTCGAGAAATGATAAGCAAACAAATCACATACTTGGTCAAGATCTCGAACTATTTCGCCACCAACATTTAGGCTATACTGTTGTGGACCAGGACTACCTCTGATCACTTCATTAATAATTTTCCAAGTGGCTTTAGGGTTTGATGCATTTTTCTTAAATTCTTTACCATAAAAGTCTCTCATTTTCTTTCGTCTAGTAGATAAGTTTATGCAGAGCAATTTCAATCAGGATCACAGTACTTTTTAGTTGAGATGGATATTCTTCAAGAGAGCGCGTAAAGGCGAATCTTATGGAAAATGTCGCAGATTAAAAACACAATAGAATCACTAAATATTACGATGATAGGCAAACTCTCACTCCACTCCCTACACACAACCCCGAAACATACATTAGTATTTAAAATCCACACGAGTTTTAGTAAACCTTAAACAGAGCTACGAAAAATAACTAAGAAGGTTGGTACTATAATCGAATAGCAACACCACTAATTACACGAATAGAATGATGCAAAAAAAATGTATAAATTATGTACAAACCTCAATATCTTCATCCTGCTTCTTCTCATCAGGCGTAATGGATCTATCTTCATCTTCCAGGTCAAATTCAGATTCTCTTTCTTCATATTCAACAATTTTCATCCAGCTCTTTAAAATCTGGGGCAAAAGCAGACCAATTCTCGACCTGAGTTTGAGACCAGATTGAAACTACACCACTAGCAACCGAAGCTATTATAGGACGCAAAGGATGCCACTAAAAAAGTGGGAACTTCATAAGAAAGGATACATAAAATAGAAGGAGTAAAATAAGAGAAGGGAATAGGAGGGAGTATAAAGAGAAGGAAATAGAGGGAGCTAAAAGGGAAAGACTGACACCATGATTTGCGCTTCACCTGAGAAAAACAAAGGTGCACATTAGACGAAAATATTTTTTGATAGCCTTAATATTTGCAATGCTTGCTGATGAAAGAGAAGAAAGACCTTTAAAAACTTTCCCCTAAAGATGTATGCAGACTTGCCTTCCTTCCCAGGAAAAATATATTTAGGACTAACTTGATCTGATGAAAAAGAGGTTAGCGAGAGTTTTTGTACTTCAAAAAAAGTTTAAACACATTTTACCTGGTTCAATGACAACTTTTCCTCTCATTCTAGAGCCACTTTTAAAGGCGTATGATAAGACTAGAAATTCCTGATTCTATAACCGGTCTACGTTTACTTTATATTATTTAGTGGAAATCTTTAATCTATCTCTAGCTCCACAGAAGTCTTTTGAAGACCTGTTGTATTTTAGTTTCGGTTTGGATCAGTCAAGTTATCACCTTCGGAACTTCAGCAATATTTAAATTCCTTTCCCTCTCTTGGTAAGGTCAGATCGACACCCCTCGACCGCGTCTCGTGTTGTTTGGAATAGTTAGCCTAAACCAAAGTAAATATTTCACTCATTTGGCACCACTAAAAGAATGAAAAAAAAATATTGGTTTCAGGTCCGTTTCTTTTAATCCTTCAATGATTTTTTATGCCCCTATCTCCTTCAAGTCAATTTACAGTATCAATAGTTGAATAGTCTTTTCTCTCACTACTTTGTGCCAGCTCCATGGCTAAATTCTGTACTAGAAGTGTTCCTTTTCTTACTGTACAACATAAGCTATTAAGCCTTTTCGGGGATGTGTGTGTCAATTTATCATTTAGTTCCACGTAATGTTACTGCGTATAAATTTATCTATTTATTTATCGCGATTCTAAAAAGTTCTCAATCTCCTAGGTTCTCAAATGTAATTGTGATAAATGGTTGTATTGTTGATACGAATAGTTAAATAAGTGACAATTTTTACAGTCTTAACAAAAAATCTTTGCGTTCCTTACGGAACCCCAAACCCCAATTTGACCCGTATAGTAATAAAGTAATATTAACAAATTCCATTAAAAAATCACTATGACAATCTTCTTTGTATTACTTACAACAACATCCAATAGCAATTCTCCCTTCGTGCCGTGAAGGATTTTTACAATATTTCCTATGGATTTTTCCCAAATGTAGAGTGCATGTTGACGTGCTGACCCAGCACAAACATATTCACCATCTCCAGAAAAGCAACATTTCTTCCAGGTTGTCCTACAAAAAAAAAGAAGTTAAGTCACTATTATTTCTTCTTCTTATTTCTAACAATCATTAAATTTATGCGTGTAATCGTATTCCTAAACTAGAAATCTTAGCAAAGAACGAAAAAATGTATTCTTATAAGCTGTATGGGATGGAAAAGGGAGGGGGGGGGGGGATAGACTAAAAAACTTTGAAATTGGTTCTGGTACCAAACCTAGACTTAATTTTTATTTGGCTTTACGGGTAGCTGACTATTTTTGTTTTTGGCTATTCTGCCGGATTTATCTTATACCTGTTTCACTCTAGAGTGAAAAAAATTATACTTGTCAGATAAAAGAATTTCAGTAATTTTATAAGAGGTAAGAAATAAGTTAAATGTTAAAACTCAAATGTTAAAACTTATCAAATATCGTGGTAACGAATTCTAAGTAAGGAGCGACATGGCTCAATAGTAACCGAGACGATGAAAAACGGAAATTTGGTATCAATATATATAACGAAAGAATTGGCTTATTATGCTGATTCCAAATATATAAGATTCAATAAGCTTAGCATTAAACATAGAAGGCTACAAGCCTGAAAAAATTTGCCTGATTTTTGAAAAGGGGGGAAACACCCCTAAGAGTAAAAAAAATTCATAAAAATCACACTATCAGATTCAAAATGTCAATGAACCCTACTGTAGAGATTTCAAGCTCCTATCTACAAATTTGTAGAATTTGATAATTTTTGCCAGAAGAAAGATTACATATGCGTGTTAATTTATTAATTATTTCTTTTCCCCAGGGATGATCGCATTGAACCATTGGTAATAGAACATCGGGAGGAGGCTCACTTGAACGGAAATTAAAAGTTCTAGTGGCTTTTTTAAGTGACCGAAAATATTGGAGTCCCACTTCCCCCCCAAAATTGTACTATCAAAATTTTGAGATAAGCATTTTGTTCAGCATAGTTAAAGGTCCCAAAACTATACTTTTGCAGAGAATAAGACCCCCCCCCCAACAGTCCCTGAGGATAGGTCTTTAATTAACAAAAATTTCCCGTTGTTTTCGTATAGTATTTGTTATTGTGTGGTATACATACATTTTTATGAGTGGATTTTGTGGAAATTTTACACTGGGGGAGGTCGATTTGACAAAATACCTATACGGAATTATTTTTATTTGTCTTATTTTCTCTTTGCCAACTTAATTTTGCATGGGGAAAATTTTCATCGTGAGTTGATTTCCGGGAAAAAATTTCCATGGAAGGGGGGATTTCTGGAGTGATGGGAAAAACGATTAGGAGCGATATTAAAACTTAAAACGAACAGAAATTATTCCGTATATGAGAGGGTCTATCCCCTCCTCAACACCTCGCTCTTTATACTAAAATTTGACTTTTGTTCAAATTGTTTGATGACTCTCGAGACCAAAGGGTCGTTTAATTAGAACAATTAGAAGCTTTTTTATAAGTTTCAAAACAACTTTAGCGTAAAGAAGGAGGTGTTGAGGAGAAGACAGCCCCTTTCATATATGGAATAATTTCTGTCCGCTTTAAGTTTTAGTGTCGCTCCTTACTTTCATTGGAAGACAAACGTTTTTTTTATTTGGTCACAACATAAGGCGACATGATGCCAACACAGCCTCTCGCAGAACTGTTTCAGTTTTTTGGCTGTATCTATATCGAGCTTTGAAATTATAAATAAAACTTCCAAACAACAGTTTTCTAGCTGTTATCAAATGTGTTTAAAATGACACTAAAACAGAAAAAACAAGAGAGTTTGCAATTAATCCTATATTGTACCATTAACATTTGTCTCTTCTTTTTAATCAAACAGCACAACTTATCGTGGGAAGACAGGCGTCCCTGAGGGAGCAGGGAGTAAAACTTTCAAAATTTGAAACACAATTAGAGTAAGAAAGTTTCGTCTCAAAAAGTGTCTTGGAAAGTTTTCTCATCAAGAACTAAAAGCATTTAAAATCTACACACTTGGTACGAGAATTCTAAACCGATAAGCATTAAAAGCTAAAAAATAGTTTGAAGATTAGCTTAAAAAAGGTTCATTACAAAGTTGAATTCAAAAAATTATGTATGTATTTTTAACTGCATATTCCTCTTACAGGGTGAAACGGCACCTACTCGGAAATTATAAATGGCACCGATATAGAATCCATTTCAAATCTAAATACAAAAGGACGATTTGTTAAAAAAAAAAACCTTTTTAGAAGCTCCTTAATTTTTTTCACAGAAATACTTTTTGTTCTATACAAAAATGTTTTTAATATGAAATTGTAAATGTCAGACAAAACTAACGGAATATGGGCGTTATTAATAACATGTTTTTACTTACAAGGACAAAACAACACCCATATATAGTTTTTCTGTTTATTTAGGGTAGTTTCAATGTCGGGCCCACTGCTCATCAGGGGTCTTTGATTGAGAGATTGCCTTACAACGGGTTGCTCCTCTTTGATGTTAAATATTACGGAAGAAAAATCCGTACAAAATCTTAACATATCTTCAGCTATCCTTAGACATTGACCTCGTATGAAAACGTTTCGTTTAAATAAGATGTGTGCATGCTTGAAACGAATTCTCTCTGTATTACAGGATAAATAGAAATATTACTCCGTTACGTCATGTTTAACAGCTTGTGTCAGTGCTAGCCCGTAGCCTTCTTTTTCGTCAGATCATACATTATTTTGGGCTCTGTCAGTAATTTCTCTGGAAGCATGTAGAAATTTAATTGTTCAAATTGTTTGTATGCGACCTGCGAATTGTCCTGCAATTCGCCTTGGAATAGAAATTAGTAGAAAATTTGCATGCCAAAATTCTCAGGTCAGACTTATTCAGTGTGTGTTGTAATAGTTAGGCATTAGGCATCCTGTCTGATGAAGACGGCTACACTTAAGATTAAAAATAATGGCACATGCTGATAAAAAGTGCAGTGCACCCTCAACTTTAGAACAGCCTCACTATGAGGCGCGGACACACCATTCAAAAGCGCAGACAAACTGCTATAGTTGATGAGGAGACTCCCTCAAACTTCTCTCTCATTATGAATTGGATTTTGCCTCCAGCAAGTAGTTATAAGGTGTTTCAACACGAAACAGGCAGCGTCAGTTCATCAAAAACGTTACAAGCTCCTCAGATTGCATTTAACTGTATAAGATCGTAAGATGGTCGTAAGCGAAAGTTGACAAGATTAATAAGTTTTGAAAGATACCAGAGAAATAGAAAAATATCACCACTACTTAATGACTGGGAACTAATGACACTTAATACAATAAAGGAAGTGAGTATAATTGTTACTACTGTGAACGTGAGATAGAGAGGGACGTTTATCGTTTCTTGCAATAAAATCCAGGAGTAACCTTCATTGTACCCTTATGACGCAAGGGTCATCATAAAGATGTTGCCTTACCAACCTGAATAACTCTTTAAGTTGAGGGTAACAATGGCAAATACTCAGAAGCAGTAAGTGAACACTTGGGCCCCTTAGAGACCTCATTTGCGACTCCAAACTCCCTAGTGAGTAGTTTGCGAAAGTGAAGTCGATGCCGACATCGTACCAATTTGCACAAGAAGGTTTTAAGTGCCCCATCAAGAAATAGATAACACAAATAATTCAACAGTCCCCAGTAAATTTCCAAGTTGCCTCTGCATGGTCATATTCTTTAGGTCTATTAATCTTCCGGCACAATTTGGCACAAGCAATTTCTAACTACTATCTTGTCTAATTATGACTTACAGGTTGTTGCAACAGGAATGTTTAGTTATTCACAACCTCTTGTCTCCCGTAGAACCTGCGAAGCAACGCTAACCAGGTAGTCCATAAACAAATAAAGACAGAAACGCCTCTCACGCTGAAACAACATTTCATGCAAGCATTCCAGTACTAGCCGTAAAATCTGTGCAGTCATCGACGAGGCTTCATTTTAAACCACTCATTAGCACATGTGTTTTGTTTAGCTGAGCAGATCATTTTCTGCACCATTAAACTAGACATAGATCAGAAGAATCGATTTATCTATTCTTGTTCAGATTGGAAGCACTTTACACCTTACTTCTTTTATGTTATAAAAAGAATTTCAAAGATGTTGACCCTGACGGTTTTCAAGATTGTCTTGTTTTTGTAAACCCGTAAGGCTTCCGTTGTCAAGCACACAGTCGTGAATTGTAAGGTTCCATGAGAACCCCCAGCAGCATCGCAATCAACTGAAGGAAGCCTGACCATATGTCGTTTAGCGTAAAGCAAAAGATATCTGGTAAGTACATATACAAACAGATGTTGTTTAATTGTAAAACTGCTGCTTATTTACGAGTCACCTTAGCTTACACTGGCACGCTGTAATGAAGTGCTTTCCTTCTTTGAGACCTGTGCTGTAATGAAGTTAGTTGTTGTTTTGCAGTAAACACAAGGATGTACTTACAATAAATGAACGCGAATGACGGAGAGCTTTTTAAAATGTGTAAATTTTCTAGTTTGTTGATAGCACCATTACTGCACAAACTATGTATCATGTACATTGTGGAAATTTATCAGTTTGCTTACAGATTATTGAAAGTCAAACATAGTCAGTTTCGTACTTCTTTGTTGTTAAGAGACATGTTAATCAAAGTTTGCACATAGGTTACCTATTCACAGACGCCTGATCGGAACTTTTTTATGCAGTCCTTACATAAAGATATGTAGTTTCCAATCAAGTAACTGCTTTGTTCCTGCTTCTGTTCTAGTTTCTACTTAAAGCTTCCAAAATAGAGATTTATCGTTTATTTCAATGAGGGCCTTTCGAAGTACGACGCAGCTCGACATGAAAACGAAGGTAAGTGGCATGTGCGTATGGTTAACTTCTGATATTGTTGTGTAGTCCTATACTATGACTTGAAGGCTGCTTTAAGGAATGTCGTTTACATGTGCATACCGAAAGATAAGGCTTCTTGTAAACCACACTGTAAAATTAGTTGTACTGATTTTGTGACTGTGGACATCGCGTGAAATTATATAAAGCAAAGTGAGGCCCCTTACTAATAAGTCGGAAATTGCACTGTCAAGACATCCTCAGCTTGGCCTCACTGAACTAAACATTCAGTGTAGACGAACATAACGTGGGTGACGAAGGAAAACATGTTTGAATGTGGCTTGTGGCCAGACACCATAAAGATGATGGAGTTGGTTGGGTTTTTTGGGCGGTGGGGAGGGGGGCAGCTGTACATTAAAGATGACTTGCCTTAAAAATATCAAGTCAAGGTAAAGGCTTTAATAGTATAATTTTACTTCAATCATTAATCAGGGTAACTAAACCGAAGGATGTATGTGCCACATGCAACCAATACTCTGGCATTATATTTTCATAGCGCGTTTGGTCATCACTCAACATGTAGGGAAGAATTCATGCGTTTA
>JAAAKM020006971.1:136516678-136569825 GCA_010016025.2 Alatinidae sp. Z8VKAUB7J3 | reverse complement strand
CACAATCCACCACCATTGATATTCTTAACATTTGAAGCTGGTCATCGATGGTATGCATCAAGAGTACGAGTAAAATTAATTTGGTTTGCTCAAGCAACAGATTCTCTATACTAAGATTTTCGAAATCCAAAACTTTCAAATTTTTTCAAAGATGCAAGTTTTCATAATCAAACATAAAAGTCTAATTCCATTAGTGCACTTATGACAATTGGCAATATTAATACTAGTTTACTTTACATATAATGCCATTAAAGTGCCTTGTGTCATTATTTATACACACCTCATGTGACCAGACCTCGTAAAGTAAACAATAGTCCGCCGAAGCTTGTCACCTGTGGGAAAGCCGTCAATGCTTTAGGAGAACTTTGGGATTCCGCATGTGTTTGTCAACAATTCGTTGTGTCTAACAAAATTTACTGATCATCTTTCTACCTGTTACCAAATCTATGTAATGCGACATGTCAATAGTAAACATATAAACATGTAGACTGAAAAACAACGATTTGACATTAACTTCTTCTTTATTAGCATTTTTCAGTCATGGTATCTAAATTACAGGTAAAGGAAACAAGCATTTACATGATCCCCGATAAAAAATATCATAATAAAATTTCACCTTAATTAACATATGAGTAAAAAACTTACGTATGTGGACAATTGAGAACAACGTGAAGGAAATAGCAATATTCGTAAAGTGCACTATCAGATTCTTTGAGTATTGTGTATAAGATTTCAATTATTATATTATATAGTTATCTTTACATATCTTCAGTCAGTGCAAATTATCCTTTTAGTTACTAACGTATCCATGGTTAAAATCGGCTATAACGAAAATTGAAACCCAAGCAAACGATTGTCAAGTAATTCCTGCACTTCTCAACCATTGCACGTTTCTTAATATTCTTTTCGTGTCTCATTATTCTTTCTATAGGAGAGGACAGATTCTCAAAGTCTATCAGAATCATACAAGCGACTTCATCCCTATTTGCCATACAAGCATACCGCTAGAGAAAGGACAAGACAGAGATATAGTATATGGAGGCCCTGGCAGGATGATAATAGTTTAAAAATTCACAATTGTGGAAAACATCAGGTAAATAGTATTTCTGTTTCTTCCTTTTACTATGTTCTACACAGTAGGAGAGTCACGCTTGAAGAGTTGTGTGGGCGGGAGGCGGGAGTAGATCAGCAAGTGGAATCACCTTACAGCGAACACCATCGATTCCCAGTACGTGAAGATATCTGTCGCATATAGGACTGCGAATGCCTCAATGTATTTTTAGCAGCGTGAAATGAATTTATGTATTAGTATAGTTTTTCCAGAGAGTTCGAGCCACTTCCCCCCTCCGCATCACCCCTACAGCCCTTACTATGTATTATTGATAACCTAAGAAATAATGATTCAGGCAAGAGGAATATAAAAGGCCCTTAGATCTATTTTTTAAAACGTAATAATTTACAACATATTTTACAAATATAATTTCTTTACTGATAAGTGTATATGACAATGACAATTCTTTTATTTGTTTAGTTTTCTAATTCTTATTTTGATAAGAACGTTTCTCTTGAATTTGGAAGGCAACTCAGTAGGCTTCAATAAGCAACCCATTATACTAGGTTGGAAATGGTTTTTATGGTTAAAATCATCAGAACCTGAGTTTCATAAAACGCTGATGTCCAAACTAACTTATAATGACAAATGCGATGAGCTTACAAAATTGCCTACTTTGGCAAAAGTACCATATATTGGTATAGTCAACAAGCTAGGAATATATAATGAAAGGGAAAGATGGAGCTGATTATGCTAGGCATTTCTCTTTGTGTCATGCGTCAAACAGTCACATACGACAAAATAGTGAGAAACACTGTCAATCCCCTCAAAACATACAAGCATAACGATGCCTAGTACGATGCAAGGTTTAACGGTGACAAAAAAAACATCAGTCACAAAATGGGCACCACGCAAACTTGCAATGACACGTTGAACGCCAAGAACCTGCAGGAACACGTTATCCTTACCCCAAATAGTCAAAACATGGACGACGGCTGGAACAGATTATGTTTGTGAAAATAAGTCTGGTGAGGTGTTCCTCTACAGTAGTAGTCCGCAACCTTTCTTTTCCCTTACTTGGGGAACCCCCAGTGAATTGGATTTTTATGCAAAATGTGGGATCCATTTTTTTGTATTAATGAAAACCGCTTCTAAAACTTTCAGATGGAAAGCTGATCTAGCCTTCGATGCTTGAATATTTGAACAACTCGTTCTTTGCATGAGCCATTCTGATGAGGGTGCAACGAAACCGGTCAATGGCATTTCACTAATGATTCCGTTAATGAATATTATCTACAAATTTTGTAGTACCAGGAATTTTTTCCGATCCAATTTTTAAGGAAAATGTGTGCAAGACACTCATTTTAAGGGTTCAATTAGAAATCTCACCTATAGGAATAACAGATTTGCTGCTCCTATTTAGAAATAGCCTATCATTGAGTATATGATGAGATTGCACTTGCTTCCTTTCGTTTATCTCATAGGGATGTGACAAATGGTGATCAGATCAGAACTGAGAGCATAAGGCGCATGCGCGTCTGTGAGACGAAAGAAAATCATGCTTAAAGATAAAAAGGGAGAAAGGTAAGCAACAGTCACAATCAAGAAAGAAATTTTGAAAAATTGTGTGAGGATTTTTGTTGTCGAGCAGGCTCTTACATGTTAAGAGTATTCTTTCAGAGTATTCCAGAAGGCGGCTTGCTCTTAATAACTCTAGGTTTTCTTTTTGGCTTTCATTTTCCATATATAATATGTTACTTATTGACATCATACGAAAGAGTCAGGAGACTTGCGTAACCTAGCAACAAGGGTGAAACTCTCGGCCTGTTGGCAAGAAATCGGTGTAGTATCTGTTCTCGTTCATGACAGATGCTTTCCATAATCCGCGAGAGGCGGTCCTACTGGTCGGTTGAGTCTGCCTAATGGCTTGCTTCTCCGCCCGGTTGCACAAATTGAGGGGCGTTGCCCTTGGACGCCCCAACTACCATTTATTTATTAGTTAGCCTGTTTGGTGGCTTTTCTGTTTCTTTAGGGTAGTTTTAGTGTCGGATCCAGCAACGAGCCAGCCATTTCTTTTCTTTTATCGCGAATACCCATGTATATTGTTCAGACCTTGATTTGATATTTAAAAATTGAATTTTACACTGTAAGTATGTTGGCGTTAGAATCTTGACAAGAGCTTTGGGTAACAAAATAATGTCGTTGCATATTTCCGCTGTTATTCATTATTTTCAAGTTCTGTCCCACAAAGAACATGCTCAAATGTTTTGAGCCCCACAACATCGCAGTTGAGGCTGGTTCATTGCGTCAAAAGAGATGCCTGGCGCAACTCATTTTTCTTGCTCTGATTACTTCCATTATTTTTTGAAGATGGCTGTATAGATCTTTGTAAGGCATATGGTCCTTCCATCTTACATTTGAAGAGTACTGCAATAGTTTTGTATAAGTACCATTTATGTTTTTCCATGGATTTTGTAATTGTCAATGTCTCCGAACCCTAAGCGACAATGCTCTCAACCTTGGCTTTCAAAATTGAACTTTGAGTGCTCTTCTCATGCTGAACTTCCAGAATCAATCTATTTTCGTGATTGCGATCCACGCTTTTGGTAATAGCAGAGTAGCTTCTGTCATCTCATAGCCAGTTTCAGGCAGGGTTACAGTGGTAAACACAATGCAACAAATTGGGTACTTTTCCAGATACCCCCACCGCCTCATTCAGAGACAGAATCCCCCCACCACCTTTTCCACAATCCCCCACCAAAATATGCAGCTGATGACTTTTAATCTTTCCACCTCAATAGTGATTTACAGTTCCAAACTTAAAACTGTGTACGTTATCCTGTGCGTCTATATCAGTTTCCACATTGAATATGTGGTGGTTGAGATATTCAATTTCAATGCAGTTTTAGACAGTGGGGAGGTGGGGAGTATCTGGTAAAGGTGGTGGAGTTATTCTTTTCAGTGAAGTTTTGAACAATGGTGGGGGGGTATCTGGAAAAGTACCACAAATTGCTTACTCCAGGGGTCCAGAAACTAGAATCAATCAACCAATATTATCTTTAAAAGGTTTATGTTTGAGCTGCCAGGAGAGAGCTTCTGGAGTGCTTATAATACTCTGGTAAACAGGGCTGCCCCGCTTGAGAAATATACGATGCTCCGCTCATCTTTGCAGTCTCTCACTCAAAAGACCCCTGATGAGCAATAGGCACGACATTGAAACTACCCTAAATAAACAGAAAAGCTACCAAACAGGCTAACTGGTAAATATGGAGTAGCTGGGGCATCCAAGAGCGCTCTTCAGTTTTGGCCACGGGGCAGAGAAGCAAGCCATCAGGCAGGCTCATCTGCCCAGTTGGAACACCTCCCGTGGATTATGGAAAGAATTTTTCATCAATGAGAACAGATGCTACAGCCATTTTGTCAAAAGGCCAAGAAGCTCACATCTTCGCTGGGCTTACACCACTAATAGTCGTGCCCAGGCGTCTCTGTGCTTCGTGACTATGACGTCATAAAAGATATTTTCAAGGAATCCAAATTATACTACATTGAAGTGTTAAGTATTCCACCAAGTGCGTGGTTACAAATCTCATATCAGTTGTGAGAAAAGGCTGTTTGAATTTGGAAAAGGTCCTAAGACAACATTGTTAATTTTGCTCAGCTTATCAAATTATGACCTGAGTTCAAATATCAAGGTTTTGAGAGCTATGATTCAAACTTTAAAAGAGTACATCGAGGTTTGCTCAATGTATCATTTTCAAATTTGGACAGGGCATCTATATCAAAAACATTTAACAAACTTCTGATATTGGTTAAATTATGACGTCCCACTTTACGCACGTATGACGTACTCAATTGCAGACTCTCCAAACTACAGTCATGCTACCAAGTTAACTGTTTGTACATGTTGGTCTATTTTGTGTTTACGCCGAAATGAATACAGTGAAAGAAGCTAATTAAACATGTCCAATTATTGATGTGATTGTGGCTTTATCTTTACAAAAGGCTATTCTGCTTCTGCCATCTTCATCTAAAAACAACCTATGGCCAAGTTCTCCTTAATGCCGTATTTCCTCTGGTCTGCTTGTTGTAGGATTATCTGCCGCTTCCACTCTGTCTTCACTAACGCGATTTGTTGATAGAAAGTGCCGGTTAACCGCATGCTGACCTTTAAAGCTACGTCTGGCGTCTTTTTATCGCTGCGTTTTTTCATGTAAAGCTGTAACAGTGATCTGTGTAGAAAATAATGAAAGTTTAAAACCGATGATATAAGCACGGGAGGTTTGTAAGAACCGAGTTAGGGCTAGCGTTGCCAATTGTCCCGTTCCATAGCGTCATGTTTCGTACCGTATTCTTTAAATATTTGGAAATTTAGGAACTTGTTGCATGTTTGGCAGTATTAAGCATTTTAAGAAACCTTAAAGAGGGAATTAAGCAAAAAGTTGAAGTGTGATTACGGAAGCTGGATATCGATGTCCACTGATACATGCCTGTGAGCTAAAGTGAAGACTGGAGAAATGTGGTATGTTAACACCGAAAGTACCTAGCTCAGTTGGTCGAGCACACGCAGCAAGGTGTGTGTCACGAGTTCGATCCCGGTGGTGACATATCTTCTATTTCTCTACTGTTTTTTTCAAAAATAACATCTCAATTCCTCTCTTCTCGATGATACTTTCTAACTTCAATGCGCTTTGGATAGATAGACGGGCGGGAGGGCAGTTCTTCCTTGATCAAGTCACATGGCGCAGAGAGGCTGTTCTCTAATTCCGTTGAGCTGGATGTCAATGTCCACCGATGGATGCTAGTCAGCTAATGTGGCGACTTGAGATTTAGAGTATTTTAACATCCAAAGTTCACCTAGCTCAGTTGGTAGAGCACACGTCGCGAAAGCGTGGGTCACGCGTACGAGCCCCGGTTGTGACATATTTTCTATTTCTCTAGCGTCTTATCAATATTGGATATTCTATTATTCTATTATGAAGCATTCCTACGCAGGCAGTCTGCATTAACATGACCTGCATTAACTCAACATCAGATTACCGGGACGTCAATTCATGATCTGGTCTCCAACCAGCTCTCTACTGAGTTAGTTATCCTCTCTCCCATACCCCGCGTAGGGTACAGTAACTTGGTCAGTGGGATGTTGCTTCCGGGAGATCTTGCACAAAAGCAAGCATTGTGCTGTAGGTTCTTTCTTGACTATCTTGACGAAATGCATTCAGTTCAGACTGATAGAGAATGATGGGTATGCGTCCCAGTGTTCTCCTTGCCTCTTCGTTCCATGTTATTACTCGTACTTTGAGTTCACCTTGTGAAGTTACATGACTTGCACAGGCCAGTTGACGCTTCTTTACTAAGATAGATATGCAAGGTAGAGTAGCGCACAGTGACGTGGTCAGTTGGATGTTGTTTCTAGGAGATGTTGTATAAAGTGCAAAGCATTTTTCTGTAGGTTCTTTTTCGGTTCTTTTGACGAGTTGCATTCAGACTCATGGAGAAGGATAGCTCCCACACATGCTGGAAGCATATTTGCTTCAGTTGTCAGGTTAACATTTGTGGGCCTCCATGTTACGGGCGGCAAAATATATCTTATAGAACTCCAAGGTGTCCGTAGTCTTTCAGTTGCAGAGCAAAGTCTTAAATAAATGAAGTTACTTACAGAAAGAGCTCTTAAGCAGTTTTGGTGCCCTCTACTCAAATCGGTTGCTAAGGGAAGTCACGCGAAGTCATGCTTTAGTAGTAGCTGGACAATCTCCCAGACGACTACCTGGAACCAGAGTAGCATGTAACCAAGAATCACCAGACGCCTTTGCTGGCAAATTCGAACTAAGGGAAGTCACGTGAAGCCATGCTTTAGTAGTAGCCAGACAATCAGACGACTACCTGGAAACAGAGTAGCGTGTAACCAACAATCACCAGACGCCTTTGCTAGCAAATTCTAAGTATCTACAACAGAAAGATATACCCGCTGCAACACTCCCTATTTCCGAATAAAATTTGAAACCTACCAAAAAAATCGTATAAGTCTTGTTAGAGTTAAAACACCAAAATTCTCCTGTGCAATATTAAGAATGGAATCCAATTGCAGACTATTCTTGTTTTAATAAAACCTGCTGGGAACCTTGCAGGTCTGTTTAAAATGTCTGAACGGTACTCCTTAACTCTTTAGAGATTTAGTCAAAACCAAAGTTGGAGATTGCCGTACAAAATGTGGAAAACAAAACTCTAATTGTCAATTTAATAACATAATTTCTTTAACTTAAAGATCCTATCAGACGTTAGGAAGCTATTTCGAAACATGAGTGATTCGAGCGATTCTCTGTTAGTAGAATCACTCTTTCTGAAAGTATACATTTATGGCGGGACTTTACAATTTTATACCGTATTTTGTTTTGAAAGGGAATAATGATAGTATTAATAATTTCAGTGTATATCTTAAGGTACCCAGTGCGATGCCTGGTATTGGTTCTAATACTTCACAAGATTCTAAAATCGGTCAGTTAAAGATGAGAAAGCCGCTTGAGGAATCTGGCTTAATTGATCGGAGGTCAATATGTACCTGAACTTCCTTTTGTAATGAGCGCCCTTCTCTAGCACAGCAATTCTGGGGGAACTCGCAGGCAGCGCTTTAAGTCGTTCCACAAAACATCAGTTCTTCAATTACTTTTCACATAAATCTATTTCTGAGATCTATGACAGCGATCATAGATCTCAGTCAGTTGTCACACAATCTTCCCATTTCGTAACACATTACAATCTACTTATATCTTCTCACAACCAATAGGAATAGAGATAAAGAGAGGAAATGCAACCACTCAGAAGCCCCTTCAGTAATATCTTGAGTTAGCCCAATACAAGAGCAAAAACGTGCTCGCTGAAAATATTATATTATGGTGGATTACAAATTTAGGATTTCCAGTCAACTGGATGCATGACAGTCATGGGACACCTATTGTCTTGTATTGACCAATAAGGTATCACCCTGCGGAGGACAATGTTTTGGCTCCCCGTGACATTCGGAGCAAGAGAGAGCAATGATGGCGCTTGCTGAAATCGAAAAGTGAACGCAAGAAAGAACTACACAAACAGAGGAGCTGTGTACGTTATGCCTGGGGTCTCGAGTTATAGTACTATAGACATTGAGCAATAGAAAAGCTCTTTTATGTCTTAGAATGTATAGGGTGAAATCGGAAAGTGAAATGGATGAAGATGGAAATGATTCGGAAGGACAACTCGTCGATCCAAGTGGTAGGTGATGCCAAATTGTTTCATGTCAGTGGTTAATCTTACTACACTGCTCAGTTCTCATGTTAAATAATGTTATTCTCGCTATTACCTGTATAGATCAGTATTTGTCCTTCCTTCAGGATTCAGTTATTGTGAAAGCATGGTAAAGGGGAAGTATCAGAAGCTATATAGCACTGACAAGCAGAAAAGCATCGAGATAGTAATGCACCTCGTAGATCAAGCTAATATGACTCGATTGAGCATTTTCCATACAAAAATACGACAACCATATTCAATTAAGTAGGTAGACAATTAACTGTCCAGATATATGGGAGTGAATCTTAAGTTTATATCAATAATGGAACAGAGCTATGTTGGCGTACGTTTGGCAAGAAGATTGTGTAGCGATGATGTTGAGGGTTTGCAGTATTTGAGAGGCATACTCGTAAACAATGAGCTAAAGTCAGTCATGAAGCATCGCTGCTTAGAGATTGGTATATATACTGTCACTGTATAATTTCTTCCCATGCAGTGAACATTTGGAGCACACGTGCATGTAATATTAACTGGAGCATATCCTATTCCCAACAGTCTTTGTCCTTTTGTAAGCTTCAGGGAATGTCACTGCCAAAGGAACTTCCTTTTAACAATTCTGCTTTGAAGATCAATTTGCTTGTATTTGGAGGTCATGCCCAGGCTTGGTTAATGCAAGGCATACCAATGTATGCTGTTGCAATTGCATGCAGTCGTACCTTTACGGTACTTGTTAAACGATCCCGTCACCTGATACCTTGTTACCTAGATTATTTGGAAATTTGATGTAATAGTAGCAGTTGACACTATTACGACATGTTCAAAAATAGGACCTCTTTATTTCTTCTATTCACTTCGATGTTACAGAAGGAAGCTTCCCAGTCCCATATACAAGGACTTTGATAAATATGATGATTAGTGAAATTTGGTGATCGTTGCAGCGTGGAATCGATCAGTACCCCAAGATACTTATCCGATGAGTATTGGAGGAACTATGATAAGTTTGGACATGAGAACCACCGCTCACCTTTGCTTTAAGATCAGACAAGGCTTTTCGTATAAGCAGACCTCTTCATCTATATTCTAGATACAATAAAGTGCCTGTAGGCTGACATATTGCGATGTTTGAAGATGAAGTACCATGACCTTGCAGTCATCTCCCAGCCAGGAAGCTATCGTCTTTCCCTGTTGACACCTTCTTAAGAGGTTTCTACCCAATATTGACTTCGCTTTGCGTGAGAAGTGAAACCTAAGTTTGATGACTAAAAATAGATGTGGTAATAGAAACAATGCATAAAAGCTTCATAAACAAAAAGTATGCGATCTTGTGTATTTTGTAGTGGCGAATTTGATTAACTTTTCTTGTTATTACAGTTAAGGGAAACTCAGTCGCCTTATGAATCTATTTTCAGATTAATTGTGTGCTCACGAGCATTATGTAGCTAGGAAGTTATCATTACCATGACATGAAGGATTGGTATGTATGTGAACCCACCAGGGAGGGTTTGTTGTTAAATGCTATATATCTATTGAAAATCTATAAGTACAAAAAACTTACAGATTGCAGATTTAAATAACGTTATAGGTTGGAGCATATCTGAGCTTTGGCATGTTCTTCCTTACCCCAACTGCACCCAACTATGCTTCCTTTGGAACTCACCAAAGCATTTATCCTACTCGTAACTAAAAGCATAGATGTATAACCCCAACTTTATCAGGCAAACAAAAGAGAGTTTGTAGCTTATTCAAGACCACTGGGACTTTCACTTTTTAATTCAGAAAAACGTTGATCAATATAATTTTCATGTAAAAGTCCAAAAATATAGTGTGGTTAAAGTTTATCTTGGATATTTTTGGGATTTGAGTGTCCTGTAAATGAACTAAACTGCAGAGAATAATTCTCTACTCATTTTTTTGGTCACATCTGTTCATATATTCAAAATAGTAGCAATGACAAAATTTGAATTTTGGCAAGTTTATGCTTGCTAAAATTGTAAAACTTAAACACCAAAAGGATTGAGTCAATAGTCAATATTTAGATAAAATTATGTACTTTGGGTGAAATGACACAAATCAGAAAGATATTGATTTGTCAATCTAGTTACCCCGTGTTCAATGCCACTTAAAATAGAAGTATACATCTTCAGAGACAAAAGATATTGGATGCCAGTAGTTCTGAAACAATTAGCCAGTATATTACTTATCAAGACTTTGGGTATAGGAGTAAACAGGATGAGCCACCCCAGAAGCTGTAGTTGGTACAGTCTCAACAGAGACAGTCTCATTTGAGATAGGTTCCTCTGAGGATGAATTGGGAAGTGCCAAGTGGAGGAAGGCCAGCATGGATTCTGCCCCATCTTCCAACGTTAAATGAGCATTCTTAGCCCTGAGTTACACTATACTGGACTGCAAACATATCGGATTGCTTTTCACTCTGCTTTGATAACCATCAAACCAATGTACAGATATCAGTTTTACACTATGCCACATCAATTGGTCACAGGGAGCTAACTCTTTAAGTGAACATTCTGCCAAGTTGCTTGGAGACTCATTACATGTTATTAATGTGATCTGAGTTACCTTGCTAAGGAGGTATCCACCCAGGGTCACTGGTCTGTGTGATATCATCCTTTTTTCATGTGATAAATTTGCATCTTGGTCGTATGCAAGACTCCATAAGAAGATTGTCAGTTAATGATCTATGTCATTTTGATTGCATTTTTAATATTTGCACATGAACACACAAATTCCAATTAACTAAAAGTAGCAATTTGTAAAATGTCGCAAGATAAATGAAATAAAACACAGCATTAAAGTAATCATATACAGCGTAAAACAAACAAAGTCACCATGAAGAAAGTGTCGAGTGCAAATGATAGAATGCTAGTTCATTTGATTGGAGGCCAAAATTGGTTAGCATCCTGGCCTTCACTTTTGAAGTTCTAATTATGTGTCTGTCACTTTACTTGTAGTACATGCTCCTTGTTATGTTACCCGATCTGGTCACATGTTATATCACTCTAACTTTTCCGGCATTGTAGTTTCTTTCACTTTTACTTTTTGTATTGTCTTTTTGCTACAATGCTTGGGATTGTTTAGTAGCCATGGCATATTCCTGCTTGGTTCCCTCCATCTGTCATATGGTCTCCTCACATGGGCTTCTCCCCCCCATCTCACTTGAAGGAATCCCCCCTTCTGCCCAAAGTCCATTTGATTAGCTTAAACTTGCTTTACCTTAACAAAACTGACTTTTAGTTATATTTGAAATAAAGACAGACAAAAATTGTGAAAAGAAAGCACATATCAATGTGGAAGATCGTCCCAGGAACTCCTTTTGTTCATTAACTGCATATTATTAAAATTAAATGACTGTCTCAAGCAACAGCTAACATAATATAGATTCAGAAGTATCACTATACAAGCCCCCGTGTACGTACATGCAAAACTTGTACATACTGTGAAGAGCTATGCCTTGTAAAAACTTGCAAAAAGAGAGAGAGCGTTTCTTTGCAAAACTTCCTATTTTTCTTTATTATTTTCTATGTTACCCTCCATATATGGAAGGTATATAGTTTTCACCTCCAACCTGGTCCCAGCAACATTCCCCTACCATTTTAGGCCCCCTGCACCAAAAATCCTCCCCCCCCCCCAATGTTGGGCTAAGTTCAAGCATGATCTCAAGCATTTCTATTTGTTCATGGGTATCAAAAGTTCCCTGTAGAATACCGTAACAATGTACTTTACAAACAAGTTTTTAGGCTTTTGCATACAAGAAATATTCTCGCCAACAACCATTTATGACTTAAAATGTTTCTGTACAGTTCTACTAATTTGAGGAAATTTCTTCATCAAGTTTCTTAATAAAGGTTAAGCAGGGTGCACGAGTAAACAATGCGAACTGCATTGATGCCATTCATGATAATTCTAGAGTATGATGGAATGTCCCTCGATTGAGTTGTGCTGGTGAAAACCAGTGGTAAGCTAAAGTACCAGGTCATCAATTGCTCATGTCTACATTTCCGATAGTTGCTTCAAGATTAAACAGTTTACTTACTTTATAAGAAAAGATAGAGTGCAGCTTTGCAAGGCCAGAGGCACTATCCTCATTTTGCCACTGTCTGAGAGGAATAATGTGCAACAGTTACTCCAGTATTGGTTGGAAATGTTTTTCTCATTCACTCAGTGGACTATGTGAGTAAGTGTTAAAATTAATTGTGTAAATGTGAGTAACTGTGACTGTTGAACAATAGTCAGTTTTGACATCCACAGAAGTTTCCCCTACTTCTTTGGTAAGGCGGTATTGTCCTTCCGATTATTCAAACATCTGAGCCTTGTCTGAAACAAATCCAGAACTTTTCTTACTGATTTAACTGAGATGACAACACTCTTTGTTACACATATTATATTATTATATTATAAGCATTTCCATAAACTAGTTACTTGTAATTCTGTAGTAAAACTGTGCATATGGAGTGCCAATGTAAATACTATCGAGAAGGCTACCTGTGTCCACTTTTCTATCAAAGCTTCAGCAATGAGCAAATGTGGAGTAAGCGATATTGGATTATCTTCATGCCACTTTCACAGCAGAGTGACATTGTGCCAGTTTCAGAGCATCAAGTGATATCGTATTACCCCCTTGTAGTGTAAACCATCCCTCCAATATTGTATGAAGGGTGAACTGATATGATTCTGGTATTCTGGTGTAGTGTAACCGGGACCTAAGGTTTGCATTCCAGTAACTTTAGTGGATTTTCATTTTAATAAGAACAGTCAATTATGTAGTGTTGGAATTAAAATCTACAGAGGGGGCCAATGTGATAAAGAACTTGAGGAAGAACAGTGTTTCACTATAGCACTTCAGTGTTGTTGAGTGATGGGGCTACAGTGATAGTTTTGACCTTGGTATTGGTTAGCTGCTCTATATAGCTTCCCTTGTATGGTATTGGTAGATTGGTTGGTGGCCACTCTTTTGGGGTGTAGACAGGCACTGAGTTCTTATGGTATGGAGCTGCCCCCTTGGTTTAAGTAAAGTAAGACATATTCCCACCTTGGTCACCTCTGGATATCCCAAATCCCAGACATGTTTCCTCCATTCTACTATTCCATTTATGATTGTTCTGAACACCTCTATATTATCTTTCCCAACATTCTTTATAGGATACTGCCATGTATATTTTTCAAGACGTCAGCCATTAATACACATTCACACATGAAAAACAGACAATAAATGTAAAATAGTGTTTATTATAAAATAAGGGGGGAGCTTTGTTAGCGTAGATGGCATCATTGTAAGGGACTACAAAGTATGACATATAGAATGAACTTTAGATTTTTTTTTTATTTTTGATTTTTTTAAATTTTTATTTATTTTTTTTTTTTTATAGCACCACTTCCACTAATTGTTCAGCGGTGCTTTTACAGTAATACAATTGAAATGAATAAACTATGTTGCTAAGAAACTAATAAAAATGAATTATCATGCACACAACGTATTTAAGTAAATAAATGTAAAATGAAAACTAATTAAAAACTTGTTAAAAAATTTTATCTAAAGCCTATTTTGGAAAATTATTAAAAGCCATGTTCCTCAAACTATCAAGAGTATCTGATTCAACAAAAATAAAGTGCTATTAACTAAAAGCTTTTTGAAATAAAATTGTCTTTTTTAATGGCGTATTTTAATTCATTGTTGTTACGATGCGCCAAGCAAAAACATGGAATGCCAGAATAATGAAACTTCTGATTTTTGCAATCTCTCAGTGCAGCTCCTTGATACGCAGTGGAGCCACAACATCCAATTTTTGCAAGCTTCATTCTTCGGTTGATTCACATCTGGAATGATTTTAAAGACCAGGCATTTGCTGACAATGCGCATGCCCTCAACAGCTCACAAACATTGGTTTATTGAACAGTACATAACAACTGTACATTCTTCACTAAAAGGTTCCCTCCTTCACCTCAAGGACTTTATGTGACCAGCGTCCTGCAAAAATGATAGACAAAGTTGAAGTCGTTGCTTAGCAATTTTTTAGCGTAGTACCTCAGAGTGACGTTACAAGATGAAAGATATGTAATCAGCACGAATCTGGAAAAGTGACACTGGGAATATAACTTGTACGGTTTTACAAAGAATGAACACAATAAATCGTCAGAGGGGAAGTGGGAGAAAAAAGGGGCATGATTTACTCACAAATGCCTCTTCATATTTTGAATCTTAAAGAAGCATGATTGGCCCTTGCGTTTGACATACACTGAAAGGTTGAGGCATGGTAAAATGCACTTCGTTTCAAAGTACATATGGTGTTTCATACGAGCAAGAGGTGGCCAAAGAAGAACATTTATAAAGAGATTTGGATCTAACCTGCACATAAGAAGGATATGGATAAAGCCCACAAAAGACAAACATCAAACAAGTATGATTTATGGGTTCGTCAAACCCTGGGAGGGCAAGGCAACTACTGTATAAGAAGAAGAAGAACAAGAAGAACAAGAAGAACAAGAAGAAGAAGAAGAAAAAGAAGGTGTTTCATACGGTGCGAGTGTACGCAGCATCGCTTATAAAAAGGTGAATATTCCACCGACAAGTCAACTAGACTTGACGGCGAAAGGAATCTTCATTGACATCATTTCATCTTCTGAAGGACTTCTTCAGATCAACTACAAATTGGTTGCTGGCAATAGGATTAACTGAACTCTGAGAGCTACAGTGAAGATGTTAAACGTTAACTGAAGTTGAAGTCTGATACATTCCAACAAGAAAATTCTATTGTTATTACAACTTAATGTATCCAGGAACCTTGAGAAGGTCAGCTACAATAGGACAGGGAGCTGAAGTACGCAAGACAAAAAACACCAGTTAAATGCATGGTGAAGGGATGGAAAGAGAAGGATAAAATGGGTACGAAACAAATAAAGACAAATTTTAAGAGCAGGAGTAGGATAATGATAATGATTATGTACGCAGGATCTGAATGAGGAGAAAAACATTATAAGCATCTGGTTGGGAGAAGATTAGTTTTGGTAAATCGGAAAAGAGATTTGGGTTTCAAACATGTAAAGAAATTTGATGCTATTGTTAAATATATATGAAATGTTAAGGCTCGTTACAAAGCAACTCTATTCCAAATTGAAAATGGTTTGTCATGCAAAGTGTTCGGATTATTAATGAAGGATTCATGAAGGAGAATAACAACAGAAAGATCTGGACAGGGGATACGAATCTCTATAGAATGAGCAACAGATTTCATCGTAGATTTAGGTTTTAGACATATAAAGAAATGAATATACGATAAAAAAGATGCCTTTAGTTAACATGAATCTTCAGAAAGACCCTAGAGATAAATCAAGCCAGGACTTAAAGATGCATTGTTGAAAAGTTAAAAACTCAAATGATTTCTTGTTTCGTAGTGCTGTACCACTTCAATTGTAAGTATCCATGACAACGCTAAGGAGATGCAGAAGTGAGACCAAAAGGCGTTGCATTGTCTGGTATTATAGTATGAAAGGCCAATCACATCCTAAGCAAGAATATATTACTATCTTTAGCCGTACTAACAGCAACCGCCGTATTAACATGTTAAGCTTTTAAGCAGGACAACAAGAAAATTGAATTCCGTTAAGTTTTAGTGTTATCGTAGAATCTTACAAATGAGCGAAAATAAGAAGAAAACTAACTAATGAATGATGCAAAAATTTAGTGACGTCAGAGAAGCTCAAGATCCCACAGGTTGTAAGGTAGATTAACGCAATTAAATTTACGGACTACAGTACATCTAGGAAATATCCTTAATGCCACATGAAATGCCAAATATTCGTGTCGAAAAACATTGGATATTTTGCTTTCATTTCGTTATGTTCATTAAACGCAAGCGAAAGAATATATATGGCGTAGTACTTTTAAAATATGAAGTGTTCTTTGCATAAATACGAAATATTTTGGGTATTAATGACGAATGCCCCGGTTTATCTGCTTTAAGCAGTTGCTAAAGTGGTGCCAAAATTGAATACTGCGTTGAGTAACGGATTCATTTTGCGAAACGTTTTTGCCAGACACTGTTCACAGCAATCAATTATATTGAAGTAAGAAAGCTTTTAGCGCAGAATTTATAGGAAACGAGAAATCTGAAACACGTCGTAGAATATAACACGTATGTAAGCGACACGTTTTCTGTTACTCGTGGTATTGAAAATGTGTAAGTTCGTTTTGTTAACAGAGCATCAGCTTCTTTTTTGGGATGAATGCTGCTTCGAAAAGGGCAAGATGAAACAGAGATCGTGCTTTGGCTAATACCCTAGACCAGGGGTTCTCAAACGTTTTGGCTCGTCGAACCCCTAATGAGATTTTAAAATTTCCATCGACACCCTAGATTTTTATTCAAGGAAAATTAGTACAATAGTAAATGACAAGTGTAAAATAGTGGTGGTGGTAACTAAAAGTAGTAGTGGTGGTGGTAGTAGTAGTAGTAGTAGTAGTAGTAGTAGTAGTAGTAGTAGTAGTAGTAAAAGGGGTAGTAGTAGTAGTAGTAGTAGTAGTAGTAGTAGTAGTAGTAGTAGTAGTTTACATTAATGATCTGACCACGGGGGAAACATCACTACCACAGTACGAAACTAAAACACGAATGATTCCTGTATCAGCCCTGTTTGGAGCGGGGAGAGGCTTGGGAGTGAGTGCAAAGCGTGGGAAGGGATGGAGAGGGCTGGTAGGGGGTACTTATGTAATTTTCTTACTACAGGACGGGAACATGGTTGTTCATCGACCCCTTTTCAACCCCCTATATATTTATCGACCCTCATTCGACCCCTTTGGTATTCATTGCCCCCCTGGAAGGTCTCATCGACCCCTGGGGGTCGATATCGACTACTTTGAGAACCCCTGCCCTGGACGAATCCTCCTGATAATTGTCAGCAAATGATGGGTTTTCGTTCGGACGCTGCTCTATTGCCGAGTCTGTTTTGGTGTCTATTGACTTGCTTTCGATTAGACGACTCGGTAAAATTCTCGAAACTTTATTGTATCTACTTATTAAAGCCGGTAAATATTGCGCGATTTTGTCCCATAACTTCCGCGACGTAAGTAGGACTGTGCGAGCGAATACGTGGATCGAAATCTACTTTAAATGTCTTTTGAGCTAATTAAACGTAAACTAGTACTATTCTCTGAGTGTTTTACAAATTACGAAGTCTGAAACCTTTTTGTACAAAAAGATTAAACAAAAACGTTCTTAGCGAATCAGTTTCTTTAAATGTTTTTGAGGGAATATGGAGGCCTTCGTGGTTAGCTTTTTGAGAAGAAAATGTTTCCATCACTTTTTCCTTCAGGAGTAGAAGGCATCATCGAGTACAACGCCAATGCACACAAATTTGCTATTTCCCTATTGTCTTTTCAAAACAGGGTGGGGAAATCTAAAATAAACAATTCAATGTTATTAAATAAATAAAACATAGGGCCTGGGCCGAGAAAATTCCGGTACACCTGTGTATGATTTTCAAATGAAAGCTGAGTTGAAGATTCAATACATAAAAAGTATTTTCAAATGGAATTCTTACAGTAATTCCTTGACTAATAAATATTTTATGTTTACCTTCCTGGAAATAGAAAAGTATATCACAACATGTCAGAGCTTGCGTCGTTGGGAAGCTCATCATTCTGAATCTTAAACGAATCTGTGCCGAGAGCAGCTGATGAATAAAACAGTGAAATAGTGACAAAGAAAATCCTTGTGCTAACAAACTGATTTAATTGAAGACGTATACGTTGTATGACAGGCAGACTTTAAAATTGGCGCCACGATTTGATCATCTAAGCCTGAAGTATATTGATATATAAACGTAAACAAAACTGAATGATCTATCAGAAAAAAAATAAGAGAAGCTATTAAATTAAAGGAGAACGGCCAGCTTTGAATTTTATATCCTGCCACTGTAAACACAAGATAGTAAGCCTAATCATTTATTACCATTTTCATCATTATCATCGTCATCATCATCATCATCATCATCATCATCAACATCAACATCAACATCATCATCTTCATCATTCTTAATGTTACCATCATCATCATCATCATCATCATCATACTCATCATTATCATCATACTCATCATCATCATACTCATCATCATCACACTCATCATCATCATACTCATCATCATCATCATCATCATCATCATCAGTAGCAGCAGCAGCGGCCATTCATGCCACTGCTGGCAGGTGACCTCCACAAATTTCTCTATATAATCTGGTTCTGCCCGGTTTGCATCCGGTTGGTGCCAGCTTGTTCCTGTATCTCATCATGTATATCAACAGCAGATAATTCTTGTAAGCTGGGTAGAAACAAATGAAAACAACATTCAAGGAGGTATGCTTTCCTGTCTAACACCAGAAATATTTGCAGTATTTTAGCTTACCAACGAATTATAAATCTGCCCTGAAAATGTTGTAACCAGCTTTTAAACTATTCATATAATTGAAGGGATGTTCTTCACGTCTGTTGCAACTGATGTTAAAAAAGTTTTTAACGCTGAAAGTGTCAACCATTGGCAGTTTTTTATTTCAACATTATGCCAGTATACAGGAAGCAGTTGTATTATTAGCTATGTATGACGCGTCAATGGATATCGCCGAATCTATCGAAGATTGGATATCACATCTCTTTAAGTCAGTGGTTCCCAGAGGGGGCGATACTTCGTATCCAAGGATGCAGGAAACAGTAAAGGGGCGATGAAAGTAAATTGGATGGTCGGAGTAAGATTGCTAATGATTTGCTTATAAGGGTCGAATTGAAGGCAGGTCATCTTGTCAAGCCTTGATGACTCAATGCTATCTAATTTGCAGACCCTAAGGCTACTACAAACATCCTGTTTAAAAGGAATTTTAACTTAATAAAAAAATCTTTTACTGTCTAAAGCCACCGCCTTTCTTCATTGGGCTCCTTTTATTCTTTCTCGTGTTTAAATAAACTGCACAAATTGTACACATACCTTATTATTAACAAAGGACACAGTTTCTGTCTTTTTGCAACTATTTGATTCCGCCTTTAATAGACCTGCCGGTGCCACTCTGTTCAAAGACATGCTACCTCGATGAAGATTCTTTCTCGTATTCTTGTTTTGATCATTAACTGTGCATACAAGTTTTTTTGCCTTTTAAGGAACTCTTTTTGTCCTTTTGTAAGTTATTGATACATTGCAAATCTTTATATAAGGGAGGCGAGTTAGCTTAGTCGGTCGAGAGCTTGTCTTGCAAATGATAGCTGAGGGTTGATGGTTCGAGCCCACGAACTGCAGTCATCTGAAAGCTCCTACTGCTAACGCATCAGAGCAATAGGTGTCTGGCATTACTTGGGGAATGATAAAAGGCACCGAGGAAAGGAACTTGCCTCCCTAGCTCATTATGTTGTGGCTGAGGATATATAATTCTCTATCACATCATATCCTCTGCGCTCTGAATAGAGTTTGCGATTACTTTTACCGTTATCTTTATACATAACCAAGGTAGACTTGTTAAGAATCATGTCAACAATATCATGAGACATTAACTTAAACGCTTATTGAGGTTCGATGGTGTGGTACATGTGCCGATAGCCCATTGCCATCCCCTTGAATAATATTCCGAGAGGTGGAGGAGGTGCTCGTTTCCTCCGGCTGATTCAGCGCACTTTGTTCCCTGTTTAATAGTAGAATATCTCACGAAATAGCGAAATATTGTGTACTGAAAAGCTTTTTTCGTCTGACACTCCTCAGAGTACTAACGTCAGAATGACCGAAATGGAATGTGTGATCAGAATAAAGCGTACATTCAAACGTGGAAGAGCAACAAAGGTTAGCGACATGTTTCCTAAATTTTAAGGAATGTAAACCCGTTGAATGTAACAAAAAAGGTCCACTTTTTCTCTTCTTTTTTGCGTTTTTCTAGAGTAATAATTTAACATCACAGGATGGCATTCCTTGGAATGGCTCTCCAAATGGCTAAAACAAATATTCCAGCAATCGCAGCAAAATGCATTCTCTATATCATTTGGTGTAGGACAGCCTCAAAGAATCCCATTCTCAATTGCAGAGAGCGATTAGGTTAATTACCCCGATCAGGTCGTTTAGTATTGTGGCGGCAATTTCAAGTCTAAAGAGAAGGAAATTAGGTTAATAATGATGACAAAAATAATAATAGTAATAATATTGTTTATCAGCGTAGCATAATGATACCGAATAATACCAATTCCACCTACCTTGCAGGCAAAGGAGCTGGTATATAAAACGTCTTCTATTGTCCTTCTGGCAGAGTCTTAAGACATACGTAAATTAGAAAAAATAGCAAATGGAAAAAAGTGGAAAATAATAGTGAATAATAATAGGCAATGCATAAACAAGTATAAGTTATCAATGAAAGTATATTTGCAATAATTGGTCCAAAGATTCCTTTAGATGGTTTATGAAGTAGCAAACTATGAAAATTTAATAAAGAAAATTAGAAAGTTCAATTTCAGGGAATAATTGAACTGAACAGAATGTGGTTTTAAATTTTTAGATATCTCTTACAAACCATTAGTCATCATTTGGGGTATCCTTCTCATTCAAATTATCCTGTTAGATTTAATATCAAAAGCGCTATTAGATTACTGTTTTTAAATTATAATTATTAAATTTAGCTGGCTTTCAATATACAAAGGGATTTCAGTAGCCAGGGGTAGAAATTTGGAAGGGCTATTCCTAACTTCATGACATGATAAACGCCGATGAATGTTTGAATCTTGTCAGGAGAGTTTTTTAAGGGGGCGATCGTAAATTAAGCTATATAGCTACTGGTGCTAAAAGCATAAAAATAAGATTAAGATTGTTATGATGAACTGTCATAGTAATAATGCTGCTCAGGATGACATTGTTGGTAATGGTAATGACTTAGTGGATCAGGGAAGCCTAGTAATTGCCTTTTCAGGTCGTGGACAAAGAACGCCTCTGGAACAAGTCTGATTATTTTGGTGTGGTTAAAAGGGATTACACGGTTTATGGAAGCGATGTTGTTGGACACTGTTCGTTTTTTTCATTTTAAACAATATTTCAACGCGAAGATAACAATAATTACTTAAAACGCTCCGAGAACTCGCATATTAGGAAATTCTTTCACCTGTGTCGACAACTTGTCAATCTAAATAAAATGAATACATTCGTTACCGATACATTCATTACCGACAGATTTTGTAATTGTAGGCGACGAAGGATACGGTATGTTTTCAGTTCTTTGTTCCCCAAGATAGGAGTTGGGGCTAATTTGAAAATATTTTATATAATATAACGAGACATTCACTTCTTGGATAAAGTCTACTGACATTGAGTACCTATTTCAAAACTAAAGAATGTTTCACAATACAAAAGAGTGGACAAAAGAAAATCTCAGCCATGCAGCAAGAAGAGCACCTTCTTTGTTCATTCACCTCTATGTTCTTTTGATTGCCGTTCAATTAACACGGTGAGGAATTTATCTATTCTGATTATCAGCTAGCAAAAGCCTAATAGAGTCTCATTTAGTGTCTAAGAAGCTGAAGAGGTATAAATATGTTTATACACTTTCCAAAAAGGTATTTTAATTAGTTCCAAACAAAAGGCATTCCACTGGAAATTTCTGGCCATTTATCAGACTCAGTTAATGTTTCTTTCCCATTAATTTTTCAATTGGGTTTAGATATCAATGTTTTGATAGGAGTGGTGCTAACTTAGAACGGGTACGACTTATTGTTCGTAAGTATGGCGTTATGAAATTTATACTGGTCAAAGGGACTGCTACATGGACAAGGTCTTGCCTGAATGAATAAGCATGACTAGGTAATTTTAAGTCCTGATCCACTATAGTGATGTTGAGTAGTTTGTTTAATGAAAGGCCAAGCTCCTGAAAAGTTGAAAGCATTAACATCCCCTATCTGCGTTAAACTTACATAACTGCATTACTTTGATACATTATTGTATCCCTGTATCAAATCTTGTCTCAAAGCTACATCATACAGTTAAAGTGTACCTCCAGTGGTCAGAATTGTTTTTGTATTTTGTTCGTTTTGTGTAGAGAAGTCGAACTGCTACTTTGGTTTTTGCCGTACGCGCACCTGTAAGTCAATATACATGATTCTTTAGCGAAGTTCTCCCAGAACGAGGCAATTTTTGAAGTCACAAGGTACAAAATCTACGTCAAAAGGGACAAGGAATCTATCCATTGTTGTTGCTGTTGTCCATGATATCCGCGGAACGAACAGTTTGATTGTGCGTAGCAGAAAATTAATCATAACATTTCTATGGTTTTTGCGCTCTTCTTTTGTGATACATGCCGGAGGCAAAAGTCAAAACGAGGCAATCATGTCGGCACCCATTACTGCAATTTTAACGAGTTTTACGGGCTTTTACGACAGTAAGGACAACATACGACAGAAAGAATGGACGGAGGCATATCATTTAAGTGTAATAAACAAAATATCAAAAAAACTCTGACCACCGGAGATCCACTTTAAGCGCCACTTCTTACTGATACATTTATGCCCTGTTTTTTAGAAGAAGCAACCCCATCCTTACATACGCCTTAGGACCCTGTCAGACGTATTGCATTGATCATAATTATACAAGTGACTTTAAGTAAATAAAACGGATTGAACTTTAACCCTTCTGTCAGTTATCCTTACAAACGTTTGTTTACATATATAGAAACAACTTGGGGGATGCATAGGTTTGGGTGGATACATGACACGGCGATGGATGCATGAAATATGGGTGGATAGAGAAAGTGCGGGAGCATGCACAACGTGCCGGTGGATGCAAGAAGTGCGGAAGGATGCAGGAAGTGCAAGTGGATACACGACGTGCGGGGGATGTAGTAAGTGAAAGCTGGTGTAGGAAGCGTGTGTGTGTGTGTGGGGGGGGGGTGGAGGTAGCGGGGGTAGACATGAGTTAGATTGTAGAGGTTATTATGTTCTGATTCTTTTTACCATGTTATCTTTTCCGTGTGACTTACAGTCTCAAGTACACTGTAGGAAATTTGGAGACCCAATTACCTGTGTACTAGGGATAAAGCAGTCACCATCATTACTAATGACACTTAAGTGCACTTTTTGTGCTAAATACCGATACAAAATGTTCCAATGTAATGTTTTTCTTGACAATTTTAAACAGAATTTTACAAAATAGGCAGGGTTAAAGTTTTATTAATAAAATTTTCAACCGAGCATTTGATAGCGTCACGGCCCATGTATGATAGTCGATTACATTCGCTTACCTCCATCAAGTATTAAACGAACCAGAAAACAGACGTTCACGCTGGAAATGTGAGAGTGTTTTCAAGATCGAGCCTCAAATACGTGCAAGCGAACAAAGTTAATTCCGTGTTTTTCAATAAAGATATGGTAGGTCTTCACAATATTTGTTATATTTGTGAAGTGATATTTGTAATCCCATAAAGCCAGAGAGTTGTAAAATGACCAAGGAAGTCCCATACAAATCTAAAACCGAAAGCTCTTGTAAATGCCTCGGAAAGTAAAGCCTCAGGTTACAATTAGCAACAGAAATATTTCTTGCATTTGAAGATAGATTCGTAATTCCCTAGCTTACTCACATGATCGCTGGCATTTGTCAATCGATGTGAAAAAGTTTAAAGGAGATCTTAACTCGGGAAAGGAGCTTAAATTGTTATAAGAAGATGACAGATGGTTAGAAAAGATATCCCCAAAATATGTTGCTGGCCAACTTTAAAAAGGATATTTGTTGCATTAATATTTCAGATCGATTTAGTGTTTTGCGTTGTGCACAATGAACACTAGTGCATGGCAAAATTCATCGACCAGCATATTTTTGGGTTAACTTTTCACCCAATTCGTTTTCTGTTAAAGAACTTTCACCTTTTTCCCGATTCTAGTACACTTGACCAAACTAAAAAATTAAAACACCTTGACTGAAGTAAAAAATATATCATTGGAATTTTCAACTCTAAAATAGCTCTGTGTGAAGGGGAAAATGATGCAATCATCAGCTTGTCCGTAAATGTCCTTAAACTGTTAAAAAGTTCAAGTAATTCATCGATCACATCTGCAAAAAAAGCTGACCTACGGGAAAACAATTCTGTTCCATTTTAGGGTAACGTGGCACTAGATAAAAGAACCTTTAATAATATTCGAGCAACAACAACTTCATCAATGAGAAAATCTTGCCAACAAATTACTAAACAGTCCTGTACAAAGCTTTTTGTCAAGGAATCCATAATATCCGCTTTGTATAAAACAATAAGAACACTTCAACATCAGTGACCTCATCAGGGTCAACTTAGAGTATCTTAAAAGTGGCATTTTATTCAAAAATACTGCTATCAAGTGCACTTTTCAACTTCCAAGTAGCTCACTTAACAAAAACGTCGGTTCTTCACTTGCCAAAATATTTTTTCACAACGAGTGTAGTTGCTTATAAATTTTTTTTTGTGCAAATAATTTGTAAGAGTATACGTTACTAAGAAATTAATCTTCGCGTCACTTTGCATCGCAATAAGAAAAATCAACAGCAAAACCTTAATTTGCCAAATGGCTGATAACACAATTTCATACATGCAACCCTTACTACTATAAAATAATCCTTGAATAGCTACAATCAATCTAATTTTCTTAGCCAATATCCAAAATAAGTATTAGACGGTACAAAATTTTGTAAACTGTAAAAACTACAGATTCATTGTCCACTTGGATGAAATTCGTTCGTAAAGTGCAAGGACAGAGAAAACATATCGGTTGTGGGCGATAGAATTCTGACAGCAAGCAGCATATACATCTTTCAAATAAAAAATGTCCCCCCTGTGCGAATCTTTGCAGGTGTCTAAATGGTTAGTTACATTATTCAAAGGGTGTGGGGACGAATTCGTATTGCGTAACAGTCTTTCTAATGTGCTAATTTACATTATGGAAATCAATTCAATTCATGCTGATTTCCGAATAGAGCTGTGATTCGGTGAAATGGTGATAAGACCGAACTACGCAAGTGGAAACGTGTCCGCAACCCACTACGTACCTACTTCGGCCGAGCTTGCACGCGTTCTGATTCTGCATATTTTCTCTAAACCTCTCTATCCATCGTAGCCGTTCTGAGTTCTTCAACACTCATCAGGCTAGTGGCATTCATTAATGAGGCGTTTGCTGCTTTTCTTCCTGGTTTCATGCGGTAAATAATTGGGTGCCATAATACAGGTTCTGATGCCTCTTCTTCAGAGTATTTCGCGCAATGACCTGCTATTTTCATTCTGCTATGCCTCACCTTTAAAGGCACTGGTTGAAGGTTCCCATACTTCTATTCATTCGTCCGTTTATCCTCCCATTAAATCTTAAAACCAATTCACATCATCCTTTTGTAGCATCCCTTTAGCGTATTTTCCATTACCTTGTTGACCCCCCAAAATTTTTAAGTACTTTTGAAATGAAAATTTTGTTTTGACAGCGAATAGACAAAAAAGAAGGTGTTTAATTCACTGCGGCTGTAATGGAAAATCTGAATACACGCGTCCTAGGCTATAGGATAATTCTTTTCTTTGATAGAGGGAGCGGTGAAATCCAGCAGCCATCTGAATATACCTCTTCCAGAGTTCCGAAGCTTACCTCCCTAGAAAAAGAAAGAGGATAAAATGTGTATCATACAAACTTTTCATCAGGCTTTCATGAACAGCTGGACTTACCAATCAATGCTGCGCACGACTACTACAATTTTCAATTAAAGGAGATTATAATGTCCGAGAGAAAACTTACTATGTAATAAACAGAGAGTTTATGGGGAAAATGTGTTTGAGGAATGTAACATCAATGGACTGCTTCTCATAAAGAGGGTACGGAATGTAGAATTGCATGATGTCATCAAACCCTTTGTTACGTCATGAATCACTTTCTTACGTTATCATAATGTCCTGGGGTATGACTAGTACTGTAGACATATATACCAGACTAGAAAGACCCAGGCTATTGATTATCATTGCCTTACCTCTGAGAGATAAGGAGCGAGAAGACCATATCTGTAGACGCTTTTCTAATTTGCGAATCTTGTCTTTCCAACAGTGGTCGATAAAATCGAGGGTACCAAACGGGATGCCCAAGATAATTGAGGACTCTACCCACTGAATGGGTATAGGGCCATTCCGCTGGCCGCGACGAGGGTCAAATCATATGCCTTTAGTTTTGTCCAGGTTGAGACGAGAACCGGACCCCAGTTCATATCTCTGTATCAGTCTATAAATTTCGATTATGGAATCGTCACCTATTGCGAATACTGTTGTATCGTCCGCAATGAGAACAGATACTACATTCATTCCTTGCCAAAAGGCCGAGAAGCGATGAACGTGATGGCTCAAGTTTCAAGGTAAAAACAACATCTTTTTACCAAAATGCTTACAGATAAAGCTGAGGTGAGTTCTCTTTCTTTCAGCATCATAAAATGCCAGGCCAGATACATATTTAACTTGAGCGAGACGTGCGGACTTCAAATACCTTCCAACCTTAAGCATCTGACTACTGAAGAATCTCTGTAAACATACCGTCAACGTTTTAGGAAGACGATGAAAAAGCTCATATCTATATCGTCAGTAGAATACGGTGAATGTTTGCAGTAAGTACTCAAGCATCTATCAATGGTATGAATTACAGTTCAATGTATAGCACATATTTTGGTAAACTTCATTTCTCTTGTTAGTTTTGAAAAGAACACTAGAGGAATAGAAAATATATCACCACCGTGGATCGAACCCGTGACTTACGCTTTCGCGGCGCGATGATAAATTCTATTATTCTTAAGTTACTGTAAGTGTAAAGGCCATTGGCGTCAAAGGATTTCACAGTGCTGTAGCAGATCTTGCTTATTTGCTTATTAATTTTGTGTCTCCGTCCACCACTGGATGTTAATATTATGTAAGTAGCCCTGTCCACCCCTGGTCGGCTTCGACTTCTTTATCAGTAGTCGATTAGTAGACTACTTAACCAGTATTCGACCACTTGTTTAGTAGACGACTAATCGACGACCATCGACTAATCGATGAATGTTGGCTTATCGGAGACTGTCAACTAATCGATAACTGTTGTCAAATCGAAGACCGTCGACTAGTCGATGACCATCAATAGGTTCCTTTAGGTTACCGGATTGAATTAACAAGCAATCGTCATTTCCTAATGTACACCATAATAGGTCAAGTTGGGTTTAAGGTATGGAAGTGCCTAAACATTATCTCCTCTTCATGACTTCTTATTGTTAAAAGATGAAAATTTTAGAAAACAAGAGCTAAAAACGATTAATCACTTCTTGACTGTAAACTTAATCATAATAATTTAACTACCTATAGGAAATTGTGAAAGAAATATTATGTGATCATATGCGATCATATATTATTTTTCACTCGTTACGATTTTTCAAACAGGGATGAAGGATGAGCATTGCACATTAGCGCCAATCAGTAGAAAGATATACTGTAGAAATACCAGATTGTTATTACATTTTTTCTATGAGCCTTAACGAATCTGAAAGATGCCTATTCTTGTAACAAGGCGCTTGCCCTGTGCATGGTGTTAATTTCTTGATTTTTGCCACAATTTTTAATCCACCCTTATCATACCTCGGGAGGCCCGTTCGGTCAAACCGTAAAGATATGGTCTAGCAAGCTTAAAGTTGACGGTTCGGGCTTATTCTCTGCCGTCAATTTTGAAACTCCTACTGCAAACCCAACCGAAAAATAACTAACCGACTTTAGCTGGGGAAGGATTAAAGGCGGAGAGGAAACGAACTTGCCGCCCTACCTTAATATGTCGTGGCTCAGGACATGTAATTCTTTACCATATGAAACCCCTTACACTCTGATTAGAGTACCGAACTACCTATACCTATTTGATATGTTACGTCGATATCTCTTTTTAAGTGCGTGCTCTTGTACAACGTACAACTAAACCGTGAATTTAACAGTTTCTCAATTTTGTGCAGCTACTTAAATTGGAGAGAGGTAACAATATTAACATATTCGTTTAACAATTGCTTTGGTATTCTTAAAGAAGAACTTTCATTTCACACCACTCGTCGTATTTAGATCCAATTGGCAGTTGCCGGAGGAATAGGTTGTAGATAACCAAACTATTTAGTCCACAGCACAGAGATTTGTAGTAATTGTAGATTTGTAATCAATTATTAACTATTTCACGTTATTAACTCCTGCCACGTCTGTTGAAGAATTCACACATGGAGCACCTGCTGTAGATTGGCATTTTTACACCTGATGCTGTGTATCAAAAGTCTAGGTGCCTAATTTGTTACATGTGCTTTTAAGTTATATAAACTTATATATTACCGCTCTTATTTGTAAGGTATACCTATTACATTCAAATAACTGTAACCATGCACAAAGTCTAATTAGGTATTGTTTGTAAACGAGTCAAATGATTACGTGATAACCTCGTATGTTTAGTTCGTGATACTTTCAAATTAGTCATAGGGTTGGTCATTATTGTTATTCAGACATCATGTGCATTCAAAATATTCATAGGACTTGCACAGGCTAATGTAGAAACGATTTTCATTGACAACAAACAACATCAGGTCACCTTGAGCCCAACTCATGATCTGGTCTTCGTTTGTGTATCAATATCGTTGTTGTTACGAGCTTAGAGAGTTGGATTGTAGTTTTTCGACTTCGACGTTATCGTTCTTTTGTACGTGCATTGTGAGAACACAGGCCGGTAAAGCTTAAATCTACACCAACAACCTTGTGTAGTGGATGTTTGAATCTTGCGACTCGGTCACATAACTATCTGTTAGTTTCATATTATACAAGAAAGCAAGTCACCATACTCGTGTAGCAACAAAGAACTGAGGAAAACTGCCAGTATTGGCAGGAAGAGAATTGCCTGCAAAACTGCGACAATGTTCAATGTTTTGTATAGAGACAGTGTTGTCCACAACGGAATCAGTTACACCAGCATTATTCTGGGCATTAACAATAATCATACTACTAGCAAAACTAGCAATTTTAGAAGACGGCGAAGCACTTCCTTTAGCATGCTGTTGAGATGACTAATGGTCACAACGCAAGTAAACATGGTAGACACTGCTAGATTGGAAAAACTCATGATTTTATAGCAATAACAAATCAAGGGATAACACTAAAATCACACAACAGCAAACAACCTACTAAATTGTAATAAATAATATTCCTGTGGTGTATTCAAAGTGTATCCATTACTGTAGTATCTATATATAAATATATAAACAGGAATTCAAAACTAAAAGTATCATAAAACTCTACACGTCTATCACACGAGTAATATATACATATACGTATATCACTTTAATTCCCCTATTTGACCAGAACGTTAGCTCTGAAGGACCTCAACTGAGATTTATCTTCATTAAAAATTCCAGAACAGTATTTTCCTTTTACAACCAAACGTTTCTCTTCTTCTGTTTTTATTAGGTCACAAAGACATTTATCTAGCGTTTTCACATCATAATGAGTATGCACTTCTGTTCGTCATTTCTGTTCCCTTCGTTTCTAACATATTCTACCCATAAAAATCTCAATATCTGCTGTAACATTTCAGCAACATTCATCTTTTCTAAATAGTGCCACAGATGGTCTGGTATAGAGCATACTATCCCCATGACATGAAAAGACCCAATTAATCATTCAAATGGTAATAAATTGGTAAATATCTGTTTGGAAATGCATTCCGTACGGGCAATGCAGAGGAAACTAACGAAGGTAATACCAAAGGAGACGCAAAATTCGTAAAGATCTTCAGAGTCCGGGGTAATGAACCCAGAAAAGGGCCTTTCTTATGAACTTGCTAGGTAGATTTTCTAGTTCTTAATCTTAGATATTCTCCCTAAAAGATTATGCAATATCGAATTTTACAAATATAAGCAATAATCAGTCATGTATGATCTATATCACAGTGGCCCCTAAATCCACTTCCTATTTCGAGATCTCTCCGCTACCTTCACAATTGTTGCTGCAGACCTGAATAATACGTAATAATCAAAATAGTAACGTTACCAAAACAGGTTATGATCATAGAGAGTTCCTATCAACTAGTCGCAGAGTCAATCAGTCACCATATCAGAAAACAAGTCGTCGCGGGAAATATTTCCGATCCATCGAGTCATCTAGGCTTTCGTAACGTGGATATGTTATGGATGCTACTCAAATTGAAAACACTTTGAAAGTTGTTTTGTAGTACAAAACTAAGAAATTGCTTTGAGTAACGAATTTAATATTGCTAAACGTTTTTGGTACATGTCGTTTTTTCAAGGAAAACTTGAGGTCTTTGTGGTATATATGACATTGCGCTTTCTTGTGATAGCTGAATCGAATATATAACAAGCGGCCACTGTCTATAGCAGTCGCATATTTTGGGTCAGGGAAAAGTGGTGATTTATAGGAAAGTACAATTTAAGATCTTTTAAAGGTACACATTTTCTAAAATAACAATTTTAATGATTTGTTACCCATAGAGTTTACTTTAACGGAAGAAAAAAGCTCCATTATATAGTCGAGATGTATTAATCTAGCTGCAAGTTAAAAGGAACACGGCAACTACGGCAGATTTTCCCGACCAGCAGTGCTCGTACCCGTTGGAATGTGAAACAGTATTCAAAGGGATTTGAGACAGCGATGCATATCTTGATTTAGTACTCCGCTGTTTATCAGGACAAAATCACCAAATCGCTTGGGTGCACAGGCATACATGTGAATTGTTATCAGCACCAAAGCGCCAGCTTTAAAATAACCATTTAATGAGAAAAGGGAAAAGGTCATTGAATTGTCTCATGAGCATTAAACATTAGTTTTTCTATTTCAAAGAAAACTAAATGCATGGATAAGAGTTTCAAGCACCTTCCAGCGTTTATGCAACAGTTGATTTTTTGGGAAAAAATCTTTTTTGTAAGTTCCACTTTTTTTTTATAAAATTAAAAGTTAAAATTACTGTAATCGTAGGAACAACTTCCGACCTGATTTCTGAATACAGTTCTACTCTCATTTCCTTTATGAGTATCCCCATTACATTGAAGTTTAATAATCCTAGCAAGGCACCTTTTTTATTGCGCTGTTCCAAGTTTATTTTTCTCAAAACACCTAAAAATGTAGAAACGCTGCCATACTTCATACGACTGGCACATAACCATATTTGAAATTTCATTGCTTTCTCAAAATTTTGCAATTATTTGAAATTATTTGGAATCCTAGAACACTTTTCCTAAAGTTAGAATATTGAAACAATAAACATAAGAACATGTGACTGCTTGTTTAGATGAAGGGTCTTGCGTTAAGTTGTTTACTGTCTATTGTCGTCTCAAGTGAGGATATATTGGGTCTCTCCAAGATCACTGAACATGGTTAGAAGTTTTTCTCTTGTGTCTGACTCGCTGAGAAGCATCAAATGATAAACATCAATCCTGAGACAATACGGAAAGAGAACGGAAAGAGGAGTTAAAGGGTTTTGACTTGTGTCACTGTCACATAGATATCGTAATTATTGCTGCTTTACATGGAAGAACTTGTTTTATAAGGTAGTCTTTCTATGTAAGTCATAAATATTTGGTCACTAGAGTAGGAAATGCTTCTTTTCCCCTTGTGAAGGTATAAGTGTTACCACTCGTCGTACTTTGGTCTACAACACAGTGGCGCAACCAGATCATCTTTATTGGGTATGATAATTATGTATGACTGTTTCTTTATTTTACAATTCAAGTGACTTTGCAATCGGCATATCGTTGTAATTTTGTGTTGATCTCCTTGGATGAAAACTCGATTACTTTTTACTCTAGCTATCTCTAGTTTCCATTGGTTAAAAGCATTTTTAGTCCACTATTATTAGTCGAGCAGAGATTCCCATCGATGGAAAAGATTTTTAAACTTTTCGTCTTACACCTTTTGTGGCATTTTTTTTTGGGGGGGGGGGGGGGCTACTTAGAGCTATTCTTGGCTAGCACCTTTTGTTCTAAAAACCAACAAAAAAAAAGCAAAAAATCAAATTCTGTCGTTTAGCTGCCTGTCTCAGATACCTCCTGAGTCAGCTTAGCTCTTACCAGCTTATTTTTCAAGCTCTGTCCATTTCGATATGTAACTATCGGCGGCTGACTAAAATCTTTGCGATGCTCTCCATCGTTTGCTAGAATATTATGTTTTCTTAGGATCTGATGGACCCTATGACTTAGAGCTGGATGATACGATAAATTTAGTGAGCTGGCCTCTAGGCATTTTTTAGTTTTTATCTAGTTTTTTGCCTAATAACCGCAGTTTTTAGCATTTTATATATATATATATATATATAAATATGTACGTATATAAATTAAAACAGACTATAAAAACCTATGTTAAAAGTGAAATATAAAAACGTTAAAAACAGGTTCTTGCTCTAGACGAGCTTTCGGAATAAATTTCTTTCTTCAGGATAAAACCGTACAGACAGTTCCTTCCCTAATATAAATAATTAAAACAATAAAATTTAAAACGTTAGCTATTGATAAAAGGAATGTTGCTGGTTAGAAATATTGGTATTGTAGAATTCCTGTTTCCGAACTAAAATGATTCAGATACGGATGCGGGGAAGCTTCGTTGCTCCTATTGTTTTTAAAAGTTGTTTTGGAGATGTTGAATGTGTAAACAAATATACTGACGTTAGCCTCGTCTTGAAACCCCACTGAGAGACTGGTGAGTGTCGGGCTACTTGCAAGAGGCGCCGTCATGAGGTTCCCGCCCTTGTGGGGAGGGTGATAGCGCCATCAGGGTACTGCCCTTAATTAAAATAGGGAAATCGACGCCGCAAGAGTCACCCTGCATTACAGGTGGCGTTCAGACACCCCTTCATACTATGAAAGAAGTCGTCTTGAGATTCTACGCCCAGTAATGCGTACTTCTCCGTGGCAGTCTCATCAACTTTAATATATATATATATATATATATATATATATATACATATATACATATATACATATAAATGTTGGTGTGACTGCCACGGAGCAGTACGCATTAACTTCACATACGTGTGTCTGTGAAGATTCCCTTCCTCTCCGCCCTTTTTGCAGTTCAGTTACCGAATCGCTTATAATATTTTTTCAGTGGTGGTACTTGCTATGAAGTGCTTTCGTTTCTCGGTGATTTTCTGGCTTTAATTTCGTTAATTTCATTAAAAAGTCGGAGCCATCTTACCTTGTATAACTGTCAAGTCAAAGTTAGATTGGGATTCAAGAGAGTTGAACACGTTTCGTTTTCTTAGCGTCTGAGTGCAACAGCTTAAACTAAACATTAGAAGAATCATACAGATTCTAATATGTACACGCCAATTGTTACAAAAGAACGTTTTTGTGTGTGTACAGCTCAATATAGAATTCGCGTTTCGGTTATCAACTTTTCGGTTATTGGGAATAGAGCTTAAGTACTGCATAAAATTTTACTAATTCTGCATATTTTTCACTATATTTGCATAATTTAGAAAATTTATTCTCCTATAACAATTCATATAGGAAATATGTTAAGTTACAGGTTTAGCAATGAATCACTCGGAAACTCCCAGAACCTAAGACGCTTTCTAGTACAATAACTAGGCGTGTGTGGAAGTTAGGGTTAATCTGGAGCAGAGTTTCTTAACCCCGGAAAGTATATTACCTCCTCGTCCTGCCCAAGTTTCTAAGTAGCCCCTGGTTCCGGCGGAATTCTTCGATGTTTCTCTTCATCGATACTAAACGAGTACACCATGAAGTAACCAGTCGATAAAAAGTCCTTAATTGTTTACCAGCTTTAAGAGGAAAATTTAACCAAATTGGGAGAAAACTGGCACACTATTTGTTTATACTTATATTTGGTTTGGCACTTTGAAAACAATGGAATATGCTATTAGTTGTCCGCCCCTAGCTGTAACTTGGGTCCTCTGGTAACCCTTGGCTCAATACCCACTCTAAAACTTCAAATACCTCATAGGCGGGGTCCCCCAGATCCAACACATTGAGTAACACTGGTCAAGAGGATGACCTGAGCCCTACCATTGTATTTTGATCTTAAACGTTGACCGTCGGCGGTCTTGAAACCTCTTTTCCTTGGGTAGAGACCTTTGTGTAGTTGCCTGTGCAAAGTAGGAATTTTTCAGTAGCTGGAAATTTGTATCTTTTTAATGTGTAACTTTTCTTCATGCATCAACATCTCCTCTTGAATAATGGCTTAGTAAGTAATTAGTTCCTGTTTAACATTATACCAGGTGTTAATCGAGTACAGGCTTCCTGCCCCTATCTAGGAGGACAGCGAACCCAAGTAAGACATAGCCCATGGACACGTACCACACCCAACGACACCACCCTCTAATTTTGTCACTGAAACGGCTGGTTAACTGTACCGCCTTAGTGCAAATTATTAAGCTGAGAAAAGGGTTAGATATACAGGCTTTAAATTTCTTTCCGGGAGAAATTATTACAATTTTACCTACGCATTTATTCAACGGAGTTGACATGTAAATGTTCCTTTTTCCCCAATGGTTGGGAAGTTCTAAGCCCATATTTACGTTGTTTGTAGCATCGGGATAGCAACGAACATTGTTCAGCTTCCATCTACTTATCTTTGGAAAAGGAAATCTTTAGCTCTGCATGAAGCTGTTGCCAAGCTGCAATCAGAAGGAAATTGTCACACATCAGTGCATTGATGAAACTTCCATTTTCATGAGAATATGAAAAGGAGCATGTTACCGAGAGTTCAATGTCATTCCACATGTTCCGACTTCGGATAAGTGTAAATGCCATATCACCTAACCTAGTGTACTGCTGCTTAAAGCGTCCCTACAACAGCTTTTTGCTTTCTCGTTCCACAAAGTTTTCATGCTAATATCGTGCCTATATAAATTATATTGCTGGAGCAATATTGAGATTTAGATGTGGTCTTGACTTAGTGTCTTAGCTGCGAATCCCTGTGAGATTCTTGCACGTTTCTTCTCCACAAAACGCTTCCATCGCTTTCAGTCTTTGGCTAGTCTCTCCGGCGTTAAAATTAGACATAACTTTGCTTTCCTCTTCGAGCTAAATGCCCAAACCAATTTTGTCTTCTCCGTCTCACAACATTCAAAATAGCCGTCATTTCTCACGTGATCAAATCCTTAGTTAGGGTCTAACTTAATATGAATCGTTTGCAGTTGTTTTCAGACACTGCCGAAGCCACTGTGTGACCTCCTGTAAGGTGGGATTGCGGACTACATACACCAGAAGATGAGGCACCTTGTAGCATACTAATGCTTGCCAAACTTTCTAATGCTTCACGTTAGGAAATAGTGGCACTTACCGGGAAATCAATCTTTAAATGATCTGTAAACATAATTTTGCTTCCTCTTCAAGCTACATGCCCATACCAATTAAGTCTCCTTCTCACGAAATGCAAGATGTCCGTCTTTATTCCCAGGGCTTTCCTCATGTGATCAGTTCTCACTAGATCTTTTAGGGTCTTACCTACCATTGACCCCAGGCAGTTGTTTTCAAATAGAGCAAGCCTTTGTGCGGCCCCCTTAAAGTTGTGGCTACGGACTCAAGTGGATGACGCCCCTTTTTAGCATATTGATGCTTGCCAAACTTTCTAACACTTCACGTTAGGAATTAGTGTCACTAAGAATAAAAGTTTGGAAGTTGACCCAATTCGATGTTTTGAAGCGGACTTCTGTGCATTTTGTAAAAAGTGATAGTCGTCTTACATTTTCTATAACCGTGTTATTTTGGACAGAGTATTACAATCCTTGCCTTTAAACTCTTCTCAAAAAGTCTGATGTGACGAGTGTCCGGCGAAATTGTTTAACAGAAGATGTTTCCGTTCCTTGATGCTCGTTTTAAGATTTGAGCAAAATCGTAATGTAATCCTTTGATATCGTTGTCAGCTATCGGGGGCTAAAAGGCCACAAATAACCAGTATGAGACCAGCATGGGCGTATTCTCGTTATTTCCTTTTCTGTATAGAAGAATTTATGTAAGAGTTTCACATATTCCTCTACCTTTACGTTACTGTGTCCGAATTTAGGAGATGTTGTGTATAAAGGATGCACTCTTCCTTGAACGTTTTCTGTGTTAAAAAGCCCTACGGTAGGGTATATGAAACCCAATGCAAAATAGCTTTAATGACTATCCTGTACCGTTGTGGTATGGTCTACGCAGCTGAAGTTGATCGAGACAGCAAAATCTGGAAAAATTTTCTTAGAGGGTATTAGGGATCCATATTAGTGTCACAATGAACAAAAAGGCCGGAGTACGCATTCCCTATCTACTCCCGTTAGGTCAGGATAGATGACGTACTACTCAGAATAAGAACACAAGCATTCCTTATCGGCTATCTATCGCACTCTAATTTAGTCATAAAAGCACTCTAATCGTTACTCTCCTGTTTGTTTATCGTCTATCTTTTACATCAAAATTTTCTACTATATATACCATAAAAAGGACATAACTAAATATAATGCCCAATAAAAAACCTACAAACAAAATTATAGATACTAAGTTAATCTTATTTAACTTAAGTTGGTACATCGTGTAAGTAAGAAATGCTAAAATGTTTTTCCCTGCGCCTCCCATGCTGACATCAAAGCGCGCATGCCTGAGATATTCTGTAGTCTTACTATCTCCACAAATGATGTAATAGTGTCATGTTAAATTGCGAGGTTTTCCCAACAAGGGCTGAATGCGTTCATTGGAATCTTCAGGAAATGGGACAGCATGTTTCTTCCTACCAATAGGGTACTTCACAGAACATTTTTTCGAGTAATTCCAATTATAACCAACCATTATAACTGAGTCAAAGTGGTAACCCCACCACCAAATACCCGTATAAAGATATAGATTTCAAATCTTATGTCAAAATGTGAGAAACGGCTGTTTGGAATTTGCAGAGGGCCATAAGAATGTACGGCTGACCTTGCTCAGTTCATAAAATTCCGAGCTTGGTTCACATAACACTAACCTTATTTTATGAACTTATGCAAAACCTTGTATATCTTTATGAGGACCACGTGACTAAGGTAACCACTACAGAGACTGCTATTGAAATCGAGTTGAATTAGAATATTGACTAAACGATGACGAGAAATTATGAGAAACCTCAACGATTTTGCTGTTTATCGACAACATTTGTGTTGTCTGTAACAAACGCCCAGACACTGTTTAATAACAAGGCGTGGTCTGGGCCCAACACAACACTCATATTTGTCTCCATTCCTCTTTCAGGCAAGTTTCAAAAAGATATCCTATGAGACAGCTTGGCTATGCGACCCGTAAGGTCCTGGTTTGGGTACAAGAAGGAGATGTTTCCAGATCTGCTTCCCATTGAGATCTACCTGGGCGTGGTCTTTGGATGCTTTGTGGCCATCTTTATCTTGGAAGGAGTTACATACTGTATGCGTCTAAAACGCAACGAGCACACGTTCTTCAGACAATACTTCTGGTCGAGAACTTAAGGAGACCACACATCGATGAATATCACTCACTTAGTGAGAGGACGTTTGTACCCTTAACGGATGCGCTTTAGAAGAATTCATAAATTTGTAATGGTATGCAAACATTGCATAGTGGAATTAGACGTGTAAGTGTATGCGCAGTCTGTAAGTTTCATGTACTTAACTGTCAATTGTCAGATGTAGAAAATTATTTAATTATGCGCTAATTGAGTTATTGATGAGTAGTCTTTCGTTGTGTGATACTTACTTTGATTCCTAGCATACCGTCACTCAATTTGTGACATCGTGAGCTACCCATTGGTATCTGTGAATAAATTTATTGAGTCGTCATATGCCATATGTACGGATTCCACGGGCACATTTTGGCCCAGAGGAATTACAATTGCATTAACTCGTCCATTCATCTGTGTATCCATGCATACTTTCAACAATCAATCTGCCTGCCTATTAGTTCTCCCATGTCTTTACTCATCCATTTTTCTATCTATCTGTTCCACCATCCATCTATCTACCAATCTATTCCATCCATCTGTCTGTCCATCCATCCATCCATTCATCCATCCATTCATTTCTCCATCCATCCATCCATCCATCCATCCATCCATCCATCCATCCATCCATCCATCCATCCATCCATCAATCCTTCCATCCATCCATCCACCCATCCATCATCCATCCATCCATCCATCCTTGTGTCTGTTCATAACACGCGAATTCGAGTTGTTTTTCCGAAGGCATGCGCAGCTTTCATTACGTCTATTTAAATATGATCGGACAGTACTTGCGCAAGATTGGGCGGGGATGGGGTTTACGGTTATGGCCCCACTGCTTATTAGGGGGCTAAACTGAGAGATTAAAGGGGGCGAAGGGTAGGAGGGAATCACCTGTTTTATGTATTTACTTTCTCACACTTCAAGCATGATAGGATTTTGTTGATTGATATGGACCTACCTATCCTATTGGATGTAGTAGAGGCAGTCAGTTTTCATGCACCTCTTGCACTTTTACAGCCACGGGGGAAGGTAAGGTGGATTGGGGGGGGGGGGGCAAGTAGGCTTGGTTCAAACTTATTTTGTCACATTCCACTAAGTGCCTTCTGTCATTGTGTGGAAAGGGGTGTTTCTTCTCGATGTGGATATCATGCTTTGACTGTACCACAATGTCTGTCGCAATCAATTTTAATTTTGATAAAGCTGAAAAGTGGTCACCACAAAAATTGAAGCTTGGCAAATCGTAGGGGGGAGGGGGGCCATGTTTTAATTGCGGGCTTTGCATGTGTGCTACGGTATTGAAACATTATTTTGACAGCTTGACCCTCCTCCCTTTTTGAAGCGTTCCGGCGCTGATGTGACGGACAGTCGAAAGGCTGAACGCTAAATATTTTGTTTATTGGTTGACCAATGTGTTTGTTGAAAACGGAAATGGTTTGGATTAAAATATGTTACCTACAAATCTCGTAATCATGATTATTATTGCCTGTTTGGAATGGGAATGGTTAGGCATGTAGATAAGTTACCTACTTGTTTACTCATAATCATGATTATCATCGGATACGTCTTCATGAATCTGCTTGTTTTCTCACCTTTGCGACGCTTCGGAGGCCGTGCAATCTACGAGATTCTGCTATTTTCGTACTACACTGCGTCTAGTCCGTATAACTTATATAATGTACCATCTATTTGTACTCTGTTGCTTAATCTGAACTTGTTTATATGCGTGGGTGAAGTGATATAACTTGCTTGAAAGGTATAAGCCCACACCCGGAGACATATTTGCGACAGGCACAGACCGTAATTCCACATCAGACAACCCAATCAGCCATCACGTCACAACAGCCGATAATCCATATTTTGACTACAGTCTAGAGTTACAAGCTAAAAATAAGTTTGTTATGTGTGAACTTTGAGTAGTGTGTGTTTAGAGAGCATATCTTTCCGTCAATGATGTGTTACGTAGGTATTTATTTCCGTTCTTGAGTTGGGTGAGTTCCAACTCATCTCATTGGTCCACAGCCCCCTGTCTACAAATTTTTGCTTGCAGACACGTGAGCGAACCGTATCAACATACAAAATGCGCATGCGTGTCTGATATTGTCTTTAAGGGTTCGATTACAACAGGAATGACACTTTTTACAGCATTTTCTGTAGATGAGCATAAATCGCGTACTTGTTCTGATCTTTAACAGGTTATGGAGCCCTTATATCTTTAACGGTCCCTAGGTAAGGAAAAACCCTAGAAATTACTTGTAGTGGTGTCAGTGAAAACAAATGACATCCAAAATTTCTCTGCCTTGTTGATATTTGGCAATGGTGAAAAGGCTAGCACATCAGAGTTACAACAATGAAGCACGGGGTTCGATTCCTCGTGGTCGTACTTTGTCATTAGTGAGCTTTTAATTGTATTTTAACATTACCATTCGTCATACTAAAGTTAAGAAACTGCAATAACATAACCAAGGCAAAGAAATTCATATATTTATTTCTTAAATTATAAATGAAATTGGTATTTTATCTTTTGGAATCTTTGATAGGAGTGTTTATGCTAAACGCAATCCCTTCATTGATGTTGATTCACGCATTCAGAGTTTGTTCCCCCGTGTTTGCGGAAATCTTTTCAATTTTCTAGTTGTTTGCTCCAGCTTGCTTTGGTACTGTTATTACAACGAACTGGTACATTAAAATTCCACTATGAAAAAAAACTTGGGTATATAGAGCAAAATCCGTCTTTGAACTTTTTAGCAATACTGAAGGATTTTACTAAATGTGTACTCGCCTAAATGCCCCACTGCTTATCAGGGGGATGCACTGAGAAATTGCCAACCTAAAGAGGCTTGGAACTCACGGTTGCAGCGTTTTATAAAGGAGTATAAACCCTCCTAGTAGAATCGTATTTGAAAACAGCCTTAGCTGGATAAAATTGATTAAAAGAATTCTTGTTGAGTTTAATTGTAATTTAAAACTCTGTGTTACCTGTTACCTGCCGCTCGCATCTACATCAGCAGGTTTGCGGTTTTTTGTCGCCAATGCCTTCTGTTAGCAGCGTGCACAGATTGTATACTTCATACCGGTCCAGTTTTCAACATTAATCGACCATTTTCTTCTAGGTCTTCCCCTTCTCCTTCGATGTTTTGTTCTTCATGTTATCAGTGTCTTCTCTAATCTGTTCTCTCTTACCATGTGTATTAGACTAGAAAATATTTTACTTTCCCTCCAACCCAAAACCGTATAAACATGTATGTATGTATTTATGTATTTATGTATTTATGTATTTATGTATGTATGTATGTTTGTATGTTTGTATGTATGTGTGTATGTAGTATATATGTATGAATGTAGTACACAGTAATCCATATATAGTACTTAAGAGAAAAATGTAAGTAATTAAAAACTAAGAAATTCCTATGGATAAATTTAGCAGGGATAGCATTTAAAAAGTTCAAAAGACCTTTTTTCCATAGTGGTCCCTTTATAGAGGTGTTAAAAAATATTGTGCTCAAAAAGGAAAGGAAGAACATAAGTCGTAAAGGCTTATAAGGGGATTTCTATAATTTCTCTGAACTACCCAGCAGGGTGGAACTAAAAGTAATGGTACTAATTTTCTTCTCTTTGCTTGAGTTTTCTAATCCATTCTACTTTAAATTTATGGCTATAACCACCAAGGGTTTCAGCTGCTTTTATGCTTACAGGTATACGTTTTTGGTTTTAAGTATGAAATGCCTCTCTGACCTTGGATGCTTTTTCGAAAAGGGACATGTAACTTATTTTTAGAGTTACGTGTACTTCTGCCCTGGTTTACTGAGATTAACATCTCTGCCATATACAAGGGGCCTGTATTTCTGAAGAATTTAAAAATTGTTGTTTCAATACACTGCTCGACCCGTCCCTTAGTCGGCAGCCAATTTATGTCCTTAGGGTCTTTGACTTCTATGCGAGCTTTGTTTTTAAAATTTAGGCAAGACCAAATGCATTTATTCTGGGCAGTTTGAATTTTTGTTTTCTATCTCATATTTAATGCTGGCTACCATGCACCTCATGCATAATCAATATGACATTGGATTGAGGAATTGCAGAGTATCCTACGTAGGGGGTAATCCAGGAAATTGTGTCGTCCATACGAAAATTTCAGTTTTGCATTGATTTTACAAATTACTTTAGTAGCCATTGACTGACCAGAAAGGCTCTCATCAAGCGTGCATTTAAGATAGGAGACACTGCTTTGCTGTTTAATGACAGTGTTCTCTATTCTAATCTTCAGCGTTTGGTGTTTGCTACCGTTCTTTCTTTCGTAAATAAAAGAAATTTAGTTTTGTCTTCATCTAAGTGGATGCTTAGTTTATTATCGACTAACCAGTCACAAAGAGAATTGACACTTCTGTCCAGATGCCCTTCTATTTTCCCCAGGACTTTATGTATGCAAAGATGAAGGGGTCATCATCACATAGGTGCAAGCTGCAATTAACTGCTTGAGGCATGTCATTTATGTACAACATTAAAAGGATAGGGACTAGTATAGATCCTTGAGGGACGCCATAGTTCTGTTCGCCACAAGTGGAGAGCTCTTCTTCCACATTTACAACAAAATTTCTGTTATTTAAGTATGACTTGAGCCAAGTATAGCAGATCTGTCGAATTCCATGTAGTTTAATTTCTCAAATGGGGATATTGTGGTCAATCGTATCAAATGCCTTTTGCAAGTCAACTAGTATCATTCCCGCGTGCCTGCCATTATCGAAACCTTTGAATATCCCATCATTTAAATACGACAGGCATGTATCTGTTGATTGATAGGAACGGAAACCAGGCTGGTATTGGTATAGAACTCTCAGTTGTAACTTTAAAGATTTTAATATTTTCAAACAAGGATGTGGTTTGTTAACACTTTTTGTCTCCCTTAGTTTCAAATAGTTAGTTCAAATAGCTCCCGATGGCCTCGACATTTCCAGACAATAACGATTTTAGTATCAATTGGGTGTAATATCGGTAGGGGTGGCCCCACTGGGGTCTGGGGCCTAAAAACCCCAAACTTTCTTTGTTAAGTAATGTTTATTTAGGTGAAGAAAAGTAAGAAATCATTAACACAAGAAAAAAGAGTCATATCATTACTTCAAAAGATGTAAAGTCAGCCAATTATCAATGAAAATATGAGACAAACCTCAAACTGTTTATTATATCTCCCTCCCATCCCACCCCCAACGTTTAACTTGGTAGCAGTCTCTCAATCAAAGACCCCTGATAATCAGTTGGGCCGACATTATAACTACTCTAAATAAATAGAAAAACCGGCAAACAGGCTAACTTTATAAATATAGTGTTAAAAAGAACACTAGAGAAGCATAAAATATATCACCACCGGGGATCAAACCCAGGTCCCCCACTTTTGCGCCGTGCGCTCTACCAACTGAGCTAGGTGATCTCCGATGTTAACATACTCCATTTCTTTAGTCCCCACATTATCTTCCAATCATCCACCGATGGACATCGACATCCAGCTCAACGCAATAATTGGAGACCAGCCTCTCTGCGCCTTGGGACTTGACCAAGGGATTGCCTGCCATCCGGCCCATCATACTGTCCAAAGCCCATTGAAAGTAGAAAGTTTATAAACTGCGCCTGTTTAACGTGATCCGCGTTCAATGAGTAACTTCATTAGAGATGAGACAGCTCGTACTCGACAATCCATGCTTCTTGATTTAGATTTAGAATATCAATCTTTAGCAACCGACGTGTAACACTCCAACAGGCCAACTCCCTCAACTACCGGTCAGCTCGTATGATCAACGTTTAGATACCATAATGAAACATTTAACAAAAGAAACATTAATGACAACAGGACGGCAATTAAGGACACAAACACATCAATACACGACGGAAGAACTTAACACCTAAATACAAAGAATGGTCTCTTAACAAAGTGTCATGGAAAAGAGAGTACTTCAAACGTTAGTTTTGAAAAGAAATAAAGCCCCCCCCCCCCCTTCCTTAACAGAGGCCAAAACTCTACAAATTTTCCAATAAAGTAGCGATCACCCCTCCTCCAATTCCTGTGGCCCCCGAAGTGTGACTGTTTATGATAATACAGTGCATCGTCGATTATCCGTACCAAACAGCCAAAACATTTTCCGGAAAATCGAAAATTCTGGTTAATGGAACAAAATACAACCATTCGGTAATTCAGTATTTTTGCAACATGGGCTGGTCAGTTCACAGATGAAGTATTAAAAAAAGAAGGCCAAGTTAAGTTTTGAAATATTGTGTGATACGGTTTTGCTTCAGCGATGCCTGGCCTTCATGTCGCAAATACTCGAGGAACCTGTCAATGCAGCGAAATGCCTCCACGTCCGAGATTGGATTGTTTTTTCGAACCGCGGACTGTCATAATATTGCAGCACCGCTCCACACCAATCTTCGTAAATGCACTAACATTAAAAATTTTTATGACGTCCGAATAATCGAATTCCGGATAATCGATATCCGGATAATCGACGATGCGCTGTATCTGAAACGAAAGAGAGCCTAATTAACAGTTACTCTTTAACTATAACATTTTCTTGAAAGCGGATATGCAATGTCCTTCCGTACACATCCTCCGTTCTGCATTTTTCCTTTACATAGATTGTGGTACTAGACCCAAAGGTTGCTTTTTTTAAAATGGCGACTCATTGTTTTGCGTTCTGTCTGGCACGGAGCTAGGGGGGGGGGGCAAGGGGGCATTGCCCCTCCAAAGCTGATTTTCCCCCAAATTGCCCCCCGAACAATTTTTTGACATCCCCAGAAAATCCTCAGACCTCATGTTGTAATGAAATTTTCTTTACAGCGGGAAAAGTTTTTGTAAAGAGATCACCAATAAAGGCATTGAGTTTAAAAAAAATTATTATTATTATTATTATTATTAAAAAAAAAAAAAAAAATTATTGTTTTACACCTGGCGGGCAAGTAAGGACTCTTTTATTGACTGTTTATTTTTCATGCTGTACTCGTTTAATCTTAATACCGATGAAGAGCAACAATGACGAGTTCCAATAGACGTAAAGGGGGTACTTTAAAATTTTGTTAGCTGGAGGGGGTGATACACTTTCTGAGGTTGAGAAACCCTGCTTTGATATATATATAAATTTTGTACCATTCCAAGTTGTAGGATTAAGATTTTGCTAACCGTTTTGTTTTGAACGTTCCTTAGAGAGCCACAGCATTGCACCCTACGAATTGCAGAACGGAACAAATCTTGTTTTCCCACAGCATTGCCCGAAAATGTCGGCAACTTTAGTTGAAGGGCAGGTGAGCTAAAACGATATAATGCTTTTAACATGTTAACATGCAAAAATATATAATGTATGCTATAGAATATGTTTTTATGATAAGGATATGTATATTAGAGGGCAATTAGGGTGGAAGAGAAGGGCTTGGCTCGACAACCATTTCAAGAGAAATTTATCATCGTGAACTATTCTTGATGTCCATTGATTTATAGTTCATTGTTTTGAATAAAACAAGTTTGACAGTAAACGCCATGTCCAAACCGCATAAGTCACTAAAAACTATACTTCAATTAGCGTGGCACATTAGAGCGAGAACGTTAGTGAACGCCGTCGTCAATTAATGTCGTCAGATTTTTTGCATAGTTGGCGAACGCTCTTTTCCACCTAGCGCCACAGTTGAAATCTTGAAGGTTAACAAACGCCATTCGAAGTACTTTTACATGTTTATTGTCCAGTATTAAATTTATTGATAGTATATTGTGCGAGCCTGTAGCATATTTATTGTAACATGGCAACAGCAAGATTGAAGCTCCCTCCCCCGTACCCTTGACAGCAAGAAGTGGGACAGAGGGAATTTGTTTGTATAAATGTAAGTGCCCGAAGTCTTTTAATCTATTCACATACTAATCCTTTAGCGGTTGCCATGACGTATACCTCCGCGGTTGCTACCTAGCTGTTGGTCTGTGTGCCCATGCAACGTTTCTCGTGCCGGCTCTGTGTAGTGCTGTCTCTTCTCCAGCCAGGTAGCGGAGTTCGTCTTCGATTTGTTAATATCTTTACGACATTTAAATCATGATTTTTTTCGGTTTTATTTCGTTGTTAGACGCTGGTCTTCGGGCTGTCACAAGATTATCGTTTCTATGTAAATGGAATCAAGGTATGTATACGGAAGTTTAATTTTTAGGGCTTTTTGTAAGCCTGAAGCGGCACACAGATACTGAATAACATTGACAATAGTATTGATTAATGTAAATATTGACAACATTATTGATCGTTTGTAGGCGATGATTGAAGCATTGCACAATATATTGAGGACATTAAAATCCGTAGATATTTATTGACGGTTGGTCATTATTATTGAATAGTTTGTGACCCCGCGTCAATACATTGCTCAGTATTTAGCTGATTTTATTGTTCTCTTGAGGATTGGAAGGGGTCTGAACACTAGCAATTTTGGGCGACGTCATCACTTTATGGTCCTTTTTTAGGTTATCGAGTCAAAGAATCATGGTCCGTTCATTATTAGTTCAGTATCTGGACAGCAAGGCGTTGAAGTAAAGCTAGTACCTTTCTATGCGACTTGAGACATTCAAAGATAGCTTCACATGATAATATTGCTATATATCCGTACTGAGCTCTTTCTAGGGACCACTTTATTAGACGGCATTTTAGATTAGGCAGATAAGGTCTTTCTATCTTCTTATATATGAGGACAATTTCGATGTTGTAACACCCTGTAAACGTTGTGTTTGTATTTCATAACCATTTCCGGCAGATCGCCAATAACTGTACTTCGTTTGCTGTACATGAAGACTTCTTGGTCATGACAACATTAGAACACCAATGTCGCTGTATATACTTGACATCACTAACTAAAGGTAGGTGCAAAAAACTCGAAATTGTTCCTCGGCAGCCTTTTGTAACAGTTGTTGTTGTAGTTCGTAATTCCAGTCGTTGTGTGCCTTGATTGCAGTAATTGAAGCTGTATTCTGTTGAACCTCAATCCACTGTGTCCTTCGTAAGCCCGTTCACTTTCATTGCAATGTCTTGTACTCACAGCTTTGTACCTATGGAAGAGAGTGGACACTGGGATGGCTATCCGCCTGTTGATAGATTCTGGGATTGGTTTGTTCGAATAGGAGTGAATAATCGCCCGTAAGATTGATTTTGAGAAAAGTTTGGGTGTAGTATTAAAAAACCGGATTGGCAGTAAAGAGAAGCGACAATTCAGTCCGCATTTTTATCAGGTTTGATTAGACGATTTTCTGCCAGTGAAACTAGAGAGCTACACTAATTTCGTGTACATAATGAGGCTATATTTTAACTTGGGGGCGAACAGATTTTCATTATTTAAATGTCAGCGACATCATGTCTGGCACACCAAAGGTATTGATCGCAGCTTGGTAAAAGACCTGGATCGTAATGAATTGAACAAGAAATGTATTAACATTTAAGTGCGACTGCCTTGGCTACGAACTGTGCTTATGTATTGTTTGATTGTCAACAGCAAAAGCCTCGTTTAGAAATAAGATTTTTAGTATAACGCCAAAGTTTAATTAGTGAGAACGAGTCTTCGTTATACTTTTTACCTTTTCTGTGATCAAGACGTGTTGTGCTATGATTAGTAAAGTAAATTATTGCTTTGGATAAGTTCTGGACAGATGATATAGCTGAATGACTGGCCTTCCAGAGTGACGTCACATGGTGCAGAGATGCTAACCTTCAATCTGCTTAAAGCTGGATGTTACTTCCATCGATTGTAAGATATGCTATTTTACACCACTAATAATTTTCTGAAAGCGATAGCAAATCTGTTTTCTTTCTGTTAACTATTGAAATTTCATTTCAACGACTTTGTTTGATAACACTTATAACGAGTTGGAGATAATTATAAATAAACAGTTGTACGACTTTTTGCCTGCAAGCAACGGGTTTACGTGCTACTAAACGTATGATGGGAGACTGTCTAAGCAAGCCCAGAACCTAGGTTTGTCCCGTAGGCAACTTAACAATCATAGGCACCCAATTTATATTATTTGGCATGGCGGTCCAGTAGAACTGGACTTCTATTACAGATCGAGCAACCGGAGTTCGATTCGAGACTGGCCCTCAAGGTTCACTCGACCTTTCATCCTTACGGGGTCGGTGAAATTTGTACAAGCTATGCTGTGAGAAATGCTCAAAACTGGACTTGGAACAGAGGTGGCGCACACCACTACCACTGTAGTGGTAGAAGCTAGGGAAAGTGGAGCATTCGTGTTGCCTCCGACTTCGGTCGACTATCTCTTCTTCTTGTTCTTGTTCTTCTTCTTCTTCTTTTTTTCTTCTTCTTGTTCTTCTTCTTCTTGTTCTTCTTGTTCTTCTTCTTCTTGTTCTTCTTGTTCTTCTTCTTCCTCTTCTTCTTCGTCTTCTTCTTCGTCTTCCGTTTCCTTTTCCTTTTCTTCTTCTTCTTCTTTCCCTTTTCCTTTGTTCTTCTTCTTCTTCCTCTCCTTTTTTTTCTTTTTCTTTTTCTTTTTTCTTCTTCTTTTTCTTCTTCTTTTTCTTCTTCTTGGTCTTCTTCTTATTATTATTCTTCTTCCTTTTCCTTTTTTTCTTCTTCTTCTTCCTCTCCTTCTTTTTTTTCTTTTTCTTCTTCTTCGTGCTCGACGGTAAAGGTTGTCGATCCTCTAAGCAGTGAAATACACATACGTTCCACGGCCCCTTATTATCATAAACCTTATTATTTTATGTGTAAAACAAGCACACAATAGTTTACCTATTTGCGTAGTGTTCCCAAAGTGAAAATAATGCACCTCTGAAGCTGAGCCAAACCAAAGGTGCTCTTAAAGGCTTGTGTGATAATTGGGAGAAATAGTAATATATTGCAAAACTTGTTTTTATGTCTCCCTAAAAGTACACTAGGGAGATTAGAGGCACCAGCCTGGGCCGTGGGAACAAACTATCTTTTTTGGCCTTTCCTCTGTATGATAGATAATTATATAAGATCTCTTTGTATTGTTTTCTTTCACTGATAGTAAGCGATGCTAATGTAGCAGAATTTGAGGAAGGAATCAGAGCAGTGGAAAGAGGCTCGAAGATAGTTGTAGCTGTTGTCAACGACAGTAAAGTCGTTTTACAGGTATTTCTCCTTGAGATATAAAGCGCTGGGGTATTCATCGAGAGAGTTGATACTTTGGTCATTAGTCCCCAGTCCCCCAGCCTCCTCTTACGTGCATGGTAAAGAGGCTTGAAGATAGTTGTAGCTGTTGTCAACGACAGTAAAGTCGTCTTACAGGTATTTTCCTCGAGATATAAAATGCTGAGATATACACTGAGAAAGTTAATGCTTTTGCCATTAGTCCCCAGTCCCCTAGCCCCCTCTTAGGTGCACTGTAAAGAGGCTGAAAGAAGTTAGATGGGCTACATGCAACCTGAACAAAAAGAGACGCAAACTTATTAATCGATGTTGCTCTGTGCGGCAGTTTCGAGGGACCAGATAATAGTCTTCGGGGATGGAGAAGGTTTAGTCATCTTTGTCACTATCTGTTACGAAGACGTAGACGAGTGGGAGGGTCACTGCTCTCTCCTTACGCGATAAAAAACGTATATTTTGAAATTTACTATTTTATCTAATTTGCATAAAATTAGGTAACCTAATCCTAGGAAGGTCATGGATTGTTACCACAATTGATCAACAATAGGTTTTTGCGTTTGTTTATTTATTTATTTATATTCATTTATTTACATTTCTTTGTTTGAATTTATTTATTTTTATTCATTTATTTATTTTTGTTAATTTGTATAATTGTATATTTATTTGTTTCTATATTTATTTAGTTATTTATATTTTTTATTCATTTATTTATAAATGTACTTATTTAAATATTTATTATTTATTTATTATTTATTATTTGTTATTTATTTATTTATTTAATTATATATTTATTTATCTACTTATTTATTTCTGACCATGTTTATACAGGGAGGCTTTCTCACGACAGTGATGGCCGTTGTAAAAAGTTACAAATTCAATTATAAACAAATAACAAAAGTATACTCAAATTTACTTATCTTAAGTATATGGAAGGCAAAGTAGATTTTTGTTTTAACACTGATTAAATAAACCTGCTTTTTAACTCAAAAATATCCTTGGAATACTACCTCACTCAGACGAATTACATAATGCATTAAACTGGCTTCGTACTACGCAAGTGTTCTAAGATTGCTGCCGTTTGTGCCAAATAACCCCCCTCCCCCTTGATTTCTTTTCTCTCACCCCATGGGCATATGTAACAGAACTACGTAATGAAAAGGTTGGTTAGGGGTGGGGGAAGGGGGATTTTGATTTAGTGTCCATGAAAATTTGTTTAACGGTGAAGGCAAATATTTCTTTAAAAGAAAGTTTTGCTCTTTAGGCAATTGCAACAAGCCGTCAGATAAGTTAAACAAGCTGGTACTCACTTTGGTATGACGTTATCAAGCATGGCGAAGCGTGATCCTTTCCACGTTTTATCCATCGCACAAGGAGCTCATAATAGGCACGATGTTAATAGTAAATTATTTTGCATTAAATAACTTTGCATGAATGACTTACTAAAACATGGAATGTCTTACACATCTTTGCGATTGATGTGTTTATGACAGAGAGCATACATCGAAACGTCGTCGAATAGATTACACGGGGACTTCTATGATTGCTGCATTAGATTCGACAGTCCGCTGAAACCCCGACCTAAAGTTCGTAGAGTTAGAGAGTTACGTTTATTATTTCGTTGAAACAAGCTTTATTTGACAGAGTAATTTCTACATGGGTCGCTCCCGAATTGAGTCAGTTGGAAAGAATTCAAAGGTGATGACATTCCACTAAATTATATTGAAAAGGTCACGTCGTTATCTTTTTTGTAGATGCCGAGAGGAAATCTAGAGACTATACATCCACGTGCACTAGTAGTATCAGCGCTGAAGAAGATGCGCCTTGTTAGACCAGGTTACAATACTATAATATAAAACTTTTTACAAAAGTTATTCCGTCTGAAATCTAGGTACCATCATATACAAAAAGGTATCTGGTACAATTGGATGCAAAATCTATCTTGTACCATTGACATCAAAATCTCTCTGCTATCGTGTACTCGAACCTTGATAAGAGAAGTGCATTAACTTTAATATTTAGCTGTTTTGCTGGAGATCTTCAAACATGCACAAGAAAACAAGTACAATAGAACTTGGAGTAACTGTGATAGTTACAGCACCAACAGCTCTTTACTTAGGAAAGCAACAAAATCTGCTCTTTTATTGCTGCAAATAAAAGATAATTAGGCGCTTAATATATTAACAACAACACAACTCAGTGTTGCAATCTTAAATTAGTTTCTAGGGCTAGTACATCAAACATTGTATAAAGCAGCAAAGCTTTGTTTATTAAAATCTTTTATCTTTGCTAATTTCGTCAAGACCTTGTTGTTGATGGTTTAATTTGTTTGAAAAAACCATTTAAATAAACCATTACACATACTCGTAGACGTAAATAAGGCCTGTGATGCTACCTAAATTATTTTGCTTTACATCTCAAAATTATTGGAAAAGATGATGGTTTTAAAAGTGCTTTTGAAAGTAAAGCCAAGATGAGATATTTTTGAAAGCAAAACCTTTTTACCGACATATTTAAAAGTATCAAGAAGTCCTAAAGAAGCTTGAGTTGAGCAATGTCATGCAATATCTTTTCTCGAATTGGAAACAAACGCTGCCTACCTTGCTACACTTTGCCTTAAGAACTATAAAGCTGGAGAATGTTGGACATAACATTGCGGATCTTACAGATATCAACACATTTAGCAATTAAGCTCTAGGACCTACATCGAATGTCTAGAAGTAGAAAACTGTTCAAAGAAATAATGTACTCCTACCTCTCTCTTCCGATAGTTCAAGACTCAGTGATAAGCTATTCCTCATTTTTACCGATTTTTAGGGCGATATCAGTGCGTTTATCAATTCATGGGATTAAAAATTAGATGGATAAATAATTTATTACCATAAGGCAGATATTGGCAAGGATAGAAATTTCAATTTAAAAGCGAGTGCTAAAATTGTGGATTGGTCAGCGTTCTTATTAGGGAATATTATTTCGATTTTCCAAGAGACTCCAAAAGATAATCTCAACAAGTCTCTTTGATTAGTTAGACGAACAGTGCTCTGGATGTGTTTATTGATGAATTAGAGAGGGAAAGAGCGATCGTCTTGTTTCCCATGGTCTGTCCTCAGAATAATAGAATATTCATAACAGTCGTTCGTTTGCTATGAATGAAACACAAACATTGTTACCTAGATGACTAGTGTCAAAAAGGAGTGCAAGAGATGCTGCATCAAAGGAAAAACTGTAATCAATGTTTTACTGTAAGAGGGAGTAGATTAATATACAACAAGAGATATTTCTTCTCTTATAAAATTTCTTACAGTATTTTACCACGAAACGCCTTTGTTTCCTCAAATTAAGCCATCAGCTATCAAGTATCTCCGAAAATCATAGATTTGCTACCAAATATTACGATGATTTTCACCACATATTATTCTTATTAACCAATGCCTAGGATACACAAACTGAAAGGGGTTTGGTTAATAGTTACTTAACGTTTCAATCTACAAAACTATTTGAAATTTTACTCGACCTTGGGCTCTAACTAACAAATACTAAATTTTATCAAGATACTTGAAACCTGGTAATAGCTAAAGAGGCGCACATAGTGACATAACATAAGAGACTTACCCGCCTTGTACTGTTTTCCGATTATTAGACTGCAAATGCATGATTTAAAACTGTCTTGCAATTTATAAAAAGCAATAATCTTTTAAATGGGATTCGCAGTCGCATTGCTGAAACAGTGTTTCTTTTTGCATTGTAGAGTAATTCGAGAACATCAAATCAATACGTCGTATGTATTATTAACAAATGGTTGTTTACTATTCTGGAAGAATTGAATAAATGAATCCTGACTATTACCACAGTCTCCCACATCCGCTGGAGATCGTAAATTAATAAGAATGTTGAATTTGAAATGAAAAGCAGGTATTACCATTGCGTTTGTTAGTGCCTTAGATAAATAAAAATAATACTTTATTTGCGGTCACTAGTTATCTTTAGGTAAAACACACAGTATCATGCAGAGCTCTGGAGAACTGACTAACTTTATTTTGAATTTTCTGTTTGAAAGTTATTAGAAATTGTATAGCCAGCATAGTGTTATAGTCTAATTAATTAATCTTCCTTTGAACTATCAGTATGACCTCTTTAAACTAAAGTTTCATGTTGAATCTTATTCTACTGTCATTAAGAATCGGTTTAAAAGATGTAGAATTTTGCTTCGTGTTAATGAAACATCTTTTAAAAGGTTATTTCTATCTTCAGGTAAGGTATTTAATTTAATTGTTTCCTGGCTAAATGACTTGTCTTT
>JAAAKM020006971.1:136491681-136516578 GCA_010016025.2 Alatinidae sp. Z8VKAUB7J3 | reverse complement strand
ACATCTTTTAAAAGGTTATTTCTATCTTCAGGTAAGGTATTTAATTTAATTGTTTCCTGGCTAAATGACTTGTCTTTTAGCCGTTTATCCGTTGAACGTCGAATGGAAATATAATAACAAACGTTGCTTCATTTTACAACCAATAAACTACTAGTTTGATCTATAACTCTAGAAACATTTCATTGGTCTTCTACGAAATCTTTGATATTGAATTTTACCATTCTGTTAGTAGAAGTAAGTGTTAAAAGAGAAATGAGGAAATACCCTTTGCAAATATTTTATATTTTGAAGACTTCTTCGGGCCATAAGTAGGTAAATACGGTGGCCGAAAGGAAGCCCTAAATACCTCTTAATTCTTATAAATTTAAAGGAAGACACCTACGTTTGATTAGCATTACAGAATGCTAAGCAACACTCTTCAAGGCCAAACAATATTAAATTACGTTTAATATTCCTTTACAACAGTACATTTACTAAAATAAAATTTTTTCTAAAAAAGAAGATATCTATATATATTCGAGAAAAACTGTCTGAAAATCTAACGCTCAAAAAACGATAGTACTATTGCTCTGGAGAGATTTTAAGATATTTTACTTAGTATTATTGAGTATTCTGTGAAACCTAAATTTAAAATATTTGCCTAGAATTTTCATAAAATCTAAGTGGTATGCAGGAGCAACTTTCAAACAAATTTATCAACTTTATTTAGTGTATTTTTTCCCTGTGTGATAAGGCAAAAGATTCAAAAATCTTCCCGTAATATATTGTATCTTAATCAAACAATATATTCTCCTTTTCCCTGCACATTAGCAACCCATTACTATTGGTATCACGGAGAGCCCTTGGACTCATTCTGTCGCAAGCCTGAGGATCTAAGGATTATAACCTCTAACTAGAAAGGAATACATTCAATGATGGGAATTTTTTAAAATTTTCCAATGTGCTACTTTTTTTTAAGCACCAACATTGACTCTTTCGCAATTGTTTAGTTAGTAATACATTACCAAGTTAGATATTACCTTCGGTGTAAAGTTTTGCTCCTTATATGCTAATAGCTGTAGCTTCACAATATTACCTAACGTGAGCATTACACTTCTATTTCACATCATTCTTTATTACTCTAAGTAACAGATCTGTTACATCACAAGTTTACTGTGGTTCATTATACTAAATGAAAACGGATCATCACAAAATATTAGATCCGATCCATATCAGAATATCAGCTTGTTACATACATTCTTCTTGACATGCAAGAATTTCAGATGTTGTTTCAACTTATGAATCAAGTGACCAACTTTCTTATCTCACATACTTGCGTTTTTAGCTTGAAATCCATAGAGAAGTAGAAAGGATTATTACTAGGCCTTGTTACTGATAGGAACTTTCTTGAAAACTTACAGATAGGTGTTTGTATGTATTGTATTAATTCTTGCTCATTCAACAAGGTCCAGTTATCAAAACAAAGCCAATTGTATCTAGAAATAAATACATGGACATGTCAGTTGCCTACATTTAAAGTTTTAATGATGGATATTACCAAGATATGAAAATATTTATAACATTACATATCCGTAATTGTATCCGAATTTGTCTTGCTGCTATAAAGTAATTAGCAATGCATTCTTTCCGGAAGGCTTACAATGCTCAGATCGCAATCTCAGAATCATTCGCGTCTTAGACCCATAATTGCTCAAGCCTCCTATTGTATTTGCCTTAAACTACACCCAAATATTACCAAACTTAGCTCCTTCTCTTACACTTTTTCTGAGATGCCCATGCGTTACATTGTTCACATTTAGTTACTATCATGTAACTTTGGTTGAGATGACATAACAGTACCATACACTTGGTTGCCTTCACATTACTTGGCTCTTAATGACCTCGCGCTTTCTATATTAGCTGCAGTTTCCCTATATTTCACTTTGTAAATAATGCATTATACTAATCTTTGGTTATTGCACGTCTTCACGTTTTGCTTCTGGTACTATAATTGGCACTAAGTTACCGTAAGGGGTCCTCACACTTAGCTGTCGCTTCACTACATTAGGTTTACTTGCGGTTTCTTTACCTTAAATCTTATTTTATTGTTTCGCGCTTTCTTGTTATTGCACTTTAACGTATTTATATTAAGTTGAATTACTTAAGTTGAGTTTCGACTAAATCATTTTATACATTTTTTACATTTTACACATGTATAAATACTCATTTATCACATCATGCTAAGTTCCTTTTACGTTTTACTTCAATTTGCTACCGCTTTGACTATTCTAGACTACAATGGAACTGGTTTAGTCACACTTACTGTAAAGCTACAATTTATTAAACTCGCCTACTTTTACATAATATTAAAACTTAACCTCAAGTTATATTTACTCACTGTTATAATATATCTCACGTATCTTCTATTACAAATTTAAAAAAAATGGTTTAGATATTTTGGAGCATTTGCAACTAGTTATCCTAGTTAATTTAAAAACATTGACACGGTTCAAAGTCACAGCACTTAAGATTGGAAGCTGTTGACAAATTTTATAGATCATCACCTTTACAACACGATTTGAATAAGATGCCGGCTGAATCACCAGAACGTTAGCAGAACGTTCTACACCGATCCGTCTTGTGCATTAAACATGTTAAAAAGCTGCGCTCTCATTGATAGTCTCCTACCGTCTTCAAAGATCAAATCCTAATAATTTGCTAATTACTTCGGAAGCTTCTAATGGCATTTATATTGTCTGGAAATGATGCACTTGTATGAGATAAAAATCTTCGAAAGGAAAGATTGATTGTCATTCAACAGGTCTTTGCAGGAAACAGTTTTCGCGGGCTTAGAGTTCTGATTTTGCAATAGAAAACATAGAATAGCACCTCCTTTTGAAGAGCAAAACAGGTTAGATAACGCAATTTACGAAAACTGTAACAGTGGGCGCACCGTAGCTTTTAATTGCCAAAGCTTTGTTATTGTTTTGAAGTTCAATAAAATCCAAACCGATTTATTTAAATGTTGCTATTCAGTTGAGAGTTTTTCTTTGTGACGCTTCTACGACGTAAAACGCTGTTTATACATGCTATCACTATCTGGGTCTAAACAAATTGTACAGGTTAATGGAAAGATGTCCGATCAAAGTCTTGGTAAGGGCTAACGTTCGTTCTTCTCCTGCTACTATCTTAGTCTTTGGTTGGAGCGTAGCAACGAGCACAACTTTGATGTAGGCTCAATTACAAAATAATTCTACGATCATTGCTGGCAAACTTTCCACCGAAAAGGAGTAGACGGAAAAGCGAGTGAACTGTAGCATGCTTACCACGAATCGAATAATGTTTTCTATCTTTAGAATTCAGGTACTCCGAGACCGTCGTTCTGTCTCTGCTACTTGGCTATCTGAACCATTGTGCTGTCAGAACTGTCTTTTAGTATAATTAAACTAAATTGTTTTCTAATAGCAAACCACACCATTAACGTATTAAAACTGCAACGAGCTAATACATACCATTTCTAAGTCCGACCAAACGAAAACAAGCTAAAAAAAATGGGCACATTATGCAAATCTATACTAGTTGTTTGTTTTCATAGAGTGCAGGATTTTGATCAAGCAGTGTTTATTTCGTCTTCTCAACTAATTTTCCCCCCAAACAATTTATGCTATATTGTTGTTCTTCTTGGCGATTTTAGTGTCCTTTTTGGCTAAAGGTAAAGGTCGTCTCGTGCTCTCTTCGGAGCGTATGGGATGTGATATGGCAGAGAATCATATATCCTGAGTCACGGCATTTTGAGGTGGGGTGGCCAGTTCCTTTCCGGGCTACCTTTTATCCATCGCCAGCTTATACCAGGTACCAATTTTCCTGCTGGGTTTGCAGTACGAGTTATAGATTGACCGGAGAATATGGGCTCAAACCATCAACATTCAGCTTGCTAGACCAGCTCTCCGCCGACTGAGCTAACTCGCCTCGAGCCTTTCTGGGCTAGAAGAAACAGAACCAGTCAAAGCGCTCTTTGTTGGATTTTCTCCGCTCATTGGATTACTCTGAAATCTTAGATAAAGCTATGAGAGTTACAAAGACTTCAAAAAGCTTAATTCGCCTTATCTTTGTCGATAGTGTATTTCACTACTTTGTCAGCGGTGTGATTCCTCTCTCACTTAGTCACTATTTACTCATCATTGTGTTTGACATGCATGAAAACCACGACGACTCCCGTTTTTTCAAACCTTACTATCATTATGCCTTTCTAGATGATATAACTAATGCTAGTTGGCACCTGTTTGTTATCTGCTAGAACATTGATGATTTTGTTTACGTTTGGCATAAGTTATTTCTTGAAGTAGCTGATACTCAAGCACCAAAAAGAAGACCTCATATTTCTGGCATACATCTTTCATGAATGACCCGAGACATCAGTCAAAAAGAGAATGGTAGAAAACTATTCATATCACTGTCAGATGTTCAAAAAATTCAATAACTTTGTTAATTTTATTTAGTTTGGACTTTTTGGACTTTGAAAGTATGATGAAACCTTTTGGGCCCCATCTTACTTGATATCTCAAAAACTACTAACACTTTGGCTATTAAACTTTGATAGAAGCATTAACTGTCTTTGTTGTACTAGAAAATGAATTTTGTTGTCCCGAAAAAGATGGTAACTCACAAGATGTCAACCTCATTATTAAGACAGCTGTCACAAAAGGTAGAAAACTGTTTGTAGCTTATATTTGTAATGATCTGATTGATGTCAATGATATTTCTCTCTGCACGGTAAGGCTATACTCTCGTGTCAGGAATAAACGGGGTGCCTGGAATAAACAGGGTGGGTTAAAATTTTGCTTAAAATAAATAAACGCGGTGGATAGAATAAACGGGGTGGATGGAAGTTTTGCTTGAAATAAATAAATGAGGTGTGCGAAAAAATTTATCTCGAAGCTTTTATAAATCATGAAGAACTCCATGTAACAGTAGTGTTTCTAAGGGCTTTGGGATAAGGGCTCGTGTATAAACAAATCAAACATAGGTAAAAGGTATAAAACTGCATTAAGTGATATAGTCTGATATTAAGATGATAGTAAGATGGGGCCCATATTTAGTCTGTAATTAAAGAGAAGTTCTTTATTTCTTTATGATTTTATGTTACGGAAGAGAAAAAAAGCGCCCGAAATAAACGGTGTGGGTGAAAAAAGTTTCAAAAGAAAATAAACGGGGTGGCTGGAATAAGCATGTCTTGGGTGGAAATTTTTTTGTAAAATAATAAACGTCCCGGGACGTTTATTTCGGACACGAGAGTGCATATAAAGCATCTTTAATTAACGTTTTCAGATATTTAGAATCCCTGTTACGCTTGATTTATGGGATGTCGATGTACTAAGATGAGCCTAAGGAAACACAGAGGCTTTTACTTAAAGATATCAGTTTTTAATCAAAATTAAAGTAATACAAGCAAACACAAGTAGCATTAAATTGTATCTAAACATTATAAATTCTTCTATATTTGAAGTAATTAAAGCAATGAGAATATCTGTTGAATAGTCATCTTGCAAGATTGTGAGAATACATGCTTATAAGCATAAACAGGCTCAGATTGCTGAAAAAATAAGCATACTCTAAGCATATTGCACAGCCTCTTTTTCTGAGCAGTGGCATTATCGTGATTGTGTCAAATGGATTGCATCTTAATGTTATTATTGACTAATACATTCAGTCGAATTAAACTAGTAAGATAACAAATTTTGGAAAGCCTAGCGATACCTAACACAGAGCACGTACATAGTTGTTGAACAGTATCTGAGTTGAATTATTCTGGATTTGAATATGACCCCAAAAGCATATGATAAGCATATGTTGAGCCTGAAATGGAGCCTTGCTTAAGAATACCCAAGCCTGTCTCGGAAAAATCATATGCTTATAAAAAACATGTTATAAATATACTAAACGATCAGTAACAATCTGTAGTTGACCTAAGGAAGTCCTTGAAAAAACGAAACGTTGTCAATGAAGTTTTCTTATTTTGCGTTTTGTTTAGTATAGTTTGTTGATGGACAATTCATCTTTTATTTAGAACATCGTGGAAGAAAAGCGTTGTAATTGTCAAGTAAACTAGAAGACTCAAGTAGCCGATAACTAGTCATAGCAATGCCTTTCTTTGCTTTTATCTGATAAGGAAAGGAGATTTAGTCTAATGTTACACTTCTTGAAAAGACTGGGGGAAGTTTAACATGTACGCCACCAAAGCTTTAGGCAAAATGATCAAGAGGTAAAGAACTGCATTCTTGTTGCTGTTGTGCTGTGTGGCAAATGACATTGTCTGCGCTCGGATTGCCTATTGATGGGGTCATTTTGACAACTGAACAAACAACAGTCACTTAATACAATCAAACACCGGTACACCTACGTATATTTCTATGTTGTTATGTGTACACCAAGCACTCTGTTCTGTGTTCCAATTCAAATATAACATCGAAAGTTATTTGAAACACCTCAAGTCATCCTCTTCGACAATTTGCAAGCATGAGAGTTTAAGGTGTAGATTAAAGTGGTGTGAAGTGCCTTCCAAATACATAAAGATTTCTTGAGCTAGAAGTATCTGCTTTGATACAGAAAAGCTACAAGAAATTCTATGACCACCACTTACATTGCTAAAATACCTCTGTTGTACATTTTCCGTGATTTCTTTTTAGGTAACGATGTTCTATTTTGCTTGTTTATAACAAGACTAGGTTGAATCTTGAAAAAGTTCACGATCAGGTGGGATTTGAAAACGTTCATTGCTTTGGCTTTATGGGAGAACTCTAAATTAAAGAAATTCAACTTATGAAGTCATAGGCACTTACTTGAAAATCCAGAAGTAAACACCAAAATACATACACAAGGCACAAATTTAGTTTAAAACATATATAATTTTTAACTAGTTATCTTGATTAGGTATATATATATGAAGAAAAAATGCTATTTGAACAATTTCTCACAAGGTCCCTGACAGCCACAATTGAACCCCAATATATTCCTATGACTATTTTAAATTACAGATAAGTATTGACAGGGACTACTTGAGTATTCAAGTATGAATGAAGAACAGAATCCTTTATCATCTTCAAATTCAATAAATGTAAAGTGATTGTTATTTTGCGTTAGTAAAAACTGGAACTTATTGCAGACTTCTAATGGAAACGTCATTGATTATATGATGCAAGGCAGATATGTTTTATCACAACATAAGTAGAACTGATTAGAATAGATACCAACTAGATGTTGTGTAAAGAGACGACTCTAAGACACAACGACTGTATTTTGCAACTAAGCAACTAAAGCAACAAAGCAACTAAATCTTTTTCGTATTTACAAAGTATATATTGTTGGATGACTAACTACAAGATACCATCACACAGCGTGTTGACATCCTTTCCAGTCCTTGTGATACTAACACGGGACAGCTGATTACTGATACGAAACAAGGAGCAGGAATTCTTCTGCTAGCAGTACTAGCATGATAAAACAACGATTACTCATCGTTACAACCGAGGCATAATATTGTAGCTGTAAACTGTTTTCCTTTAAAATTGTAAAAATAAGATCCACTTATTGTCGTAGAAATTGATGATCTACTCCTTTCTCAATCTACTTCTTATCAAATATTGCTATAAGATAGAGGCATTGGGTATGGTGTTTCAGAGACACTCTGTATATGCATAAAAGCCCTGGTCGATCCAGACTGCAGGTGGTTGAAAGTATTATTCAATGTGTATTGAATTCATTGTGAAGGTGATACCTTGAACAAACAGCTCGGATGAAAACGATAATATTTTAAATTGGGCAGCAAAGCAGGAATGGCGAGGTTAGCAAATACTATCCTATTTGTAGCGACAGTGTTTTTCAAATACGTAAACGTGTATGCCTTGTCTCCATTTGGAATCCAACAAGGGACAATATTCGCTCTCCGTGGAGTCAATAAAATATGCCAGGGAGCTCAGATTGACTTGATAAGCACGAACGGAAAGGTTGAATGCGTTTTGTCCTGCGTGAAAAACAATGGATGTGGAGCTGTAAACATGAAACTGGCTTTAAGTGGACAGTATGAGTGCCAAATCATTAATGGAACGTGCACCGATGGTTCCGCTAACGTTCTTTCAAAAGATGGATGGCAATATTACACTCCAGATGGTATCATAAAACAGGTAATTACGTTAAAGTTTATGAATGTATTTAAAACGCTTGTATGGATTCCTAAAGAAGTATGTGTTGATTCATAGAGAAGACCCTCATTATGTGAGAACTTCATTTAACAATGATGGCTTGCCCTTTGCAAGCATTACCTTAAGCTTCATTTTTCCTCCTTATATTAAAGCCAATGGGACAAGAGAAAACGTACAAATGACAAAGTTATATTGTTCCAATTTTGCTTTAAAGTGCATCAAGCTTTTTCTACATTTTGATTTTAAAATAACAGCGGTGTTTATGTTTTATTAAGGTCCCTTTTCCCAGCAACGTAAAACCAAGGGTGATAAGAAGGGAAGGAGAGGATTGAGGATATTCTTTAGGGCTTTATTTTGTGTTAGGGTGATCATATTATACTTCAAGACGATCAAGCAACATAAGCAAGCCCATTTTTACTGCTAAGAGAACAATTAAGGCACTGTTTGGTTTCTATGCACAAATAATTTGCAGCAAAATGTATCTTATTCCACGCATGCACATTGTCTACGTTCGAGTGCTTTATGTAAAAGCAAAGGTTTAAGTTTCATCTTAAATATTGATCCGAGTTTACGACTGTCGTAAATTAGAAATGAGTTAAGTTACATACTGTTCATTTGGAGTGGAGCCTCACATTCTTAGTCAAACCTTTACACCTTACAAACTGCAAATCAGTTATGAAGCTGCATAGCGTCTGAGACTCGTAAGTACCGAAATCATGTATTCGAAAGAGACAAGAGTGAAGCCAGGCGAGTAGGCAGAGAGGTCAAAATGCTTTTAGAAGGGGGGAGGGGGGGGGGGAGGGATTAGTTAGTTGACGAAGATTTGCAAACTTTATAAGTAGTAATTATTGTTGTCGTGGGTCGCCGATGATAATATAACAGACTATTGATAAGGAAATTTTTGTTTACAATAACTGACATAATTAAAGAATTGACCGGCAACAAAAGTTACATCAAAGAAGGACTTTGGCGATATTTTTAAACAGTCATGCGGTATTTCAGCACGCCCCCAGAAAGCCATAAGTTGGCTTATCATTTCATCAAACAATTTCATATGCATCTCTTCCCGAGTTAATAGGAAAACAAATAGCAATAAATACACTTTACCTGTTACAATGATTCTGTAACATCCATCAATATTTACAGAATTTACGATTGCTTACAAAAAGTAGCATTTCCTTTACAAAATGTGTACATTTCAAATAATTTTCACAATAACATTATTAATGGATAACTTATTATCCCTATGGCGCCAATAAAATTCTGATATTAATGCCTTTGTATAAACATTTCCTTTTTTAAAAAATATAGTTTTATGACTTTCGACTTAGATTCCCATTTCTATGTCTATGGTATGATGACTTCTTGAATTTTCCACCTTTGGCCATACGTTCGTCAGACGGTGCACTTGAATACTGCTGACCACCTGCTTTGGTGTTTGGTGTCCTTTTCTTTTGTCTTTTCGATGGCATCCGTTTAACACTTGCCCGTCTCAAAGAGCATGCATACCAAATTACAAAACAGGCAACGTCTCATGCATACGACCATGTAAGCAAAAGTTATAAACATTAATTTTTACCAGGATTCCTGACTAGTCTAATTCTCTAAATAAGCCCCGATGTGCTTATTTCAGTTTCAAGGATTCAAGTCTGACACTCTTGACGTTGGAACAGGGACAGGGGAACAGGAGGGCAGAGGGGGCTATGGCCCCCTTTAAAGATTTTCCAAATCTCACTATGAGCCACTATTGTTAATAAAACTGAATCGTTCGTAGTCAGCGACAAGAGAACAGGGAGGCGGAAAGGGCCATGCCCCCAAGATTTGCCAAATCTGAATACTTTCCGTGACCACTTTTCAGCTTCATCAAAATTGAAATTGATTGCCACAGACATCATGTCACATTCACTGCAAGATATGCATATCGACAAAAAAAACCCTTTCCCACAATGACTTAAGACATCTAAGTGGAATGTGGCAAAATAAATATGAACCTCACATGATTGGATGATGACATAGGATGCAAAGCTCAATGGTGACAACGTAAGACCACGAGTTATCGAATCCCGTCCTTCAGAGGTGCAATGTGATGTGCTACCATTACACCATGTACAAACCCAGCCTACTTGCACCCCCCCATCCGCCTCACGTTCCCCCGTGCCTGTGGAACGGGTGTATAACCTTAAAGTGCTCTTCACTCCGTGCATGTAACTGTCGCCTGATAACCTGCCAACATGGACTGGGACAGAGGAGCAACGCATCATCATCATTATAATAAATTGTAACCCCAGATATTTTTTTTAACTGTTCACTTTTAATGTTTTAATGTTGTTATTATCGTGGCAATCACGGATGACCATTTTTGTTCCGATTTTTGTGCAAACGTTTCTTGCAGATTATGTGTATTTTTGCTGGAATGAACGTTTGAGATGGGAAAAATGACGCAAAAATACTTCAATCTTTTTAGTTTATCATTTTTCCTTCTTTCTTGTGGAGCAAATATTCTTTATAATCCCAACTTACCGGAACAGGGTTCAAAGCCAACCTGAAAATCAATGAAATCAGGGACTTTCAAATCGGATTCATTTTGTAAGTAATATCACGGAATTGTTAGGGAATTTTGAAAAAGTTTATAAAAATCATGGAAACCTAAATAAAGGTGTTCATATTGTTTAAGTTAATGGGTTTTTCTATTTTTTGCAAAAGTGTCTTTATCGTAAAATTATTTTGAAAGTCATTGAAATTCGACTGTAAATGTTATGTGATGTATGACCTAGGTGTAACTGGCCTTAATACAACGTATGACGCTTGATATAACGGAATGCTAGATTTGCACAAGGCATGTACGGCAATACTCGGTTGTAGAAGTATAAGGGAATATTTCCAAATTTCGTTACGGAAATCAGGGAATTATCAGGGAATTTGTTTCAAGGTGAGACTGGGAACCCAGCTGAAAGAAGATAAACATAATTATTGGATCTGCACTCTCTATGTTTAAGATAAAAGTCTTTAAACGTATTGTGGACAGCCTTTTCCATTTCTCTTTGTTTTAGTCATCAGGAAGTATACGTTCCAGAAGGATAATTTTACATCAAAGAGCATAGGCCTCGTCAAATTCGGTAAACGACTTTATGCGTTTCTTCACAATCTTAAGAGTTTGGCTACGTTGCTGTTTAAATCTCTTATAGTCAACGGCAATGTTTTCTGTAGGCTATGAAATTTTATGAGCAACTTTTTTGCTACTACTAACGTGGCAATTCAGTTTATTTTATTCATTGTATCTGAGGTTGAACTCAGTTAATTGTATGGTTAATTAATTACTATACATTTGATTTTATGGTTTTGGGATCTATTAAAGGATCTAATAGAAATCATTCTCATATTTGCCTCAAGTACATCTGTTTTATGTCACTACTAGCTTTGTAATATATTTTATTGTTATAGTACTGTATCTGAAATTTAATTAAGTTGACCTTACGACAAAACTATTTCTATAAATAAACATTGTGACAGCATTAGTATTTGAGTTGTCTACTCACAAAAGATCACACCGGAAATTCTCCTGCATGCTGGTGATAACTCAGTTATTTTTTATCACCAAGTTTTCTCATGTTTTTGATTATGGAGTTTCGTCCAGACGTTAAAATATGCTTTCCAGATACCTTCGCAAAGAAAAGTATATAGTATTATCGAGAATTGAGGCTTTAAAATGTCAGTTGTGAAAAGAAGACTAGAGAAACGTATACACTTTAAAATCTCTTAGGTGCCGGTGGTACCTCAGTTATCTTTCACCACTAACTTTTATATTTAGGTCGTAGTTCTGAACCCCATCATAAGTTAGATTAAGTTTTTTTTAGGACAACTCAGAGTCATTCTTGTTATCATTTTTAGTACCTCGAATGCAATTAACGATCGAGAGAAGAAGAGATACAGAACAGACTCCTACAGCCGAGATATCGAAATTCATTATAGATGGCATTGTGAGGGGATCTGGCTCGGCGACTCATGTCGCAGTTCTCCACCCAAGAAGTGGCAAGATTCTAAACAGGAAGGCGTTCAACAGATATCCTTACTTCCCAAAACAAAAAAATTTTACGCAAACAATATATTTCTTAAGAAATATAACAGGTCCAAAGATCGTCTTGCTATCATTATTTTGGAATCATTATAACGGCGAGGAAAGGGCCAAGCTTCACGCGGAAACGGTATGTTATCTTCTATTCCTTTCTGTTCTTTCCCCTCTATCTTCCTCTTTCCATCGTCCTCTCCCGACTCTGACCCCTCTTTTCATCTTCCCTGTTCTCCTCCTCCATCTTTTCGCCTTCCTCTTATTCCGTCTCCCCTTTCTTTGCCTTATCCCCACTCCGTCGTCGTCTTCCTCTATTTCTCTTTTCTCCTTTGTCCCCTTGCTCTTTCTTCCCCTTTCTCTGTATCCTCTCTCCATATTTCTATTAATCAAAATTAAAATGATTCAAGTTATAAAAATCTTATTGATTTAGGAATCTTATAAATTTCTTGAGTAACTTTAAATTTTCTAAATTATTTGCTTATTGTTGACTGAGCACCGGCTTCTTTGTTTTAAAAGTGCGGCTTCTAAAGCGCCTCTGGTTATATGGTACTGTGAGGAGCTTGTTAGATGGTTTCGTTGAAGATGACAAAACTACGATTTGACTATCAGTGTATATGACTGATTATTTTGTTTGAGAAATTTCTCTCTTGGAAAAGGGAAGTTGGATTTCTTCTTGTCGGGTTACTTAAGTTCTGTTGAAGTGTTATTGAATCTCACAGATCTGGATTAGCCTTTCACATGCACGTCGTAGGAGCTCATATTTTGAGTTGCAACCGCGGTAGCTTTCAAAGGCGTTTATTGCTTGTGATTTGTTTAAAATGCATTGGGGAGTGAGAGTGAGGAGATAGTGGTGGTAACTGGGTTTCTACGTCTTGCTTTCTGATATAGAAGAAATAAAGGAGTAAGAGATTTGTAAAGCATTAATGAACTAAATACTGAAGACAACTTAAATATTGACATAATTGTCCTGGGTACTCATTTTCATCCTCCCACTATTGAATTGTTAGAAAAATTTCCTAGCTCATTCCTTTATTTAAATTCTGGCGTTCCACGTAGTAATTTAGATTAACTCGTTAGCTAGGGGGTTAGGAAGAGGCACACAGATCAATTCAAATGCTGTAAATATTTCTTGGCGCGATCGATGAAAGTCGCGTAAGGCGCGAAGTCAGCATACAAGGATATCGTCCTTAATGCGCAGACTATCCTCTTCAGCTTTGATAGTCTGCACGCAGGCTACGCCCGCGAGTGAAGGACGGCACATCTTCTGCAATTCGGTCTACATTGGTTTTTACTGTACTTAGTTATGATTTTTGTGCTAATATCGTTTCAGGTACGTCTTGGAAATACGAGAGTTGTCGGTAATACAAAACGTTCTATTGCGATGATTGGAAGGAATGACCTACCTGGCGGCGTCGAAAAAACAAAACAGGATCTGTTAAATGACTTGCCTATAATCGTATCAAGATTTATAGATAGTAAGTTTTGTTTGAAAGCTAACTTTACAAATGTCGTTTAACCCTATTCTTGGAAGAACTAGATAAATCTGTTTTTCCTTCTTTTTGCACAATCCTCTTATGTCTTGTTCTTCGATATTAAGACTATATGTTTACTATTTATTTACGACACACTTTCATTGCTGATTTAACGATTTTAACTCACTTGGTTAAGTTATTGCACTTGTCTCAACGATTGTTGAAAATTTCTAAGAATGTTATTCTTTTTGGACTCAAACAAGCAATGCCTATCCTAAAACGAGTGGACTACATACTCAAGAACAGCACATGTTTCTTAAAACCTAACTGTCAGCGTCAAATATTCGGTTTGAATTTCTTGACTTATAGTAACTTCTCCTGCTAAACAACTGAACCTTACGCCTTATTTTACATCATTTTATATCAGTTTACTCTGATATGGAAATATCTAAAAGGACAAAGTCCTAGTTTGATCACCAAAGTTCAACTATGTGGCACAAAGGCAAGTTATCTTGGCCTTGGTGGCAATATGTTGAAATCTCAAAAGAAAACACATATGGTTATTTTGTAGCGTCTATAGATTTTGTTCATAAAATAGAGCCTCTTTGTTTTACAAGTATACCACGTTACCACAGCATTGTGTGACTCGCTATTGACAGAATTGGAGGTATATAAATTTAGAGAAAATGACAACTAGGGATGCTTGTCGAACTGCACGAGTTTTAATCATGTTCTTTTAAATACGAAGAGAAAATATCAGGGGAGAAAGTAAAGTGAAGACAGGCACCTGATAAAACCGCGGTGCTTAACTAAGATCTCCTACATGATGTTTTTATTTTTGGTGCTCACCTTTTCCTAGCTGATTTTATGGAAATGTTGCCCTTTAAGCCACTTTTATGCAAGCATCACGTAAGTTTTAGGAAAAGTGAAAACACTTTGGCGAAAAATATTTTTTTATGGTACTTGATTTTTGTCATTTATTAACACACGCATTAACTAACGATGCCACTAAATTACGTTTGATTGTTTGAAAACGTTAATCAATGTCGTTTAAACACAAAGTTGCTGATAAAACGTTAAGTAATGTCCATCAAAATGCATTTTTGGTCTAAAAATCGTTAATTAGATCAACGTAAATAAAAGCCGCGTTAATTCGTGTACACGTTAATTTTGTGTATTAAGGTAAATGATAGACATTTTGACTACCTCCCGAAGACCTGCCTCTTACGTTATACCGAACTTTGACGAAAACCTTAATTTTGACAAATGCTGTGAAATTTTATGGTTTTAAACTGCAAACCCGTGCTATAATACTTTACCACATAAACATTTTGCTGTTGTATTTTTTTCTCCAAGTTAGGCATAAATAGTCCCAAAATAACCAAAAGGCATCAAGAAGGTAAAAAGGTATACAGCGCAGTAAATGTATATCGCACACCCCATATTAGGACGCGAAAGGAGCCCCCTTTCCCTTTAATAGGGTTGAGCAGTATTCTCTGCCACTCAAGTAGAACCTTTAGAATCAGTTTTTTCGTTTAATAGAAGGGCGCTTTTCGAACGCATTATAGCAGACGTTTGTTGTACTGTTTCTTTCCCCAAGTATTTTGTGATTTGAAATCTCAAAACTCCTACTGTTTATGTTGCATGGCACAATAGAGTTTGATAGAAAGTTACGTCGATTTAAAATAGATAAGTAATTTAAGGCTTTAATCGTAGTTTGAATAAAAAAGCTGTCACTGAGTTAAACTATGAATGATAGTTAGCGATAAAAAGAAAAAAAATTACAATTCAAAACACTCAATGCAAGGTAGAAGATGTAACATGCAAAATACACGATACAAGGTAAAAGATGCAAATATAAAATACAAAATGCAAAATATAAAATACAAAATACAAAATATAAAATACAAAATACAAAAAATACAAAATACAAAATACAAAATACAAAATACAAAATACAAAGTACAAAATACAAAATACAAAATACAAAATACAAAGTACAAAATACAAAATACAAAATACAAATACAAAATACAAAAAATACAAAATACAAAACACAACTATACTATATTATACTATATTATACTATACTATACTATACTATACTATACTATACTATACTATACTATACTGTACTATATCATACTGCACTGTTATATAGATAAGTCGATAGTAAACTAGACTAGACTAGATGGTCAGTAAAAGTAAAAGTGATGGAGGTGGCGATGACGATGTTTGTTTTAGTAGAAAGGATACCCTTATTTCAGTAACGGATTGTTTTATTGCGTAAAACGGCGGAGCTTGTTTGTTTTTGTGCCCTAATCAATATACGTAACGTTTTGAGAGAAGCCCTTCGTAGAGCCATATTTTTTTTATACACAGGAAAAGTTTCTAACCTTGTAACTGCGAAAACCCTTAAATCAACATTAGAATTATTTGCGAATTGAATCTTATTCATAACAAGCCTGAAAGGTGAAGGACCAATTATAAGCCCACCATTAGAATAAGAGTGAGACAGCTGGAACGAGGCGACCAGTGGATTTGAACCTCTCTTTAGAGGTCGCTTGGTTTGTGTGGAGTAACTTAGCCCACTGTGCCACCTCTACTATTCTGTATATAGCTCTATAACCGCGGCAGAAAGCCATGTGCGATCACGCCATTTGTGCACAATGCACATGCATGCTTATCAAATATCCCTCAAAATTTTTTTCTCCTTGACTTCAGCCGATTTGCCATGAGTGCCATGCAAAAAACTGTAGGAAAACAAGTTGCTCATTATTTCAGACATCATGTGTTTATAGGGCTGGGGTCCAGAAGATGAGTAATCATTACAAATCTTGAATTAAGATGCCATCAGGGCAGATCATGGACCAAGGTATACACTATGCCAGCACACGATACGCCAATTTGCCAAATATTTGTTGATGTTTGGCCAAGCCAAATAAGGAACTGTTTAGGGGAGGCCAATCAAAGGTCTTGCTCCTGCCTCTGTGGGAATCACAGAGTTCGTAAATTTGCGTGACGCAATTTTCAGAAGAGCCTTAAACAATAAAAGATGTTTAAATCCTATACAACCGAGATGTAGACTGAAGTCAAGTGAGTTGCATTGTTCAAATCCAATTAATCTACTATGGTTAAAAGGTGGATAAGCTTGTATGCCATCCTTCTCAGTTCATTCATCTGTTTGGTTTTGTTTTTAATCAAGTTAGAAAGTTTACAACAGGAAGGAAGACAAATAATTTAGAGAAACAATATTTGTATTGCTGTTCAATTATTAATACGTTTGTCAGTGTTCCTTATTATTGTTTGATTTTTATCAACTGGAGAATAGCCCATGTAACAGCATGTGGCTGAAAAGCTCCAAAATTCCATACTCCTTCACGTGAGGGCCAGGGTGCTTTTTTAAATCTTAGCAGGAAGCGAGAGCGCATGTCCTAGAGAGACAAATCGAGCTGTGAATCGAGGAGGACGGTTATACATTTATGATGGCAACAAACTCTATCTTCTATTGCGCTCGATCTCTCTTCGAATAAAGTTCATATCTACGTATTTTGGAGACTTCTTGTTTCTTAACTTTGGTAATTAGTGACCTCTGCTATTGTGTAATTATTCTTTTATTCATATATTCGTTCATTTATTCATTCATTCTTTTATTAATCAGTCAATTAATTTATTGTAGTCATTCGTGCATTGATTTATTCCTACACTCTTTTATAATCTTTCCAAGAACTGACTCTTTCATTTATTTATGCACTCTTAAATTGTTTTAGTCATGAATTAATTAATTCGTTAATTCATTCATTTATTCATTTATTTTTTCTTACATCTTTTCATTCATTTATTCATTCATTCCTTTTAGAATCCTTTCATTCATATATTCATGTATACGTTCATTCATTCTTATATCCGTTCATTCATTCTAATGTTCTTTATTTTTTCTTTATTCACGTGTCCATACATTCATTCCCTAATTTCTTCTTTCATTCATTCTTTCATTCAATTATTCATTCATTCATTTAGTCAGTCACTCAATCAGTCTTCCATTCACCTAACTTGAAGTTCGAAGCGTTCGATGTTTTCCCGAATTTCCTTTCATAAACAAATTTGTTCCAATTATCCACTTGCAAGTGATGCACCGTGATGCCTGTCGACCGTTTCCCTTCAAACATGGCCGTCAATAACAGGCAGGTCAACCCACTAGCTCTGCAAGATAATAGTGTGCCATTTCTTTATGCTAAACAATACCTTGAAAGATTATTGTGTTAGTCGAAAGAAGAGATTTGCAGGTAAAAAAGGTAGAAAGAAATTTGGGATAAATTTACTGCAGAAAATTCAATAAGGAAATAACCAGTTAATTAAATATATAGGTAACCAAGTTACTTATTCATCTGATAAAGTTTAAACAAAGGGCTTACTCGTCGTAGGCGGCTTTCATAGAACAAAAATTACATACAAACGTGAAATTTTATAACATTAAATAAAAAAGCTTAAGAGATGCCGTCTAGAAGAGATAAAAACTACAAAAATGTCATTAGCTCTATTGAAAATAATAAGGAAATATTGATATCTAAACGTAACTTTCAAACTATCTTTCAGATGGAAAGTGTCCGGTGTGGTCCGTGGTATTGTATTCCGTTCATATGCGGTGCGGTAATAGAATGCTTGCTTACGTCAGTCAGCTTTTAGAACGTGGCATATAAATATCACTTCTCAATGTGGTCATAATCATGAATCCTAGACCCTTTGGTTCGCTTCAAATGTTTAATTTACTACTAAACTGTAAATGGGTAATTAAATAAATAAGTAATTAACTAAACAAGGAACGAGCTTATGTAACTAATTTGTTTATCAGGGTGTAAACTTCATAGGTTTGTTTGTGTTCGTGAGGCCGAGAGGTGCGCTCATACTCATGATATGCAGTGTTATTACAATCATTAATGAACACAAAAAGCCCTATGTTCTGGTTGTAGAAGTCGATAAGAGTTCCTTGTTGTCATTTGTTAATACCAAAAGTTATACATGATTCAGTGTTTATAAAGTTGTCGTAATGACGTTATTTTGTGCTTCTGATTCAACATCCTAATGTTTAAAAAGCTCAACGTTACTTGTTTGAGTGAAATACTTACTATGAGCTATGTTGAATGTAGACCAGGTGTGTTATTTACTTTGAAGTAGTAGGGTTACTGTACCTAGTGTTATTGTGTGTCTAAGAGAGGTGAGGTGGGTGGGCTGGGGGTGGACATTAATGACATGTTTGTTTTGTCACATGAGAGTTATAAACTGAAGCGATTCGGTCAAGTTACCTTCAACTTTGTTGAAACTGTGAACATGCTTAAAATGTTAGAGGTTGTAGAAGTATTTGGTTTAAGTTGTTGATCTACGTAAGTTCAGCGCATGTTTACAGTAGTGTCAACATGCACGCTGTATTGCTAGGACAAGAACTTTACAAAGTATCTCGAGGAAGAGGGAAGTGCAGTGACAGTGTAGTAAGGAAGAGGAACATTAGTGTATAAAGGCTAAGAACTATTTTCACAATCTCGTATGATAAAGATTTAACTCTATGACAAATGCAAGAAGTTGAGTGTTTAAATGCGTTATTAAGCACTGAAAGTTGATATTTGCCAACTCAGTGTTGCCGAAAAGGATATATTTATAAAGCGAGACGATATGCTCAGCAGAATAAATTTCTTTGGTGAATTGGGGTGCTTCTGCCTTGTCGATTTGGTTGTGTAACACCAATGTGTCTTTTCTTTAGTTTATTTTAAAATTCTTTCACATTTGCAAATATTTCCTTAACAGTTTTTAGGCCATTTGATTTTTTTATATTGGCAAGTATCTTCGCAAACTGTGCTGCCTTGGCAGCCTCAGAGCCATTACCAGCATCAGATACATCAAGCAGAAATGAAGACCTGGTAAGTCGATGCCGTTTGATAATAGTTGCATTTGTTTATCTGCTAATCATTCTTACGCATTTCAGTTTAGGATTCTTGGGAACTATTGTCGCATTCTGCAGACATGGTAAGTTTTATTTCAAGTCTCTTTCAATGCAAAGCGATGAGTTGATGTCCAGCTTCGAATCCATGTATTAACTATGTTTCTGGAGAAGCTGACCGTACACGTATGTCTTGAGTGTACGCAAGCAATAACTTTGTGAAAAGGGATGAAATAAATTCCAGGAAAACACCTGAGAGTTTTATAAGTAACTAGAGTTAAAATTACATTTTGGAAATGAGGCTTCCGTAGGAGGCCAATTAAATTTCATAATATAGATTCAATGGTCACTTCGGCTACGCCATCTCAGTCTCGTTTGATAAACATTTTAAGCTTACTTTGACAATCAAGTTTAAGTTTCCCATGGTTGGACCTTACGTAGAGTGGTTAAGCAGCCTCGTTCTCGGCCCGCTTATCATTTGTTTAGCTCATTTGGGAAGTCACCATGGCGAGGGCTCGCACCAGCTCATGCCGTTGACTTGTACAAGAGTTGACAAGGGTTATCAAGAGGGGTCGTGGCCAACGTATTTAGACACCAGACGGTAACACGCGTATCAGTAAACAAACTAGGCATTAAAATTACAGCACTCTTATTATTGTTGACAATGAGAAGATGCTAACTAATTTTAAATAACTACCCGTGTGTGTTTTAATTTGATTTTAGTGTTTAGTTTTAGATTCAAACAATGTTGTTTTGCCATTCTTGACAGACAGCAAACCGATGTGTAGATAGTTTGCAAGTATTCTTATCGAAAAAATGACATTTACCCTCAAGTTTCTATTGATTGAAATTAAACGAGAACCTCTGTGCTTTGGATGTTAATTCTTGTAGAAATGTTATATTGCAATTGAAAGACATCATCGTGAGCCCTTCCAATGTTCGATTCTTCGGTAAGGTGTTCTCTGTCGACATGTTAATAACAGGTTGACCCTGTCAATCAGAAGTTCACAAGGGGCATCTTGCTAGCCGACTCGACATTTCAGTAGTGGCAGTCAGAATTGCGTGGGATATACTGCCCCAACAGACTGAAAACATGTCAGTTACGTGCCTACATCATTCAAAAGTTTACAAGGTGCTTACTTCTGACAGACCTGCGACATGTCTGCTGTCTCACCTTAACCGCTCTTACGTTTGTTTCTAAGACTGGGATTATGTGATCGGCCACAATTTGAAATGATCTTAAAGCAGTCAACTCAGATGCTTAAGTTGAAACAATGTTATTCGGTGATGAAGATCAATCATATGGACATATGGTCTAAAAATATCTTTGGCCTTTTTTGTAATGATTTTTGTAATGCAATTGACCCCAGTGGTTGTGCCCAAGGGGTTAGCCTTATCAACCAAATGATGTTGATAGTATTTGATGTAGATTAGAGGAGGGATAAAGATTGATCTGGAGCAAAAAATTCTTCTAAGGAAAGCTAAGATGTATGAACTGAAAATGGTGGAAATAAACAAACAGCGAAGAGTGAAATCTAGCTATGTACTAAGTAATAATGATAATCTGTATGTCATTTGTATTTGTTTCTTCAATTTAAAATTTAAATACTCTCTTTACAGGCATATCCAAATTATCATAATACATGCAATATACAATTGTAATTTACTAATCATATACAGGAACAAACAAAAAATACAGTATGAATTCAATATAGACCGTGTGAAACAAATTATTTACTTATATTAATTTAAAATAAAACACTATAAACTCGAATATTAGTTTTGTTAAACTTCAATCTATTCATGTCTTTATTAGCATACAATCCCAGTAATCACTTATAATAAGGCATACTTGAATGGGTATGGTATACACCTCTTAACGTGACAAAAGTTCTGGATCAGACCATTCCTTGTTTCTTTTACAAAATATATAATATGTCGCCTTTATTGCACAAGGATTTTTTTAAATTAGATAATCCTTATTAGTTACTTTCAAATCATTTAACAGTAACATAAAAGATTTGCTTTTGGTTGCTACTCAACGTATCGCACTCAAACTCAAATTTATAAAGTTTACAATAATATCTCTGATTATTACACAAGTCACCATGTTTCAATGATTTTCGATCATAGTAATAATAATAATAATTTTTTTTTTAAATCAATGCCTTTATTGGTGATCTCTTTACAAAAACATTTCTCGCTGTTGTCACCTGGCGTAGTACATGGGACAGCAGGATTGATACCAACTTTTCATAGGATTTTCAAACTTTTGACCCTGGCCCCTTAGTTCATACCAAACGCCTTCGGTATACGTCGATAGTGCGAATGAGGCTATACGGCCATAAGTCAATGAAATCGCAATTGCGTGAATGCATTATTACCGGTAGTGAAGCCCAAGATCCTTGCATCATGAGACGTTCAGTGACATTGTGGGCACCCAAACTCGCGGCCTGTACCATCTCAGCCCAACCATACGAACGTCCCGGTGCCTGCGACCGTTGAGCGCGCATGTGTTGTATTTGGTGTAATTTACAAAGTATAGAGCTTCTTGAAGCGAAATTACCATGCGCCAAAGGCTCAATCATCAAAACTTCTAAGTCCTGTTGACAAAACGAGCTTTTCAGGTTCAAGTTCGATTGCCATGGCGACCAAGAATTCTTCGTTTCCATTCAATAACCGATTTATTTCCTTGATGCACCAAGGGGACGAAAATTTTATTGTGGTTGAACAGGAAGAAGATTGTACAGAAGAACTAGTGACGTTCTTTTAATTTATAGTGTTCATGATTTTAGTGCGTATGTGGGACATGGAGCATGAAGTAGAGGTTTGGTAACAAAACGTTTTCAAGGAACACAATACGAGTGATACCTTGATGCAGGCCTGGCAAAGCATACCAGTTGATTTGTAGAACTACCTCATTACAAATTCAGTAGGACAGGATAAATCATAAAATTTACCAACAATGCGATTTATGTACTTCGATGCAACCGGTCAACTTACAGTACCTTCTTTGCTGATGGATATAAAGGGACACTGCCTAGCGCATAGGGAGGTCGCGCTTATCGAGTCAATTCTTGTTCGTTGCCGAAGGTAATTGTAGAAAGGACGTAATTATTGGCATCCAGGGAGTTAAGACAGCTATGTAAGCAGTCGTACGTCAAATTGTAAAACTGATGTAAATTTTAAAAAATTGACCATTAGAGTGGAGAAACTTTCCAGAAAGACTACAACCAAGCAGAGGGAGAACTTTACTCGAAATTGCATCTTCTTTGTTCAATTCTATTTAACAATGCTAATTGTAAAATTAAGCTTCAATTTGAATACGATTTTATTAAACAATTCTAAACATAACTTGTAAAATTTGCCTTTGGCTAAATAATAAAAGTGTACAGTATAAAACAACTAAAACCTTCACAAGATTAAAGTATTAAATGGTACTTAATATGTTACAAGTGAGTAGCTTACTGTCTCTCATCCGTAAACAACAATGACATCTTAAACGCCTTATTTTAACCTATGTTTCACCCTATATCAAGGGGAACATCATATCTTGTCAAGGTATATAAACGTTAACAGTGTTATTAATCTACAATAGTTAAAATGTAATTTCCAGTAAAACGAGAGAGCTTGCCACTTAAACAAAGTAGATGTTACAAATTATGTGAAATTTTGACACCAACGATGTTATCCTCGCAAAACAGTACGTACGTTTGCTCTATAGATCTTACATCACGTCGTCACCTTACACAGCCCTAGGTATAAAGCGTGATTTTAAGTCTTATTTTTTTAAGCAAACCTTTGAGATTGAAACATACAAGTTAGTAAAAATTTATCAGCAAAACTTTGACAGTCACAAAACAACATTTCGTACAATTAGAACGTCGATCAGAATTATAGGATAACATAGACGTTTAATTCAATCTCAATATTATTAGATTGTAAGAATAAGTAGTGACACATTTTGTGCACATGGAACAATCAGAAAAGGACCGTATGACCGAGGGGAAGGGAACCATACCCCAACTACGGCTTGGATAAGCCCTCGGTTCGCTGGGAAAGTTATGTCAAGTACGAGGGTGCTTACGTATTACATGGCAATCCCCTAGAATTTATACAAGCAAAACTTAATGTCCACGATCGAGGTTTGCATGATTAAAATGACCTTTGCTTGCCTGGGACTTCAATAAAGTTTACAACAAATTAAAGAAACATAATATCATGATGCATCTAGATCGAAGGCAAATTCGAGTCCCTAACTCATGTCGGACCAATCCCCGAATATTTTCCACAGTGCTACAGCCCTGTAACAGTTACGTGTTTGTAAACCCGATTCATATCAATACCTTTACAACATCCTCACTGACTTAAGAAAAATGCATCTTTCCATACACGATTGGCATTCAAAGATATTAATTCTTAACCAGTTTCAAGTATCTTCACCGATAATTTGATTTTATTGTGAAAATAGATCTTGTTATAAACCAAACTTAAATCGTAACAAACGAGCCCTCTTAACGCCCCCCCCCCCCTTACTGAGATCGAGGAGTAAACTCCTCCCAGGCAATCTCATGCACTCCTAGGCAATCTCATGCACTCCTAGGCAATCTCATGCACTCCTAGGCAATCTCATGCAATCCTAAAAAATCTCATGCACCCGCCCAAGTTCTTTATTGTTTAAACAGAAACCCTCCAAAGAGTTAAGGTTTTAACAGAAATCTCTCACTTTTATGTGTTCACGTTTCGATTCAATATGCCCAAAGGTATTTAGATTTATTTAGGTTTTTTCACTCTTTACTTGTTGTATAAATAGAGCTTGATTCATTGTAATGCAATTTCCTTGAGAATGGTTTCAAGATGACTCCGAAACGTCGGAAACAAGTTATAACCGTAGTTTTGCGTGCTTATGTTTCTGTGTTAAGTCGATTAAAACACAAATATTTAGACTTAGTGAGAAATCCAAGTTGTGTTAGAATTAACCTACTTACAAACACGAAGCTACAGACAAGAAAAGGGGCTCTACCTCCCCTAAGCTTTGTGAACTAATGTTTATTTTTTCTAGATCCAAATTAAATCGGAAACAGCAATCACAAAGCTGTCTTTTACTCTAGTGAATGACGCCATGCATTCTTTTCATTCCTCGAAAAGCATACTTGCAACCTACAGCAGCGAGACATGAACTGATGTATGATTTTGTGAATTTAGCCCTGGCTTCCCACTTTTTCTGTTTTCATATCGCCCAGTCTAAAA
>JAAAKM020006971.1:136436756-136487387 GCA_010016025.2 Alatinidae sp. Z8VKAUB7J3 | reverse complement strand
AAATTTAGGTTTTCAAGTTTCTCTGATAAGTGAGAGGGCTCTGCAGAACAAAGACAAATTACGTCATCTAACGAAAATTACGGCTTATCCCTCCGATTATCTCATGTACTGAGAGCAGCGAAGTTCCTGGATTTTTAAGCTGTCCGTGCGTTAACCGTAAAACATGTTCTTGGGGGCACCACAGGACAACAAAAATCTGAAGCAAATCGCAATCGTGACCGCATGCATCTTTTTGTTTATTCGCTGATGTCGTCAGAAAAAGCAGCCACGAAGTGTTTGGAGCATGTGAACAACAAAGCCACATAACACAAAGCTTTAACGTCATCAACTAATATCCTACAGGGAACCACAATGAAACGAGAGAAAAAACTGCACACCTTCACGTGAAATGATCTCTCCCCTCACATGCAAATAAGATGTTAGCCAATGAGCAGCTCCAATTTCACTATCAGCTGATCATTCAAGTTCTTGGTTGGTGAATCGTTGACTAGTGAAACGAACGCTGATTGGTCAGTTGCGACCGAGCTTAAAATCGTTTTGTTATGAATCAAATGTCGAGTGTTTATTTGGTTCTTCGAAGGCCTTGCGAAATGGTTCGGAGCAGTTGCCTGTAGAACATCACAGTGAGGGAAATGGCTCTCGACATCTTAGGGCCGAGTCGTGTCTTCACTGAAAAGTTCAGGAAACCTTTTTACTTTGAAGATGACGAGGACCCTGTAATACCACAGACATGTTTCAATGGCACTTTTGCCATTCACAAGCCAAATGCAATCTCGAAACCATTACAGATGAACAAACGGACACCAAGGCAGCTATCAGCTACTGGCCCAGAAAATGTCGAAGGACTGATACCATTGAAGTCATGCTTGTATATTTCAAGAGGAGACTCAGAACAGAAGGTTCCGATTAAAAAGTCGAAATCTGTTCATTTTGCGGACACTTGTGGACTTGCTTTAACTTCGGTGCAGCCATTTGTGGATTGCGATTATGATCTGGAAGGACATCGAGTTGTAAAGACGAGAAAATCTTACCCGCTCTTTGAGTCGAGCACAGGACGAGTGCTTGGTGAACGAGAAGGTAAGAGCCGACTGATTAATTTCGTACAGCCCATCACTCGACCAGATTTTAACCGTCGATTGGATACTAACAATATATCGCTAGAGAACGTTACATTTCGCGAGTATAGCATCTTTGGAACGATACGTGTAAAGAATATTTCCTTTGAAAAGAAAGTAACTGTAAAGTATACGACAGATTCCTGGGAGACATCAGATAGTTTGGTGGCTGATTTTGTACCAGGCTCAAGCACAGGAAATACGGATTGTTTCTCCTTCGAGCTCTCAGCGAAACAAGAACCAGGAGAAGGAGCCGTAAAGTTTGAGTTTTGCGTATGTTTCGACTGCTTAGGAGAACAGTTCTGGGACAATAACTTTGGTGATAATTATCGGCTGATCTGCCATAGAAAGTCCCGCCCCCCGAGTGGATCAGAAAAATTGTCTGGACACAAATTTTCGTTGTCTTCAGCGGACAGTAAGTTAATTGGATGGGCTGCCTAAAATTTCGACTTGTCTTGCCTCAGAGTGGTTTATTTATGCGAAACAAGTCGATTAAGGTATACCTATGTTTACATTTCATATCCCCGTGAGTTTTTGATGACGATTTAGTGTTAAGTGAAATTGGTATTTGGACGAAGCATACAAAATTCATTTTTCATTTTCATAACAAAGCAACTAATGGCAATGCCACAAACACTCGATAGTGAACCAGGACTGGTGAAGATTTTGTTAAGGTTATTGTTTTTGTACCATTTATACGTATGAGATAAAGAAGTTGCTATTGACAGATACTAATGAAAAGAGACGATATTTTACTTGAAGCTGTGCTCGATGAGGTTATCGACGTCCTGGATTGACGACTTGGCGTTAAAAAGTGGAGAAAAACGTGATGTAGAATATTATTTATGTAAATGCTCAGTTGCCAGTATTGTAAAAACCCTACGCTAGTAATTGGACGGTATCTATAAAATAGAGCTGCTCTATCAAATTTCTCTCTTTTATAGGCTATGTGTCCTTTTCTTTTTGCGTTTGTCTATTGTTTGATGTTAGGTGTAGGGGTTTGGGGGACATGTCGTCAAGGTGGTGCAATCATACGAATGATTATGATCCTTGGTGGTAAGATAACCACTTAGCAGATACTTCACCATTTTGCCATTTTAGACAGCTTGTGGCTATTTTAAGCTGAAATAAACGTGACTACGGTCATGCGTGTAGAAAGACGTCCTGTTTGGATTTAAATCTGGAATTTTTATCCCCTTACCGCGTGGTTAAGTTTGGTTTCAATTACAGCTTTGCAGTTTAATAAGCGCAATAGACATAAATCGTGTCTTGCAGCTACTTTGAATAACTTTTGGTGATCGAAACTAGGGATCCCGCTACAATTTTCGACCTTATTGTCGGGTTATGATATTAGCCCACTGAGTATTTCCTTTATTGTTTTGGGAATAACATAGTTGGAGTACAGCAGGAGAAGTGGTAAAAACCAATAGTAAGGGACGTGTCTCTTCTGGTTTAGAGTCATTGGAGAAGATATCCCTTGGAGCATTTGAAAATCCCAAATATTTATTCTTTCCTATGTATACAGTTGTTAATTTCCTGACTTTTCATCGTTCTAGGACTATCATCCGTGTCCAGTGGCTCAGATGCGTATGATGCTTGCTATCATGTAGCTATTCTTTATTCGGTTAAGGGATGTAAGCTTAAATCGAATCTACCAAATGAAAGCCTTTTAATGTTTGAATCTTGATGAAAATTAGGGAAAGCTTATGGTAAATGTGGGGATCCTAGTTTTTTTAACCGTTGACAGAAATAGATCTGCGCGTCAGTTACAGTTAGTATAGTCATGTAACATAAGGGAGGCCTGGTAGTGCATGAGTTCTTTGAAAGAGTGACAAGTTGTTGGGATAGCATTGGAATCTATAGAAGAGCGGTCCAAGGCGATTGACTACTCAGGTAGCCAGTAACATTTTCATTCACAACAGGGGAAGATGAGGAAGAAGGCAACAGAAGTTGCTGTTAGACGTCGTTTCCAACAAGTTGCACATTATTTTCAAAGTGGGGGGGTTATTTTGTCAATGTCAGCCAGAACAGGAGATCAAACTTTCAATGGGTAGGAAGGTGCCCTGGCATTTGTTAATCTTAGGAATTTTCGCACGCACCCCGAAGCTTATTAGACCCCCCGCGCGTGCTTATTAATTTGGGGAGATCAATTTTAATAATTTTAAAAAGAAACATATTTACGGATTTGTTTGATGGTAATTTTTAAGTGATATGAAGATTTCTCGAGCTAAAATTTGCCTTATGTAGGTATCTGTAGTGAGAATCTGAGGAATTTCAAAATATCCATGGTCTTTACATTAATAGAATTTGTTGAACGAAATCATCTCAATTGACACATTTTGCAGCATGTTTCGTTCCGATAAAAGTTTATATTTGAGAGGGGAATAGGAAGAGTAGAAAAACTGCTGCGTGGCTTGCCAGAAAAGTGAGGCAGGTAGGCTTTCCTTGTAACATGAAGAATTCAAGACTGACCTGTTACAATGATTACCGCGTAAAGTGGATTACTTGCCAAAAACTTTTAGCGACCAACGGTTTGTACGAATACACCTCAAACATATTGGAACAAGAACGATTAAGCATCAGTTCCCCGCTATGATGCTCCATCTTGAATAAGCAATAAAATTATGTTACTCAGAATCTGTTGCAAGCTGCTTTGGCGTATAAAAGAGGCTGTGATAAGAAAAGCTCTGTGCTAGAATATCAGATGAATGCAAGCACAAGATCAGGTTATTCCTTTGACCCACCGCATTCTCTCTCACTCTCAGTCTGAATTAATTGCAGACCCCTTTTATACTTGTATGAAAAAGGCAGATATTTCAAGAAAGACATAACATGAAGGGCCAATTTTTATTACAGAAAAGAGAAAACCACCAGTAGCTTGCAAAAAGACCTATTCTGATAGACTGCATTCTTTTGGTACAATAAACATTTTACCCTCGATTTTCGTCCTACAATGCGATTATCGCTACTACAAATATCTTCCAAGTTTATTTCTGCGAAATGTTTATGATTTGATCCTCCCGTTTTGGCTGCGATTCAGTGATAGATACTTTCGAAGTTTTTCTTGAAACTATGTATGCTCTCATTTTGTAAAAACTTTGTTCTAGAAATTTTTAAATCCATTTTTGGTTCCCTCAATTAATTGTAGACGGGTATATACTTACAGGAAATGGATACTCTAATTTGGCGTCTTGGTCCCAGCAAATCAAGTGTGACATTCAAATATCCCACTATCCCTGTATTACAGCTGCAAAGATATTTCAATGAAAGAATTTATCCAAAAATGATCATGAGTATCCTGAGTTCTTTAGTAAGATGAGAATTGCAAGATAGATTCCAACTCCCAGAACCCTCAAGTATCTGCTGAATTTAGATAAGTATGAGTTGCAGTCAGAGTCGGCACTAGAGCCCCACAAGGAGCTTCAGGACAACAACGGACACAGGATAGCTGCAGATTGGGGGTACCAGCTTCATTTTGAAGCAAGTAAAATGGACCCTAAAGTTTGCCTTCGTAGGAACTACTACAGATGTTCATTCCCCCAACTCCATCTTTGCTTGTGGTCGGAGTTTTATTTAATATCTCTATCAAATACCCCATAACTCCACCTTCGAGTTTTCAATGTTGACATACACGCGTTCGCATCTTGTTGTATTTATGGTACATGTTGATATTGGACCAGGAATTTTACTGCCAATCACAACAGAGGATTTGAGAATACGGAGGAAGCTGTCATTATGTTTTTGTTAGAGCAAGCTAGTTGGTGTATATTGGCTACTGGTAAGTTTCCTCTGAGAATCCCTAAGAATGATCGATAACTAGATGCCGCCGGCACCGGAACAGGCACCCACGGACCAGCCCTCGCCTCCCGACGACGGGCCTGAAGGGCCCCCACTGCCCGGCGTGGCGCAACCGGCCAGCTTTGTCGAGCTGGTTGCCCTGGCGCGGGAGCAGCGCGAGAGCGTCCTGGCCCACATTCTGGAGAACGACGTCCATCTCGTGCGGTTCGAGGCCGGCCGCATCGAGATCCGTCCTCAGGACGACGCGCCCAAGGACTTGGCCGGCCGCCTCGGGCGGCTGCTCGAGACCTGGACCGGCCAGCGTTGGATTGTGTCGATCTCGGGCGAAGAAGGCCAAGCCACCTTGAAGGCCCAGCAGGAGCGCGAGGCCGCCCAGTGGCGCGCGGCGGTCTTGGAGGACCCTCTGGTCAAGGCGGTGATCGAGGTGTTCCCCGAAGCACAGCTGACAAGCACCGCGCCGGCGGTCGGACAGCCACGTGAAAGCGGCAATGGCCCCGCAGGGGCTTCGCCGGATCAGCCGGCGCGGACTCATCGAGGAGACGAGCGTTGATGAAGAATATCGGGCAGATGATGAAACAGGCCCAGGAGATGCAGAATAAGATGGCGGCCATGCAGGAGGAGCTGGCCGGCCATGAAATCGGCGGATCGTCGGCCGGCGGCATGGTGGCCGTCACCATGAACGGCAAGGGCGAACTGCGGGCGGTCAAGATCGACCCCTCCCTGGTCAACCCCGCCGAGACCGAAGTGCTGGAGGATCTTATCCTGGCCGCGGTGAACGACGCCAAGGGCAAGGTGGAGAGCTTCGCCGCCGAGAAAATGCAGGAGCTGACCGGCGGGCTCACGCTGCCGCCCGGGATGAAACTGCCGTTCTAGCGCCCGATGGATCGCCATCCGGCCCAACTCGCCCCGACATGATGCTCTCGGAGATCGAACGGCTGATCCAGTTGCTGGCCCGCCTGCCCGGACTCGGACCACGCTCGGCCCGCCGGGCCGTCCTGCACCTGATCAAGAAACGCGAATCGCTCATGTTACCGCTGGCCGCCAGCCTGCAGCAGGCCGCAACGTCGATCACCAGCTGCGGGATCTGCGCCAATCTGGACACCATGGACCCTTGTGTGCTGTGCCGGGACCCGAAGCGCAGCCAGGAAACCATCTGCGTGGTCGAGGACGTGGCCGACCTCTGGGCGCTCGAGCGAAGCGGCGCCTTTCGGGGCCTTTATCACGTGCTCGGCGGTACGCTGTCCGCACTCGACGGACGCGGCCCCGAGCAGCTCACCATCGACGCCCTGGTCGGGCGCGCCCGGACAGCGGAGGTCACCGAGGTGATCCTCGCCTTGGGCGCCACGGTCGACGGCCAGACTACCGCCCACTACCTCCATGAACGCCTGGCCGGCGCCGAGGTTACCGTGACCCGACTGGCCCATGGGGTTCCGGTCGGCGGCGAGCTAGACTATCTGGATGATGGGACGCTGACGGCGGCCCTGCGGGCGCGACGGCCGGCCTGACCGGTCCCGCTTCTGCCGTAATTCCGACTGATTCTGGCCTTGAAGGCGACCGAAGCTGGCGGAGAATAAGGGGGACCCAAGCATGACCAAGTTCGCAGCAGGATACCTGGATCGACGTCGCCATCGCCGCACCACGGCCCCGAGATTGGTGGCCCGGTCCCTGGCTCTCGGCCTGGCACTCTCGTTGCCAATCGGCGGCACCTATGCTCAAGATGAAATCATCGTCGGGCTCGAGACCCAGGACGGCCTCACGGTCACCGTTTACAACCAGGACCTGGGAATGATCTCCGAGCGCCGCAGCGCCACCCTGGCAAGCGGCGAGAACCGCCTGGCGCTGACGGGGGTCAGCGGGCAGATCCGGCCGGAATCCCTGATCCTGGGCGGCGCGGGCCTGACCCTGCTCGAGCAGGCCTTCGAAGCCGACGTGCTATCGCAGCACCATCTGCTCGAGCGGGCCCTGGGCCAACCGCTCTGGGTCCGGCGCGGCAATCCCCGGGACGGCAGCGACCGCTACCTGGAGGCGGTCTTGGTCTCCCTGACCAACCCGGCCCTGGTGCGCATCGGCGAACGGCTGGAGACCGTCTCACTGGACCGCTTGGCTTATCCGGTGGCGCTGGGCAATGCGCCGGGGCTGCGCGACCGCCCGACCCTGACAGCGTTGCTGGACAGCGAATCCGCCGGCGACAAGGAGCTTTCGATCAGCTACCTGACCCACGGCTTCTCGTGGCAGGCCGACTACGCCGGCCTGTTGAACGCCGAGGAGACCGAGTTGGCCCTGACCGCCCTGGTCACGCTGAGCAACAACAGCGGTACCACCTTCAGCAACGCCGCGCTGCGCCTCGTGGCCGGCGACATCAATCAAGTCCAGGGCGTGCCCCAGCCCGCGCCCAGGGCAAAAGAGATGATGGCCATGGCAGACGTCGCCGCCGGCATGGCCCCGACCGCGGCCGGCGACCAGCACCTTTACCAGCTTGCCCGCCGGATCGAGATCAAGGACCGCTCGACCAAGCAGCTGCATATGCTGAGTGCCGCGGCGGTCCCCTTGGTCAAGCAATACCGCTTCGAGCAGCTGGTCAACGCCTACGGCGGCGCCGAGGAGACCGGCCCGGTCAATGCCAACGTGCTGCTGATCCTGCAAAACGACGAGGCCTCCGGCCTGGGCACCCCGCTACCCGGCGGCGTGGTGAGGATTTACCAGTCCGGTGAAGCCGACAGCCCGAAGATCTTCCTGGGCGAGGACCGGATCGGGCACACCGCCAAGGGTAACGAGCTACGGCTGACCACGGGCCGGGCCTTCGACGTGACGGGAAAGTCCCGGCGCACGGACTTCGAGCGGATCTCCAACAAGAGTTTCGAGACCGCCCAGGAAATCACAGTCAAGAACGCCAAGCCTGTGGCGGTCGAGGTCAAGATGGTCGGTCACCTGCCTCAGGGCTGGCGGATGATCGAGGAGAGCCAGGCGCACGAGCGGCAAACCGCGAACCGAATCGTTTGGACGCTCGTGGTACCAAGCAACGGCGAGGCAAAGCTGACCTATCGTCTGCGCGTGACCCAGCCATAGATCCCGCTCGGCAGGAAGGTCGCCTCATCGACGGCTTCGCGAGACTCTTTCTCCAGCTCGGCCTCCAAACAGGGGTATCATTCGTGAACCAACCTGGGCTTTGGAGGCCGATCAGCCACAGATGGCTCGCCCACCGGGTCGTGCCCCAGCGAATTTCCGGGCGGGTCGCCTAGCTGAAGCTCCTCGATACGCTCGGCACGGCGGGTCACCTTGTCGGTCGAGACTCGGATCTGGCGCAGATCCTCGCCGGCTTGGGCGAAGTGGCGCTGCAGCTTCTCGACCCGCTCGTCGAGGCGGCCCACATCATCGGCCATGTGCTGGATTTCGGTCTGAATCACGCCGGCCTGTTCGCGCAGGTAGACATCCTTGAGCACCGCCCGCACGGTGTTCAGGGTGGCCATCAAGGTGGTCGGCGAAACGATCCAGACGCGCGCCCGGTAGGACTCCTCGACCACCGGGCGGAAGTTGGCGTGAAGCTCGGCGTAGACCGCTTCGGATGGCAGGAACAGGAGGGCCGATTCGGCGGTCTCGCCGGCCAGGATATAGCGCTCGGCGATGTCCTTGACATGCTTGCGCAGGTCGAGGCCGAGCTGGCGCGACGCCTGGACGCGGCCTGCGTCATCCTCGGCCAGGCGAAGCGCTTGATAACTCTCCAGCGGGAATTTGGCATCGATCGCGATGGATCCCGGCGGGTTCGGCAGCTTCAGCAGGCAGTCCGCGCGCCGTCCGTTGCCCAGGGTGGCCTGAAACCCGTAGGCCGAGGGTGGCAGGACGGATTGGACGATGTCTTGAAGCTGGACCTCTCCGAAAACTCCACGTGCCTGCTTGTTGGCCAGGATATCCTGCAGCCCGACCACCTGACCTGAAAGCTCGGTGATGTTCTTCTGCGCCCGATCGATGACCGCCAGCCGCTCGCGAAGCTCAGTGAGGCTCTCCTGGCTTCGGCTCGAGGTTTCTTGAAGCCGATCTCCCACCCGCTTGGAGAATTCCCCCAGGCGGAGATCCAGGGCTTGGGCAAGGCTTCGCTCCTGGGCGCGCAGGGCCTCGGCCATTTGGCCTTGGGCCGCCGCCTGGCTGTCAGCCAGCTGGCGCAGCCGGGCATCGACCTCCGAGGCCCGCGCGGCCTCGCCACGGCCGCCGGCCAGGATCACGGCAATCAGTCCCCCCACCGCCAGCGCGGCGACCAGCGTAACCACGAAAATCGGTTCAAGTGTCATGCTCGGCTCCGAGTCGCAGGATCATCGTAACATGTCCTGCCTTGCTTCACTTTCAAACCCGCCCAAGGACTAGGCCAATATTCATATGTTGGTAAGCCGATCGTGCGAGAGTAGATGATTGGAACAGGATGAGAACTCCTCGTGAGCATGCCCCCCGATACCTCGGCAAGCGAACCGGGTTGCAGCACTGTCCGCTGCCACGCCACAGCCAACACCTCAATCGAGCTATTCGTCGGTCTGCTCGAACAGGCTGCCGAGGCGAGCGGCGGCAAGCTATCGATCGACCAGGTGCGCGCGCTCTCCGAGAGCTTCAAGCAAGCGCCCGGTAAGCTGGGCGATTTCTACGCGCAGACCCATGCGGATTGCTCGAGCAAAACGGTGGCGCAAAGCCAACCCTCCGAAGAGCTTCGCAACCCCTATCGGCAGCTGCTGATGACCCAGGTCTCCGCGGGCCTGGTGCGTAAGCTGCCGATCAACCGGGACCGCCGATCGACGCTCTTCGCCCCGCACCTGCTCAAGGCCTTCGCAAAAGGTCTGGAGAGGCTGATGCCGCGCAGCTTCGTCACCCGGGCCGGAACCAGGGCGATCGCGATCGAAGCCCGCCTGCGCAAGTCGTTGGGGGACGAAGGCTTTTCCTGGGAGGCCTTTTGCCAGGATCCGGAAACTCAAGAGCTTCTGATGGAGACCGTGCTTCAGCTGTGCACGGCCTTGAAGGCCTTCGACCAGAAAGCCGACCTTCTGGTCACGGAAGTCAACAGCCTCCTGGGCAACGTCCTCGTGTCCAAGGGGGTCTACATGCCGGGCCCGCCGGCGGTCTTCGGCACGCAGCAGTTTCGCCGCGGCATAAAGGCCATGATCGAAGAATCCTGCGGCGACCCGAGGGGTGAGCAGGAGAAAGCCTCGGGTAAGGTGGCGATGATGGACGAAGCCTCGAGGTCGCTCATCAAAAGCCTCTATCGCAGAGTCACCTGATGCCCCGCCGGCCGAGCCACCCGACTTGAGGTCACCGAGCTTCTGATCCACCGATACTACGCTCAGCCCCCCTCTCGAACCGCTGTGCAGACCTCATTGATCTCCGCCTCAGTGTTGTAGTAGTGCACCGATGCGCGCGCGAGCTGGGTCAGGCCGCGCGGCTCCAGGTCGAGCCTGGCGTAGGGCGCGGTCGAGGTCGAAATGTTGATGGAGCGGGCCTTCAGCCGCGCGTAAATTCCGTTGGCGGGCTCGCCCTCCTTGGTGAAGGTGACAATGCCGCAGCGCCGACTCCCCAGATCGTGGGTGGTCACGCCGGGGATCTCTTCCAGCCGCGACCGCAAGAGCTCGGCCAGGGCCGTGACCCGCACCTCGATCGCGGCGAGTCCGAGTACGAGCGCATAGTCGACCGCCACGGCCAGACCAATCCGTCCAGCCACGTAACTTTCCCAGTTCTCGAAGCGCCGCGCATCCCCACGGATTTCATAGCTGTCCGGACCGGTCCAGGTGGCGGCGTGCAGGTCGACAAAGGGCGGCTCCAGATCCTTGATCAAATCGCGCCGGACGTAGAGAAAGCCGGTGCCGCGCGGGCCGCGCAGGAACTTGCGGCCGGTCCCGGAGAGAATGTCACAGCCCAGCGCCTGCACGTCGAGAGCGACCTGACCGGCCGATTGGCAGGCATCCAGCAGGTAGAGAATGCCGTGGCGCCGGGCGATCGCCCCGACCTCCGCCGCCGGATTGACCAGGCCGCCCTGGGTCGGCACATGGGTGATGGCGATCAGTCTGGTGCGCGGCTTGATCATGCCCTCCAGGGCTTCAAGGGACAGCTGGCCGCTGTCGTCGTCGGGCACCACGTCGATGGCCAGATCATGGCGCCGCGCCGCCTGGACCAGAAACGAGGGCTCGCCATATGCGGTCGCGTCGGCCTTATTGCGACGTCGGTAGATCAAAAATCGAAGCCATATGGTGGCTACACCGCGTATAATTCTGCGCAGTCGACCTATGTCTCTCCTGCTTTTGGCGCAAACACCAACCGCCCACTTTCGTCAAATTCAGCGACGACGGCCATGCCGATATGGGGAGCGATTTTGTCGTCCAAGACCGTCGATAATATGAATGGCCCTTCCCGAAGGGTGACAATCGCGACGTTGTAGGGCGGCGCGAAATCTTCATCATACTTTCGATGATACACCGCCAGAGCGGACACCATGCCGTGGCCGCTCGCGCGCCTCCAGACGATGTCTTCGGGCGCGTAGGCGTCGAGCGTCCCGATCTGGATGGCCGTATCCATGCCCTTGCGGTAGGGCAGCCGGAGTTCCCCGTCGGCGATATAGGTGGCGAATTGCTGAGCAGGTGTGGTCATGACAACACCCGATACGGGCTGAGCAGCGCGGTTGCGTGATATTCCAGGCAGCCACCGGAATTCGATACGAAGACAACGTCGTGCTTTTCGACCTGACGGGCATCGCCGGTGCCGCTCGCCTGTATAACGGATTCGAGCAGCGGCGTCGCGCCCTGCAGGTAGAAGCCGGAAAGCTGACCACCTCCGGTGTTCACCGGCAACGTCCCGCCCAGCGCGGTTTCCCCCGCCGCGACGAATCCGGGTGCGCCGCCCCGTTCACAGAAACCGAAATCCTCCAGCGCAAACAGGCCAGAGAAGGAGAACGCGTCGTAGAGTTGGCAGATATCGACGTCCCGATGGTCGAGCTTCGCCATCGCGAGCGCCTGGTCGGTGGCGTAGCCCGCAGCGGTATCCTTCCCGGTCACGAGCGCCGTCAGCGCCGATTGCCGCCCGTGCCCCTGCCCGAATCCGTGCAGATAAGCCGGCGAATGCGCGCTCTCGCATGTCCTGTCTGCCGCGGTCACGACGAAGGCGACCGCGCCGTTCACCGGCAAGGCGCAATCCAGAAGACGCAGCGGTTCGACAATGAACCGCGCGGCGAGATAATCGTCGATCGTCAGTTCAGTCTGCATGAACGCTGCGGGATTGAGACGCGCCCAGTTTCGGCACGCGACGGCGTAGCCGCCGAAGGCGTCGTCGCCCAACCCGTACTTCGCCTTGTAGGCGGAAGCGGCGAGCGCATAGGCGGCCATCGCCCCGAAACTGCCATAGCCGCGCTCCCACCCCGGCAGGTTCATGATGTTTGACGGACGCGCAAAGGATTCTCCGGCGCTGATGTCATGGCGGATCGGCGTGTCGGAAAATACGCAGACGACGGTTTCGGCCTGTCCCGCACCGATCGCCATGGCCGCATGCTGCAGCGTCTGCAGCATACTGGTGCCCTTGCCTTCGTCGATAACCAGAAGGCCGAGCGTGTCGAAGTCGAGCGCATGACGAAACGCGATGTTCAGTTCCGGTGCTGTCAGGGTATCGCTCTGGCACAGGACCAGCCCGTCGACGGCCTTGATGTCCAACCCGGCATCGGCGACCGCCGCTACGACGGCGTCGCGCGCGAGGCCCGCGATGGTCGGGCCCGCCTGACGCGAAAGCGTGCTTGTGCCCCATCCCTGGATTGCCGTTGCGGCTTTGTTGCCCATGCCCGTCCGGTCCCGGCCTTCAGACGATAAAAGCCATGGATGGCAGATTGCCGCTCGCCATGATCAGGTCTACCCGTTTCTGCACGATCTCGAAGCTCTCGCCCAATCCGCGCAGCCGGTAGCGCACGCGCCCGGGCCAGGTGTTCAGCGCCATCATCGACTGGGTCTGGTATTCGTAGATGACGAAATTCGCCTCGACTTCCGTCAGACCGTCATCGGCCAACAGGATCACCATGTTCGACAGCATGCGGCGCATAACCGAAAGCGGCGCCTGGCTGTGGCGGGTTCCGGTCTTGAGCTGCTTCAGCCGGGTTCTCAGGCGCGATCGGTTGTCGTTGATGATCGAAACATCCCGGTCAGGGTCGGCGCCGGCCCCGGCGACCGGCACCCAATAATGCATGTCGTCGGCCAGCAGGGCTTCCCACTCGTCCCAGCGCGATTCATCGGCGAGTTGGCATTCGTGGAAGATGAAATCGCTCACGCGCCGGTGGGTGGTCTCGTCAACCGTTGACATAGGTTTCTCCTGAACCGGCGATGCAAACAGGTCGACGGGTCATGCCGCGAAGAGCGACTTGTAGTGGTTCCAGAAGCCGCGGTTGGACACCTCGTCGGTATAGTGCGACTGCACCACGCCGTCGTTTGTCACGGTTTCGCGATTTTCGCCGCGGCTCAGATCCAGCCAGCCCGGCGCGCCCCGCATTGCGCGCCATTGGCGTTCGGCGATGATGGCATCGTCGGCGGTTAGGAAGGAAGATGGCCCCATGGCGACTTCGCCCTGCCGCAGGATGCGCCGGTTCACTTCATCCGGTGCGTCCTTCAGATAGAGCGGCGTGTGCCAGTTGACCGTTTCGCCGACGCTCAGTGGCTGGATCATGACCAGGCAGGTTTCGGCGATGAACAGGTTCGGAAAGATGAAGGCGTGCGGCGGACCGCGGCGCAAGATTTCGCGGGCGTCCGCCTCGCCGTAGCTCTCGCACATCGCCGCGAAATATTCCGGATAGCGGTCTTCCTTCACGCGCAGCCAGGTCAACGGTGCCGGGTAGGTCGATTCATACTCGAGCTCGGTATGCCCGTTGCCGAGATAGCGGCAGACCGCGCCGACATCGCTTTCGTTGTCGACGAGAATGTTCTCGTACTTGCCGCTTTGGTCGATCGCCCGGGCGAAGGAGTTGTGGACGAAGTTGACGTGATAGCCGTCCGCTTCGTTCTCGGACATCATCTTCCAGTTCGCCCGGAACAGGTGGCGCACCCAGGTCGGGCCGATATCGAGTTCACCCGCCGGTGACAGATCGCTGACCCGGTCCAGCGCATGGGCGCCCAGGCCGAGGAATTCGCTGAGCGGGGCCACACCGTGCTTCAGCGACGCGAAGATGAAGCCGCGATAAATCTCGACCCTTGCGGTGCGGAGCCCGCTCTTCTCGCGATCGATATGCGCACAGCCGCTCGGATAGGGAATATCGACCAGATCGCCGTTCTGCGCGAAGGCCCAACCGTGATACTGGCAGACGAAGGAGCGCTTTCGGCCGCGTTCCGGCATGCACAGCAGATTGCCGCGATGCGCGCAGCGATTGACGACGACGTGGAATTTGTCGCGCGCCCGGGTGACCAGAACCGGCTGCGTTCCCATGGTCCGGCGGATGTAATCGCCGTCGCGGGAAAATTCCGAGACATGCGCGACATAGACCCAGTTTTCCTCGAACACCCGCTGGAGTTCGCGTTCGAAGACCGCCTGATCGGTATAGAGGGCGCTGTGCACGCCCGAGGGTTGGATCAGTGACCCGATGTCCGGCGTCGCTTCCATATGCACCACTGACACTCCAATAATTCATAATATTTAAAAATTACGCTGAAAAATTTCCATTGGTCAATCATTAAAAATATTATATTCTCATAATATGAGATTTTATTCAGTAAAAATCTTTTCCGGTTCGGCCCCGCGCGCATGAATCTGCGGGCCTTCGGATATGTCGGTCTCGGTTCCGACAGGCTGGCAGATTGGCGGGCTTTCGGCACCGAAGCCCTGGGACTGCAATGCGCCGAAGCCACCGCGTCGACCCTGCGGTTTCGCATGGACGACCGCGAACAGCGCATCTTCATCGACAGCACACTGCCCGAGGGTACCGGTGTATTCGGCTGGGAGGTCTGCGACGCCGCGGCGCTCGACCATTTCGGCGGGCATCTCGAAGATCACGGTATTGCCGTCTCGCAGGCGCCCGCCTCGGTCGCCGATGAGCGGGGCGTGGCCCAACTCATCGCCTTCGACGATCCGGTGGGCAACCGGCTGGAGGTCTTTCACGGCGCTGCGGTCGCCGGAACGCCGTTCGCGCCGGCGCGCGCGCTATCCGGCTTCCGCACGGGCGCGCTCGGGCTGGGCCATATCGTTTTCACGGTGCCGCGAATTGACGGCGTCCTGCCCTTCTATCGGGACGTTCTCGGGTTCGGCGTTAGCGACTACATGCTGTCGCCGTTCCGCGCCCACTTCCTGCATCTGAACGCGCGCCACCACAGCCTGGCTTTGATCGAGACGGGCCGGGCCGGGATCCATCACCTGATGGTCGAAGCCTGTTCGCTCGACGATGTCGGGCAGGCGCTGGATCTCGCCGAATCGCGCGACGAGGTGAATGTTTCGCTTGGCCGCCACACGAACGATTTCATGACATCGTTCTACGCCAGGTCGCCATCGCCCCTGATGGTCGAGTTCGGCTGGGGCGGGCGCGAGATCGATCCCGAATCCTGGCAGCCTGTCGAGCTGCGCGACGGCCCCAGCCTGTGGGGGCACGAGCGGCATTGGCTGCCGGCCGAGGACCGGGCCTTAGCGCAAAGGATGCGGATCGAGGCCGCCGCCGCCGGCGCGCGTCAGCCGGTCCAGGTGATGGACGGCAATTTCGTCCGGATGAGCGACACCTGCCCCTGGACCGACGGTGCGCGAGAGAAATGAGGCACAAAGCATGACCAGTTTGACGCGAATGCTGGAGATCGTCGATTTGTACTCGGTCGAGCGGCCGCTCTGGACAGCGGAGGAAATCGCGGCCCGGCTCTCCTATAGCCGCGGTTCGACCTATCGCTATCTGAAGGAGCTGGTCGCGGCGGGGCTGCTGGTGAATGTCGCGGGCGGCTACGCGCCGGGCCCGCGCATCATCGAGCTCGATTTCGTCATACGGGAAAGCGATCCCTATAGCGGCATCGTTCTGCCGGTCATGCGCAACCTCAATCAGCGCCTGCAATGCGAAGTGCTGGCCTGCCGCTACTACCGCGGTCGCGTGGTGGTCAGTCACCATTTCGAAGGCACCGACAAGATGACGATGAGCTATGGCAGGGGCCGGCGCATGCCGCTGTTCCTGGGCGCCGGGTCGAAATCGATCCTCGCGAGCATGAAGAAAGGCGAACTCAAGCGCCTGTTCGACGCGAACGAAGCTTTGCGGCGGGAACAGGGTATCACGTCCGACTGGGACGCGTTCTTCGCCGACGTCAAGAAGACCCGCCGTCGCGGCTATGCCGACTCCTATGCGGAGCTGGACGAGGGCAATGTTGGCCTCGCCGCACCGCTGAAGCTGACCCCTTATGGCTGCATTGTCCTGGTGTTCCGGCAGAGCCGGTTCGACATTATCGATGAGAAGCGGGTGACTGGCATGCTCACGGACGCCGTGCAACAGGCGAACGCCCTTATTGCCAATATCGAAGCCGGTGAAGACCCCGTCGCCTGGCTCACGCTTTCCGACGCGAGCCCTTCTGCAGCTTAGAGTGGCTGGGAGTTAACTAGCAGATGTCGCATATGGGTCATTCGCGACGAATCCGACACCCCGCCGGCACGCCCGGTGTTGCGGGACAAGCGGAAATCAAGGTCGGGAAAGCCAACAACACCGCGCCGATGTCTGTTGCTGGGCGAACTACGGTCGCCGGTCGAGCGGTGCTGAATTGACGTGAACGGACCTAATTCGTGCGTAAGCAGACGTCGGTCTCACGGTAAGGCTTCCGTGATCCGCATTTCAGATATTTCTGGGGCTGGTACGCGGTATTGTTTATTTCACGACCGGGTCTTGGGTGTGTGAAAACGCCAGGGTAAACACGAGAGATTATTTTCAGAGCTAATTTTCCCGAGTTCCATTGATTTTATGCGTTATCGGGTGAATTTGCGTGTCTATGCGTCTTTTCGCGCGTCTATCGCGATTGTGGCAGCTTGCGCGGGAACGAGGCCGAAAAAGGTTGGTGCCTAGGCCCGGATTGCGGCCATCAGTGGTCCGGCACCTATGATGTTCATGACGCGGGTGAGGTTGTAGGCGAGCACGTGCAAGGCCATTTCGGTGGCCACGCGGGGCAGCGTCTTCATGAGGAAATGGGTTGATCCCATCCGCGCCTTGATGGTGCCGAAAGGATGCTCGACCGTCTCGCGCCGTCGGCGCATGGCTTGCGGGTTCTCGTCCAGCCGGCGCTGAACGGCTTCCAGAAGAGGCTCATGCTCCCATCGCGTAAGTTTACACATCTACTATGAATATGGGGAGGAATGCTTTCCTTACATAATCACTTGTTGATACTTTTGGCGGTCCTACATATCACATACATAATTTTCAGGGTATGGTGCATCTCTCTCGGTCACATGTTTAATTCTAATCATGACGTAATTCATATTCCTATAAATTCCACACAATGGCATATTAGCATGCATTAGCGTGCATTTCATCCGCTAACGTATCATGTTAAATTAACATTGGTATGTTGCTCTCAGACGTCAGATTGTGTAAACTTAGGGGCGCCTCTTTTTCACATTCCTTAGATTAGACCCCACTAAAAGGACAACTTACAAACATGGACATCATACCTCTGAGGACAATACACCTTACTGCCAAACGTGCAATGTGTTAGCCCAAAAATATGAGTTTGCGGAGATAGCAATTGCCAAGCATACTGAAAGCAAGAAATACTTAAATGAACCTGTCATAATGATTTTAGTCGATGGAGTTACTGTTATTTATCTACCTTCTATCTATCTCCATGTCTGTGTCAATTGTTACATACAGACACATCATCGACTTATATATCTTAAGAGAGTCCCATTTGTTTGCTTCATAAACTCACCATGTGCGACTTTGCTTGTAATTCCAAATGAGCCATAAAACGTTTTATGCTTATATGGTAGATTTCTACATTCATGAGTATCACTTAATCTGCATACCTTCGTGTTCATATTTTACGTATATCTATTTGCATGTCGGTTTCTTTTTAAGTGCTTATCTGCCTCAATTGATATTTTAATTTTTTAAGTCTACAATCATTTTAATCTCAATGTGTGTTTTTAAGTACATTAATGGTCTGAAAAGGAAGGCATTTTATAACACAATTTGTCCAAAAATAACACGATTCCCTTCTGTAGGTACTTATGCTTTCCTAACAAATGACAAAAGACACCATCTACCACAGACCTATTACACATGGTCCTCGAATACAGGTTTTATATATATCAAAAACATTAAACGATAAGTAGTAATGAAGGGATAAGATCGAAGCTGTTGAAGGAAGAAAGACTCCCTGAAAAGAAGATATTAGATTGCCATTTAATTAGAAATCCTGTGAAATGAAATGGTGAGAAGAGAATAAATTGAAAAGGTAACTGAGGTAAAAGTCCGTCTGTCTGTTTATCGTTTACTCAGGGTTGCAAACAAAGAAGGTAATGAGGTGGGTATTAACTTGTTACTTGAGGGCTTTGAGTATTTCTATGATCTTTTTTTTACTTTTAATTGTTTCTTTCCTTAATTCACTTCTCCATATATTCTATATTTTTTCCTTTTTTGTGAATTTCTTGTCATGTTTTTTTCTTTATTTCTTTTTGCATTCTATTTGTTTAGGTTTTCTACCTCAGACTTCACCCCTATTTTAAATTTGATTTATTTCTATATTGACCAGTTGCATATATCTACACAATAAAAAGTGTTTTGAGTAAGCGTTTTTCCAGTTTACACATTTTGATACTGAGCAGATCTAAATCTTTCTGATTACAATTACGAGAAAATAGATCAAATAAACAGTGAGACTATTAGTAGGTGATACTCTAAATCTATAAACACCTTCAGTATTTTCCCAAGTAGAAACCTGGTCTAATGCTAACAACTGAAATTTGCCACAGAGCAGATTGCTACTTGCACTCGTATGTACAGAAAGCAGCAGAGAGAACATAGCTGAGAAATCTTTATCCTTCGGTTTTCTTTGCGTGCCAATAAATGTACCAAGTTTATCTTTCACTTTTTATTCTATTAGAACTAATTAATCACACGTTCAACTCATTCGCGCCTTCCCAGACACAGCACGAAGCATGCTATTTCGCGATAAACATTGGTTGTAGTACAGTATCTGTTTCTTTGACTGAAGGCAGACCTCAAAGCAAGTGTTGATTTTCTCAAGAACGCATACCAGTTGTCTGCTTCACATCCCCTCATGAAATACTAAGCACGTGGTACAATCTTTCCTCATCTTACCAAACACAAAGCTTATTAATCGACAACTTAGTCACTGGTCTTAGTGATGTACACGGACTTTTGATTAAAAGTGGGGAAATACTGAACGTTTCCTGTTCTTTATCGGCGTGATGTATCATCACTAGTGTATCGTTAAACAGGAGGTACAAAGTTTAGTTTTGCAAACAGTACTAAACTATTCAATAGGTAACTCTTTGGTTTCTAAACTGGTTCACCCATGAAGACGTTTCCTTGAATATAAGAAGCTTGTTAAATAACAAGTCATACTGAGTTATTCCCATGAAATGTACTCAATAGATTGAATGCTGATTGACACTCTGGCATCATTAACACTTATTGTATTAAAATAATGTCGCTGGCTAATCATTTGTCTAAAACAAGGAATGATTCCTAGTACGTGTGCAGACCACAGGGGAAGTGACAAAACTGTTCTCTTGACAGATTGTGTTAACACGACGCCGTTGGTCATATTTGATATTCCATTCTTGAACTTATGAAAGATGTACTTGTGTCAGCAAGTTCAATTATACTAGCAAAACGACTGCCAAGGGCAGATGAGCAGTCAGTTGTTTTACTTTCCAGAAATCTTTCACATAGGCAACTGAAGGACTTAAGCCATGTTTGAAAAGGGCAAAACAAACCTAAAAGATGCAGCTGAGCAAAATGTTGATACATGGATCTAAAAGTATAGTGCTCGGAAATGGTAGGGTAATTTTATAGCTGCAGTATCCTCTCTGCCACTGGCCAACAAAAATGAGGATTTGGGTCACTCAAATTAACAGCAGCAAAAAGTTACCGTATTTTGCTTGGGGTCCAATAAGCAGAGAAAAGCTAACTCTACTCGCTTTTAGATGCTCTTAAGATGCAAGAATCTTTAGGATGTATTATGCTTATATCTTCCAAATCACTAACAACTGTTAATTTTTCTCTCTTGCTATCCATTAGATACTTATCCAGGCCTTCTCCGATCGTTCTACTATGGAGTGTGCATCATGCTTGGCTTCTTCATGTATTGATTCTTGAAGAGCGAATGTGTTGCATGCTGACAAATGCGCCGCATGCCTTCTTTCAAGTAGCCTTTGAGAAACACTAGTCACAAACTTGAAAGTAGAATGTTTCAATATGATCTTCAAGAAGACAGGATATTTTGCATCCCGCTGAAACTTTTCCAAAGACTGTCAACACAGGTTAAAAGCTGTCATGATGGCCGGTCGTTTAAAATCGACTTATAGACTTCACATTTATCGTATTGCAAGATAATATGTGATCTCTGTATAAGACCAGTGAGATTTTCTTGTCGAGACGTTGCCTAACCTCGTGGCTTCAATTTGCTATTAATGATTCAGCTAAGTATGCCGTGTTGCATTCTTTACACATATTACAATGATTATATTGCGAATCTGACTTCTTAAGTTAATTCTAAAACGACAATTGGGAGGAGCTATAATTATATATTGTTTAACCAAAGCCGTGTAGCTTTGATAGCTTTAATGTCAGAGAGTCAACAATCAGATTTCTCTGATTTGGAAACTTGGTTAGTTATGGTTTGAGAAAGAGAGACAAACTGAAATGTAATAACTTAGGTTCATCGTGCAATCAAGAGAGAGATGCCTTAAATGTGCAATTAGATCGCCAGATTAAGATCTCAAGAGAACGGCCTTAAAACTCGTCTTATTAGTCACTCTACGACTGCAATACTTGGAATACTTGGATATCTTGAGAATGTTCGTTTTCGGATTTACTTCTGACTCTCATGGCGCTGTTTTTCCTTCGTGGAAAGCATTTATATATAGGGAATACTAAGATGCCGTTGTGTAGCGTGGATCAAAATGGCACAAAATCTGCTAGCTTTCAGTGTATAAGCAGAACTTGTCATTACATTGGAAATATTTCCAATTTAAAACTTTGGAGTTTCTAAATTAGGGTATCCAGTCAAGCATGAGTTGAAAGTTTGTGAAATATCTGATACTCTGACAGGGCTGACCATTGTGGTTTCTGGATGTAACGAACACAATTGCATGCTTTTCATCTCAGTTACTGGACTCAGCCTGAGAGAAAAGCCATTGCAATTCGAATGACATGCAATCGTACATCAACATGTCTGCACGTGCAAATGCTTTCTCCATTGCTCAGCTACTTGAAAATAGCCAAGTTCAAGGTTTTGATGAGGCCAGAGGCATTATTGGGAGATGGACGTCTGCTCAACTTCTTGAACTAGAGTTGGAGGGTGAGCAGTCTATTATATTTTATTTAGAATTCCGTTTTCACTTTCCTTTTTTACTACAGTTGCTAGAAATTTCTTTCATTATGGCTTATTGAAGGTCTGATGTTGATGTGGCACCGTATAACTCTGTTCAAAATGTCAAGACCTTTGTTATTATTTTTGAAAAATTGATTCCTTTTTCATCGGTTTCAATCTATTAATTTATGGATGGACCATATGGTTAGAAGTAGAATCCTTGTACAGAGGTTGCATTCTATGGTTGAAAGTGTTTGATACATCTCTACATTGGTGCGAGTTACAGAAAAAGGCAAGGGACGATTATGAAACACAAAGGCAATCACTTCAGGTGCGATTCTCGTTCCTCTAACTCATGTATTCATCAGTGAATTCCGTAACCTTGCAATTCCAACGCAATAAAATTACTATAAACTAACCCTATTCTTAGTTGCGAGGGAAAACTAATATAACGTCCCAAGTCAAACGTTTTGAGAAGTACCCTGCCTTCCAATCATCTGTTATATCGTTAGTCATGTTGGGGCACCGCCATTACTACTCAACTGTTAAAGACGTTTGGCCGTGTTACAGATAGCGTCATCCAATTGCAGAGATATCATTGCGATATAGATCAGATACAACACGCAGGAACGCTTTCAGTATTTAACATCTATTTTATATAGTTCTATAAAAGCAACACATGATATTTATGGACTATTTCAGCATCATCCTTAGCATAGATACACTTTTCCGTTGTTAGGAAACTTTCATCAGACAGATTCGTGAATATTCTGTATTACGACATCACTGATGGAAAGAAATGACGCGTATAATACTAAAATTTTTAATGTCATCTTCTAATTAGATCATGACACAACATGGTAACAGAGGAATAAGTGCAATGAATGTTTTTCAGATAATCAAAAATCTCATAGAAGCTAAAATAGGATCCTTTATTGTCAGTACTTCCAAACTAAACTTTGTTCTCGAAATAACTAGCTTTTAATACCATTACAAGGCCAATTATTTGTAGTTTTGATGTTGAGACATAATGTACAGTCTAGTTTAAGCAATTACCTTAGAGAAAGAAAGATGTTTTAGTATATACTCTTTTGTTGTGGTTTGTAGTTTCCGTGATACAACTAACCTTTTCTAGAGCTTACATTGAAACTGCTTTCTAAAGTATCAGTTACTAGTAAATGGATCCAAAAGTAGCCCCCAAATTTCATATTTTTCATGGGTTTTGTTGTCTCTTTTCCTAGCACTCTTAATACTATACTTGTTTTGTTTGTTTCCTGAAAGTAGCTTAAACCAAAGTACTAAAAATCAGTTTGTAGCTTCCACATAGTTTCTTGTTGCTTTGGTCAAATAATACCAAGTCTGTAGCATCCTCATTTATCTTATATCCTATGGGCAGTGGGAAGCAAATATTAAGAACACATGAAGAGTTTAACGTAAGTAGAAGTATGCAAATGGTACATAGTGGATAGCTAGCAATCTAGGTGTTTCTGATCAAAACATATTTCAATACAACAATTACGACAACTAGAATGTTCTTTCGGCGCAATATCATTTGTAGGAACCTTAAATTTGCATTTCCTTTTGTTTTCACCTTTTACAGCAAAGTGTATGCAATTTGAAGGGATTCGTGCAGAATCAAGATTTTTGTAGGAGCTGCTTCGGTAGCTTTCCATCATGAAATTTAGATTCAAAATCATACATTTTAGAAGTCATGCCTCCCATAAACCTGCAGTTTGGAAAGACAATAATAAATTATTTATCCATAAAGTTATTTTACTTTTTCACTGGGAAATTTTTATGAAATTTATGCAAACAATCTTTATGACATTACTACCAATAAAGTTTATATAAAATACAGCCAGCCATTTGCGTCTAATAGAAAATTGGCCTATAAGCTCATTTGTGTGCTCTCCTCCACGGAAATCTTTAGTAAAAGGCGAAAGATTTGTTCGCTGCTAAAGAAAAGCCAGAGCTAGAGTTTAGGTATCAGCAAACAGTTGAGCTTAGAAGAGGTTTGTAAAGTTATTGTGGGAAAGCGCAAGCAGAATTGCGATTTGCTAGTAATGCTGTTATAGACAAAGACTTTGTCTTCGAGGCTGATGGTGTTTTGATGTGTGTGACTGTGTTTTTTTATGAGGTATTGTTTGGTGCTGAATTGCTGAGTAGATGAGATCGAGGCTACTAGTAGGTTTTCGTTGTTCTAAATGGTTGTGATCTGGAGCGTATAGCTTGGAGTTGCGAGGTGGAGTGGTTTTGGAGGAATGCTTTGTAAAGGGGATGTGTACAGAGAGGCAATGTGTAGAGAGTGCGCAGATTGATTTTGCTTGGGAGTATGATTTGATTGATATTGTAGTTGAGGCCCTGCTCTGTTAGCAAGGCGAGAAAAATTGGCCTATAGGCTCATCTGCGTGCTCTCCTCCACGGAAATCTTTAGTGAAAGGCGAAAGACTTTTTCGCTGCTGAAAAAATGCCAGATATAAGGTTTGGTAATGAGCATACAGTTGAGCTTGAAGGAGGTTTGTACAATTATTGTTGGAAGACGCAAGAAGACTTGCACTTTGCTAGTAGTGCAGTAATTGAGAAAGACCTTGAGGTCGAGGCTCTAGCTGTTTTATAGTATGTGTTATTTGTGAGGTGTTGTCTGTTGGGAATGGTTGAGTAGACGATGTGGAAGCGACTACTATGTTTTCGTTGGGCTGAATGGTTGTGGATTGGAGCACATAGCATGGAATTGCTAGAATTGCGATGCACAATGTTTTTGGAGGTATGCTATGTAAAGAGCTTTCAGACATAGAGAGGCAATGTAGTGATAGTGAGTTGGTTGTTGCCAAGCTATGAAAGAATAAGAATGTGTGATTTGACTGATATCAAAGTTAAGACCCTGCTGTTTGAGCACGGGTAGAAGAATTGGTCTATAAACTGATCTTTGTCCTCTCCTTTACGGAAATGTTTACTAAAAGGCAAAAAATTACTTCTCTGTTTAAGGCGATTGTAATGTTTATTTACAAACAAGGTCTGCTGTGACGCAGCATTAAATTTAAAAGTTCGCTTTGCGCCACCGTAAACAATGACCACAACAGAGCACACAGCAGCAATGTTTTAAATTCGCTAAAACTACCCGGATGCTTTTAAATGGGACAGGCTGACGGAATGTTATGTTGCTGATAAAATTTGTAAAAATGATAAGACCACGAGGAGCAAAAACATTCCACAGCCGCCAGAATTTGCATAATACCACTACACCAGTCATTTCCTAACAGACAGAGAAATTTGGGTTGTCAGTTGCTTTCAATGACTTCAATGCAGATTAAAGCTCATCATGACCAGGGGGAATTTTATTTACTCCAGGCTCTAAAGGAGTGGCATATAATTTTTCTTTGTAATTTTCTATTACAAATTATCATTACAGCACATGTATATTGTTACTCTCTTTTTGTAAAATGTTGTTTCTCATGTATAGTTATTTTAACTTGGTGCAACAGCGCTGAAACAGTTGTGAGAGTTAGGGAACTAGCTATCAAAACGTTTGTCATATGGAAATACCTTATAACACAAATGAAAATTGCGTAAAATGCGTGGAAGTGTTCGGACAGTGCTACTCATAAAACTATCGAGTCTACATCAACCGTAACGAAACAGGCGTATATTTTTTGGAGTTTGTAAAAAGTGGAGGGGGCATGAACCCAGTGCGTCCCGGTTTTGGCTCCAGTGACTCAATGCGTAGGGGTGTTACATGGAGTAAAGTACAAACGAAATAATTTGCGTACAAAATCTGATTTTCGGATATTAGTCACATGGTTAGTAGTCATGGACTTAATTTTTTATTACATTGCTAACGCCACATTTATACATATTTTTACATTATCTTAGCTTCCTTAAAGTTGTACGTTCGTTCAGAGGCATGTAATGACAGCCCCTTAACTCCAGGATATCCTTGCGGAAAAGCAACTATCAAGGTTGATGAAATAGATTATGCACCAAGTAAACGTGGACTCAATGTGGTTTCGGTTAACGCCGTAAATGGTACGTGGTACCTTTTTAACATTTTGTTACGACAAAAATTTGTGTACAACTTTACACTCTTGCTATAACCATATTTTTAATGAGTTATCTTGTGCTAGACAATTTTCTCTCAATCACATTCTGATACACACGTTTTGATTATTGCCTTTTCTATTTGCTCCTTTCTGTGTGTCTCTGAGCAATACAATTTGCTACTGTTGTCTCGTTTGACAGGCCTTGTCATATTGCACGATATACGTTTTGCCATACCTGTGTTAAAGGATAAACCAAGATTGGACTGAAGAGGAATTTTCAGTTAATTAACTCTATACAAATCTAGATGCGGTCTGATCTATAGACCTCCTAAATCCATAACGCTAATAGTTTAAATTTTCTAAATTTGAAATGCCTTTTACAAGTAATAAAGATCCAATTTGCCTTCCATCGTAAAAATAATATTAGAAATTATGAATGAGGTAAAACGGCAAAAAATATTTAATCTCTCTGTTTGTCAGACAAGGTTGATGGAGATCATTAATTTATGTGGTAATGAACGTTTTATAGTTGCGATTGATACTCCGGGTGAAAATCGAATTCGTACAAGGAAAATAAATACCTAGCACCCTTATTGTAATTTTTTCTCTTTATTTCGCAAATTATTGACATTAGTCCCATTTTGTGTCACTTTATAATTTCTATCTTCTTAAAAACGTTGTTTTTATATCAATGTAAAATTTCTCCGTAGGTGGTGCACGGTAGCATTGGAAGGTTAGAAAATATATACCGAAATGTCTCTCAAATTACGTGTCATATCGACAAACGTGTTGTCTAAGAGTGATAATCTAAGTTTTAATCTAGATGATTTAAAACAGACACAGTATAGCATAGTTTCATAACGTAACTAAGTAAGTACTTCAGATATTGGAAGGCAAATGCACGTTGAATACAACATAAGGGAGTAATTAAATCTTAAGGTATGCATAGAAAAGCATTCCCTAAACTGCAGCGCAATCGTTGCTCTCTTACTGACGGTCACATGGAATAACCGTGATTTAATCGATCTCTATTTCTTAAAGAAGTGGTTGCCAATATTTACAGGTGGAGAAGGAGCCCCTATTCAATCTGTCCCAGGTGTGGCTGGAAGGAGCGGACCAAGGAGCACATGGTGTTACAGTGCCCATTAACCGTTATAGTTGGTGGTTTCTTCTCCGTTTTGGAGTGTGGCGCCGCCTTTTAGATATGTCTTCAGACATCTGGCATTGAGGTGTGAAAACCAGACGAAATAGACATTTACTTTTTTCGTGTTAAACCAGAACACTCGTTAGAACATTCTAGTATTTAAACAAACGGTAGCTAACAGAGAACATTTAGAGGGAAATGTAAATACATATTGCTCGTAGGTGACAATAATGGTAATATTCGATAATGATGGCTGTCGCAACTGCAACTTCAACAAACACTTCCAATTCACTTTGTGGTTCTTTCAAGCGAAATAAAAATGGCCTATTTCTTGATATACCAAACAATATAATAGACTGATAAGGCACTGAGTAAGTTGATTAAAGCAAATATGCATCAATGACGTCTCTCTTTAGGGAAACCTTTCTAGTAAGGTACAATAAAGAACATTGCATTGATATAGCGCCATTTCTGTGGCAGTTTCAGCCAGTAAAAGGCTATTTACAACGGATACTTACCCCTCAGCTCCAGCCTGCTAATAAGAATTTTGTTCTCTCCTTGGAAATGCAAACACAAGGCAATCACACACGAAGGTTACACGACTTCTGGCATCATGTCTGTATCGAATTTTCGTGCAGAGTTTGCATCTTGCTCAACAATATTACTGCAGGAATGGGGGTCGAAAACCTGAATCGCATAAGACTTAAATAACGAGAAAGCTGCTCAAATGGTCTGGTCATTCGACCACCCTGCCTCTGTATATCCTAAATAAAGGTTGACAACGACATGCATGTAGAGATGATATGTAGCAGCAGCAAAATCTTTTCCGCCAGTGTCTGATATATCTCTTCTGCTACATTTACCTATAACCAATTACTTATAATACATACAAATATTACTTTCTTGTTATTATACTAGAGGAATAGAAAAGCTTGTATCTTAGTACTGCATTTGTTGGATAGTAGCTAATTACCCATCAAGATTAAGGAGCATCTGCAAATATAATACAAACCCATTATAATCTGCGTTGACCATAACTTCTCGCGACGTAGGATATTTCCTTAAAAGTTTCCAACCCATCTGAAGAATGGTGCTAATCTGTCTCGTAAATACCTGTCAGCTAGTACTGCATTTTAAGATAATTTAAAGGTGTATTGCCTTATATTTAAAAACGTAAAAACGTAAAAACGTTAAAACGTCATCTTGACTTCGTAAGAAAATGCTAAAAAAGTGCCCGCTTTACAGAAAGTTCTGCTTTTCCTATCTATTTTAGGTTTACCTGTTATTCACAATTTTCTAGGAGTCTTCGAAAAGATATTCTTGTTATATTTTACATAGTGTAGTACCTCAATACCATTTTTATAGCCAATAACCAACTCTTTTATCAATTAAGGACAAGTCATTAGTTCGGCAGCCTTTGACACCCATGGAGATAAGAATGCACCAAATTTCATGATCGACTATCTGAACAAGCTTCGTGACGATACGATTGTTCTTGTGGCCCTTCAGGACGAGGGATCAATATATTTCACCAACTCGCTGAAAGCTCATTTGGGTAGGATTGGGTCTACTATCAAGTTACACAGGTAATTCTGCTTTTTTTTTTTCAATTCAGAAATTGTTGTCATTGGACCTGCAGTTTCTATATACGTTGCCGTAGTTTTACTGCCTGGGCTCCCAGCCAAGGTTTCAAGATGTATATACCTTCACCATCACTGCACTTTACATAATAATACCTAGCAGTAACCTTTCCTTTCAATCAAAAGTTTTAGTGACCTAATGTGTTAAACGTTTCCTGAATTATGCACACTTCGTCAGTCCTTGAAAGCTCTGTGTTTATATGAAATCTCTGGCTTTGAGTTAGGCCTACTTGATCAATAGACTTTAGAAAGCAGCTGATTTTGATAAATTTGTATTTGTTCATTTCATTTTATTTATTTAATAGTTTTACACCAATTTATAAATAATGCCACATTCAAATTGTATCAAAAATACCACGAGCAAAAATCTTCGGTAATTAACAACTACGTGCACGTTATGCGTTTGTCGCTATCTGTGTATTGAAGACTTCGTGCTATGCTTAGGATACTTGTTACTACATGATTCCCCTGCAATCGTTCAAGCATGCGAATACTAATATATTTCCTTACTTAGATCTTATCGCCAGTCCTATGCATTTATTGGGTACAAAGGATATCGTACACAGAACTTTGTTGCTGAAGAGCAAAACGTCGCTGGCTCAGGTCCAACTATTTTGGATAAAACTGTGACGCTCTTCGGCAGTAAAGGTAATTACTACTGCTTCATATTCTTTTACAATTTGGGGTATTGTCGCCGTTATTGTCCTGGCATTGCTTCTCTGTGGCAAGAGTCGGCGAATGATATGTTGATGCATGAACAAATATATGAATATATCATCTGACCTTGCACTAGTTTTGTGCTAAGATATTTACTACATCTTCTGTTTACACCACTACTGTCAGAAAAAAATCACTTAAGTTTTTTGAAAGCAAATTGCACTGAAAGATGTGCTATGCAATTTGTATAACACAATCTGACACGCTCACTACTCAAATTAATGCTATAACTATGCTAATGCAATTTAAGTAAGTTGTAAAGAAAATGGCTGCTTGCTGACATAAAGGTACTTCTCTTTAATTGTCTTCAAACTACTGTAAAAGAAGGTCATCGAAAGTCCTTCAAACGTCTCTAAAATTTCATATGTTTGGGTGATTTAATGATAAGCTTTTGTTTACATGTTGATGAAAGTCATTTTTCCTATTTTTCCTTATTACGATGGAGCTTTACAGTTTAGCTCTTGCAGCGTTTCTCTTTGGAATTTGTAGGTTAGACTGAAGTCCTGGGTACGATATTGATCACGTGCTGCAAATAGTAAAAAACATTGACGTATCGTCCATAAATATCTACGGACTTTAGATTCTACTTAATTACCTCGCATTTTCGTTATATTTTTCCGTTTTTTGTTTTATAATTATTCTCATGAGACTCCTTTTGTGTCTTTTTTGTCTTTCTGTCTTCTTAAAAACGTTGTTTTTAGTAGCATAGTAAAATTTCTCCGTAGATGATGCAAGATAGCATCGAAAGCTAAGAAAAATATATACCGATATGTCTCTCAAATTACGCGTCATTTCCTGGGTTTCTATATTCCTTGTTCGATTTCCATCCGGAGTATAAATCGCAACTATATAGATCAATAATATTGCTAATATACGGTTTTATTGAAAGTCATTGTTACCATTATTCAGCGTTCGTTGGCCGCTTAAGGGTCATGTCATTAGGACACTGGAGACTACATCGAAAAGGTCGCAGTAGGCGCCCGGTAAAGATAATCAACCGTAAACCGTAAGTATATGTATGTATTTTACAAAATTGTGCTCAAAGTTTTCCTAGTTAAATTTAGGTACATATAAAGCGGTTGCTCCTTTTTTAAAGCGATTTTTAAAATGAGTCTACAATGCTTGACATCGTGTATACTTTAATAATCCTATCATGATAAGCATTTTTGTTTTGCCAAAGTTTGCTGTCATTTTTTTTCAGGCCGTAGTTCTTCATCATCGTCGCGACAGCCTCCAGAATTAAGACGTCGCCTCGCGATTCCTGCCTATATTTACTGTAAACATCAGTCTTACGTCTTACATATGGAAGTTGTTAATTTATAATATTCTTTTCGGTACATTTAACGACCGTATTTCGTACTTTTACGTAAGAATAAAAGGTTTTTTCAAACTCAAAGTCTTGAAAACCTTTAGGATCTCTAACCTACTCGGTAGAATACAAACCATGGAAGGGCCATCCTTCGTGCGAGAGAATTATGGCAACTGAGCAAAGTCAGCTCGCACTTAAGGCAACGTTGTACTCGCCTTGTCGGTCATTGCTGTCGTGCAAAGAATGTGTTTATTTCAAATCTTCAACTATGGAAAGCATCGAAGGGTAAAAAATTGAGATACCCCGACATGTTGGCCCTAGACTCAGGAGCACAACTTGGTGACCTACACGTTTTTCTTTTTATAAGAAACATGAAATTTGAGTTGAGCTTGACTGTTTCTTAAGTTTTCATATTTTCAGGCTACAATGTTTCTTAAATGTTTCTTAAAAGTACTCTCGAGTGCATAATACAAAGGAGGGACGCTTATTAATTTTCAAGAACTTTTACCACCCTCCGGTCCTTATTAAGACCCCCCCCCCTCATTTTATTAATGTTGGCGAAACAGTGTCCAAGGCTCCATACGATTTTTATACGAAATTCAAGATGATGATATTGAAGAAAATGATAACTCATTCGAAGAGATAGAAGTAGACGATGGAGATGGTGATAGAAATATCTTCTATATCATCAGTCATGCCATGTCTGTTGACTAATTAACAAAATGATGTATATGTATTTTCAGTTTAATGCTGAACAACATTACTTTTCAAAAAAAGTTCCTTTTCTGCTTGACTCAGCATGCCATTTTTTCTTAAATGTTTCTTACAATTTAGGCAATCTATACCTCATGTTTCTTAAAATCATGATTATTTTAAAAGAAAAACGTGTACCAGCATTAATGGCGAACAGAAATTGCCGGCGTAAAGTTGTGCGAGTGGTAGTTACATAGGCAAGATCTCTAAATGACTTCTTCATACTTTTTGTAAATGGATCTTGAACCATTTAGGCTAGTTCACGGTTTAAATAACTTCTCCAGAATTCCTATATCCGTACGACTACCAAAATATTGCTATTAAAATATACAACACAGCAATAACATCCTGACAAACAAACTTCGATGAATTCATCGATATCATTTGTCCTGCAAAAACCTATTTGTTTCAAGCCTATTATTAGATAGACAGCGAATTTCAGATTTCTTGTCTCTTTAAGTACTCTTGCATAATTTTTAAATATATTAGTTATATATGACAGCTTTTAACACGAAATTAAATGCACGGATTGGAGTTATTTATTATTTTTAAGGACAAAGGTCTTTTATACCTGTTGAATTCACCTTTGCATATAAATTTTAAGTACGTGCTGCAACGAAACAAATACTTAGTACAGGTTATTGTTTGCTACAAAAACAATCTGTGTAAAACTGATAGAGTGTACGTGACGGAATGCTATATTAAAAGATGGAGTCTATGAAGAGCGTTCTTGACAAAGAGAAGGACAGATTTCAAAAGTAGGCCTCTAAGAAAAAGGATGGTATATGAAGATATTGACAGTATGGAAAAAACTTTGAGTTGCATTGATAAAAGGTCATGGACTTTAATAAACTCCCGAGGATTTCAATGTAGCTGAAGGAATACATGCCAAGTGTATACTCTTCATGATCTTACGTGGTATTCAACATTTCTTACCTTACAACGAGTGTGGAGAATGGCTCTTGCCATTTACAAGGTGGTGATCAAATTTGATTTGGAGTCGAAGTCAAGGCTGGTATGTACATTTTTGTTCTCGTTATGAAATAAATATCAAAGAATAAAACACTTACCATAAAAAGAGTACCAGATTTCTCTTGCAACAATAGGATTTCTTAGAGATTTCCTGTAAAACATGAAAATACCTGGCGAAAGTGTACAAGATTTCTCAAAATTGTTAACCCCTCTATCAATTCTACGTTAATAATCTTTACAAATACAGGGCGGAAGGGTGTAAGACGCGAGAAGCAGAAGATACAGAGCTTAAATATTATTACCTGATTGTACATTGCAATATAGTTATATTCCTCTCGCAAAGGAATTCCGGTATAAGAGAAATGTTCTTCTTTCTACAAAACCTAGAATCCATGGGATATGTAAATGAATAAGGGTTTTATGGACGTATTTGTAAAAGACATCACTGTGATTACATAGATGCAACAATGCATCAAGTTATTAGCTCCAAAAATAAAAAGTGTTAATAGCAAGGAATTCGTACTGAATGTTTGACTACTAAAAGGTTGAAACAAGGTGTTCAATAGACGTAAAGGGGGGATGTAGATCATAAATTTGTCTAAATTTGTCATAACAAAAAAATGAATAAAATAAAAAGCTCTACAGAAAACCCCTACTGGTGCCTTCAATGGTGGGGCATTAGAGATTGTGCAAGAAACCCTGCTTGGGAGGGATCCAAGCTGTTATTATTGTAGCCAGTAATTCGTCCAATGAAGGCAAAAATGTATCCACAGGTTGCTTTATTCATCAATTACTTTATACCATGGGCTTTAATTTCAGTTTTACTCTGTCAAAATTCCTTAATTTAAAACCTAAATCGTTAATAAGATTTTGTCAAAACGTCACGTCCACAGATCACCCTCAAAACGCAAAACGTGGCGTGATTGGATGATAACACAGAATAAAATCTAAATGGTGTAAACATAAGACCCCGTCCTTTCCAGTTACAACGCTGATGTGCTGGTCATTACATCATGATCCCATACCTTTACTACAGAGAAATTTTGGGTGTCATCAGTTTCGGCTCATCTCACTACAAACTCTCCAACTAGAAAGCTATTTTTTTCCATGTATTATTTCCACAAACTTAACTCTGCTATAATTCGACATCTGGATACATAGAGGTTGCGAAGTTACATAGACGGGAGTCTTAAAGTCCCATATCTCACCCCAGTACCGCAAAACAGTACGAGAAACTCCCCTCCCCCTCCTGGCGGAGGAGGGTCAGCTGAAGCAGGGTTTCTCCAACTCTGAAGGGTATATTACACCCCATTAAGCATTAAAAGTGCTTAATGCCCCCTAAGGCGGGAGGAACTGGTCTTTGTTTCTCTCCATCAATACTTAACGTGTACACTTTCAAATTAACCGCCAATAAAGAGTTCTAACTTGCTTACAAGGTGTAAAACAAAAATATGTTCGACGTGGTAATAAGCGGAGACGATATTTACGTATCCCTTTTTTGGTTTTAGAACTATGATGCAAGAAAAGCAACGAACAATGCCACTAGATGTTAAACCCTGCTAGTTAAGTATTCCCTGCCTCAATTTACCCCCTTTAAAATTTTAAACGCCCCCTAAGGAGGTCCACGTCCCCCTGTTTAAAAACACCCCCTTACCTACTAGATTCAATTATAGGGTTTAGGAGGGAAACTATCCCCTATCTTTTATACTTCCCTCACTTTGCAACTCTCGGCAAATTTGAATAACGACTCATAATATTAACTCTAGTGTCTAGTTACTTTAAGCCTATCACGTACTTAAGACATCTAGGGCTTTCTTTCCTTCAAAAGCATGTTTCCTTTAATAAAGATGTAACCCAAGACTTTTGATGTTACAAATTTGAACCGTTGAAAATGCAGCTGAAAGAGCTACGCGCAGAATTGAACGGATACTTTTAAATGAAACAAAATTTAAAGAAGTTTACAAATTTTCAAATACCGTAAGAACCAAACATACGCCTGGGCTTAGAGAGGTTCGTAAGCATTTTTGTGGGCTTATAATCGGGGGGCTTATATACAGGGGTGCTTACATTCGGGCGGTCATTTCGTTTTAACAGGTGACTTGTGTATTCAAAAAATTTCAGCATTCGATGTCCAATCAGAGACTAATAACATTTAATGCGTAAAATCTCACAAAAGAACAACAGTAAGTACAGAGGCTCCATATATACTCTGTCCATGTTCATTCAGTATCACTGCCTTCTGCACTACCAATTTCGGATCCATCACATAGAATCCCAAATGTAAGCCCAGGGCTTATAGAGGTTCGTTAGCATTTGTTGGGCTTATATTCGGGTTGGAGGGGCTTATATACAGGGTAACGTACATTTGGAAGGTCTTTTGGGTTAACAGGTGACTTGTGTAATGAAAAAAATTCCCTATTGGGTGTCCAATCAGAGAGACTGATAATAACATTTAACGCGTAAAATCTCACAAAAGAACAAAAGCAAAAACAACGGTTCCATATATATTCTCTATATGTTCATTCAGTATCATTGCCTTCTGCACTATTTCTTGAGTCACCACATTAGCTCCCAATCATCAACATCAACATCCAGCTCATCGCAATGGGAGACCAGCCTATTTCTCAAATATTCTTTTCAAATCTAAACTTTCAAACCCTCTCTTCCCGATGATAATTATATATAAATGAAATCCGTCCGATTACCATGATCAGACCGATTGCACATTGTAACATCTGCCGCAGCTTAAAGACGCATCGCCGATTATCGTCGCTATCTCGCAGTCGATTTTTATGATCATTTCGAATCCCTTCAGTCTTACATTGTAAGGAACCCTTCTCCTTTCGGATGATATAATTGTCTAGGACTTCATACATATTTTAATACTTTTTACGACTGAGAGATATATGGCGGATAGAAAGTACGTTACCGATAGATCGTTATGGTGTCTGGAATAAGCGCAAAAAGCAAATAGGCGCTGGGAAGACACTGTACGCCTAGAAGAATATCTTTCTCGGAAGTTGCTTCCCCTTAGATAAATTTCTAAATGCAAATTTATAATTGCTGCTTTGTTTTGTGAAGGCTTTTTTCAATTTTTATTTTGTGGTAGTTATTACATGCGGCCTTTTAAAAAATATGCAGAGGGACATCTTTTATTAGTACGGTTAGCAATAATTAGGAATTTATCAAAGCCACATTTAACATAAAGACCACATATAACACCCTTCCCCATCTTTCTTTGATGGCTTTGTGCTTGCTTTGGCTAAAAGGCTTTGTTTGGAGTTTTCCGTACAATTTTATAACTCGAGAGTTGAAACTCTTGTCGACATAAGTCGAATTGTAACGTAAATGTTTTCCCCTTTTGACAAATTAAGCCTTCGGGAATGCTTAAGCATCTTTAAGTTATTTTAAAAAGTTAATTTTAGACTTAATAATTAAGTGGAGCAGAGAATTGAGAGATGGGATACAACTATTAAATAGTAAAGCAACCTAATGTCAACGAAAGTCTCGCTATTTAGTGACCGTCAACTGTACTCAATGCTAATAACCCAGTGTATCGTTTCCCCCATCCAATCGTGTCTTCTCTTATACTCTTTTTCTGTCATTTTGGAACATTCATTTACAAGGTGCTTTATTGTTTTTTCAAACGCACGACACATTCTGATCTACTATCTATTTGTGTTTTATCAATTTTTGCCATCACTGTTTCCAACCCCAGCTTTCACTGTTTCCAACTACAGAAATTTGCCTAACGAATTGACCATGCAGTTTCTTGTCTTTCAACAATGCACTTCTTTCGTTCTCTTTTCTTTGCTTGTATATTACTCATTTTATTATTATTATATTATTATTTCATATCTTGTAAAGGTTATTAACTGTAAATTTACAGAATGAATAAATAGCAATGAAGTTTTAAAAAATTGCTATAATTTTTTTGTATATATATGTTTACATATCATTATCATTATTGTTAGTTTTTAAATATACAGATGAAGCACTCCTTTATATCGAATCCCATTGTCCCGTGTACTACGCCAGGTGAAAACAACGTGAAATGTTATTATCAAGATTGCCAAATAAAGGCACTGAATTTTTTAGAAATAATTCTTATTATTACTTCTCGATACTCAGCCAGTAACGTGATACTAGCACCGCAACAGCAAGTACAATCGTTCACTTCAAGTTAATGCGAGGATTTGCTATTCCATCACGCACCTGAATAATTCAGTACCACAATCAGCAGGCCTTTATAATCCTGGAAATAACCCGATCGGTGAGCGTTTGTCCCTTAATAATTTTACTAGTCAGGGGGGAGCTGTTTGAAAGTGATAGCAAGCCTGCAACTGACAGTAAACATCCTAAAGAGATTAAATGCTAGTCAATTCAGAATCAAAATCGAGTAGAGATTAATCTACGATATACCATTAAACAACAACAGCCGTTTTCCTTTATATATTTTCAACTAATCTGCTCTTCCAAAACTCACTTCAACAGACATCTAGTAGTTTTAGATAAAAGCAAAATAGGCTGCAATTTGCATTTGGTTGCTAATCTGCTTTGCGGTAGAGGTCCGATAGCTGTAAACGTAGAATAAAAGAAATTAATCGTACGGATGTCACAGGAATTTGCTGTGTATAGATACGGCCGCGTTAGCAGTTATCAAGCACAAGAGACTAAGTTTCTTTAATTAGATAATGACAGGAACCAGAATTTTTGCATATGAGTGACGGTGTAGTTGAATAAAATCCCTCCTTTACTTGTACATTGCATCTGTCATAGCCATCATTAAAACTTCTAACATAAACAAAACCTATCAAACCCCATCAATGCGAATTTCTTTTGATGTTACATTGCTGAAACAAGCAATGTAGGAGCCAACTGAAGGAATCCAAAACTTATAATACCTTTGCTCCAGTAAGTATCTTTGATGGAATATTTACATATATCCACTGAGATCAAAAGTTACGACAGTGCAAAATCAAGTTTGAAAAGACACTAAAGAAATAGAAGTCATTTCACCACCGGGACACGAACCCGTTATCCACGCGTTTTTGGCGTCTGATCTACCAACTGCGCTTGGTGATCCCGCGATGTTGATATTTTTTATTTCTCTAGTCACTACATAAGCTACAATCATCCACCGATTGACATTGATATCTATCTCAAGGCAACTGGAGGCCAGCCTCTCTTCGCCATGTGACTTGACCAATCATGTCATGCTGTCCAAAGCTCTTTGATACTTAGAAAGTATCATCGTGCAAAACGATTTGAACACTGCATTTCGAAATAACACCGAAATTCACTGTCACTACTTTGACGGAAATTTCGTTAACGTAGTGTTTTTATTATTTATTCGACAGTAACTACCACTACAATACCGAAATGAAGAGTATCTCTTGTTAGACAGTTGCAAAATGCGACAGTACTGTTAAAGAAACTGTTAAACTGACCGAGGAAAAGGAAGAATGGAAAAGGAAGGGGAAATATCGAAGAAAGAGGTGAATATGAGACAGGTTTTTAAACAACCAGTAACTCATATGGTAATAGGCAGAAATGGCATCCTCGGCCGGTTGAAACATAAAGTAAAAATGTATAAAAATACATTTCCCAGCTCTTGTGATGCCTCCGAAATACAGCACAAAACCAAAACAAGAGCTAAAAACACAACTTCCAATGTTTTTTTTTTACCCATTGCGCTCACGTTTACTTGAAAATGGAGACGCGCTTGTCACTTCAAATGCTTTATTTGACTACTTTATACAAAATGTCAAATTAAATATGCTATTAATGGCAGATTAACTAATTTATGGGCAACATTTAAGACGGCACAAAAATTAATAAAAAATTTCCTGTTTCCCAATTAACCTAGTGCAGAAATAAACTCCCGACACAGTCAACGGCAATTTTCCCCCGAAAAAACGAAAAAAAACTATCTCCATTCTAATCCCAAACGTCTGTCTGAGTGGGACCTCTGATTGTAAAGTTACAGAGGGATTTAATCGCCCTCTCCTTACTCGCTTGGAAACGTAGAAGGAAAGCCCATAGGAAAATAGGGTTATACAAGATTGGCTATGGCTGTAACGGTAAGAGAAAATCTTATACAGCATCTACGAAGAACGTCGCCCCACTGAAATTTACTAAGAGGTGACATTTCATTAGATGTGACTGACGTTTGGTAACAGGGCCTCGATCTCAATTTTCAACAGAAATTCTTATCTAAGGGTAGTATTGCGTAATCTTATTTGTGATTTTCACGGACGAGTTGAGTGGAACACAATAGTCATTGTTGTCTACCATGTTGGTAGTTGAGAGTAATTTAGCATGTTGAATAAACAGATCATAAACGTACAAGAAAAGATAAACACTCCTTATTCAGAAGAGCTTTATTTATAATTGAACGAAATGATGTGTGGATGATGATGACGTTTCCTTAGGTCTCAATCTATCACAGCTGCTTGTAAGCAAGATTTAGTTTCAGAAGAGGGCGTTAACATATTTCGAATAGTTCACCATCGTGCCTTGTGCAATGACTAGACTTCAAAACTCTAAGATTTACGTGATGATAAAATGTCTGTAGATTAGGTACGTAATAAAATACCAAGGCATTGGATATATATATATTAACTCTTTTGACTTACCAAGAATCAAGATGCTCTCTATTTTATTGATGGACTGACGATAGTAACCGTAACAATGATTGTTAAGTTTAAATTTAACAATGATATTGCTTAGGTTTCGTTGTTGGATATTGTTATGCGTACTTGCTGAGTTTGGATGAGAAACGATACAGAGGGAACTGACAGTCATTACATCAAAACACTCACTATTTCAGAACATGATCCTAGAACACAATGTAGAAGGGAGGCTGGCTGTTCGGATTGCATAATCACAGAATCACAATGAGGTTCAACCGTTAATGTCCACTGTTGATACAAAAAGTCTAATGGTTACATCACAACAGATACCCCACGTAGGAGTTCAATAAATTGTTTTCCGTCATACCTCAACCTGTATCCATTGTTCGTGCAATGATTATGCCATGAGTGGTAGAACCTCACTCGTGTGACCTCGCCACAATGTGTAGTAAATGCAACTCCATCGATCATATTCTATGCTATGAAGTAATGATCTCGATTCTACAAGGTACGGTACTGTCATATCAATTTTAAACGTAATTTCTTCAAGGATAAAGTATGGTAAAAACACCAGTTAATAACAAGGTAGAATTGAGTCTGTAAAAGGTGGTTTATAGTAGAAAATTTTGATATTGTGTTAAGTTATGGAATAGATTTTCTTAAGGTTTTCGCCGGACACTGGTAGCATCAATAGTCAAGAGTAAAGTATGATCGCGAAGAAAATAACTTTCATAAATAATCATTTACTTTTACGTTTGAGTCAGGTTATTTCCGCAGCAACCAGGGTACTTTAAATGCTAATTCTCGGCGTGTGTTACATGTAAAGTTAAAATGACAGTAACCACGAAAGTTGTTTCTTACACGGCTTATCAAAAAATTTGAAAGTTTTGATAAAACTGCGTTGTAACTAGCTAGTTAAGTTATTCAACTTAAGTTAAGGACCTCTATCGATTAATTATGACCAACTTATTACAATTAGTTTTTAAGAGCCCTTGATTCAGACCAGGAGTTACTGAGAAGATTTTGGCCAAAAGAAATGAGAAATAGAAAGTATGTCACCACAGGGGATCGAAACCACGACCCACGTTATCGCGGCGTGTGCTCTACCAGCTGTGCTAGATGACTCCCCCATTCAACATACCTTTTCTGAGAACGTTATTAAGAACACTGCTATGAACCAATGTTTCACCCGGATCTCCTTTATCATCAAAGTTAGAAATAGCTCCTAAAGTTGGTTCATTTACCCCGATATCAAGTGCTGAGATCTGAGGTAGTCTATATATGATTTCTTTCTCAATTAGAGTACAGAAATCCGTCCATTTAAATGGCATCATCACGTCGCCATTACATACCAAGCATACCCCTTACTGTTCGCTTCTTGTACATAATTATGTCCAAGAAATGCTTTCCCCTTATTAGTAGCCCGTTCAACGATCCCTTTGTTTATGATTAGACAAAGGGACACCGCAACAATGAAACAGGGGGGCCACAACCTTGTGCAAATTCCTAATGGTGTTGCGTCACGAAATAGAAGAGACATATGTTTAATGACGTCATTATGAGTAGGGTTGTTATTTCTTCACCACATTACATACACCATGTACAGGATGAATAGATTCTTAACATTGAAAATTGCAATACGGAGATGACATAATGCGACGTCATGTAAATTCTATTTGAAGTTTTTGGGCGCTAATGAATAATACATACCCATCGAGTGACATCCAGAAAATACTAAGATGAGCAAGTCATTTATTCCTCCCTTATAAGATGGAACAACGTACTAAAGTCTGCGAGTCATGGAGTTGTTAACGTTTATTAACGATGAAAAGGATGTGTCCCAACCAACATCAATTTATGAGTGACACAATTATTACAAACCTTAAAAGACACCTACTGTTAAATTTTTTTTGTATCAACAATTTCATTACAATAGTGACGGTTTTGGACAGTATTCGATTTCAAAATAAAAGATATACATCAATAAAAATTTCAAAATTTCATTCCCCCTATTGTCACACTATAAAATATTAACTAAATACAACACTCTATATTTGATATTATAAGCAGATGGTGCCTATAGCTATGTAAGGCTTCATTATTATTTGATCTGAAAACAGGTCATCGAAAGTTGATTTTGGACCATCAATCAGCATAGATTTTAAATTTCGAGGAATAATGAAGATTCAAAAGTTGCTTATACCTAAGGTATATTCAACTCTCTTTTCTGGCCTTAAAAGTCAGCTACAGGCATAATTTTTCTCTCTTATCAAGCAAGTGGGAGCTTTCACTTTTTCAATTTACTCTAGGATCAGGATAACGGGGCGATCAAGGCGCATAGCCCCTTTAATGTCTGCTTACGCCGTTGAATTCATAATATTTCTTTGTAAAGGATACGTACGTACTTAACCTCGGTGAGTAAATAACTTCCCTTGAGGCACCAAAATTTCTAAGTAGAGATGTTCTTTGGAATTCGACATTATTACTCTTCATCGATATTGAATGATAAAGACCACAAAAATAACAGTCAATAAAAACTACTAACTTGCAGACCAGGTCTAAAATAAAAGTACGAGCAGTGCGGGAGAAAATTAAGACAATATATATGTATTTTTTGTATAATTTAGACATTTTCACGTCAAAACAATAGAGTTGTTAGCTATTAGATTTTTGGACCAACTCCCACTAACTGTAGCTTGGACCCTAGTACCCATTGTTTTGATTTTATCTCCTTTTAACGCCCAAATACATCCTGAGGGTCCACCGACCCCATTAATAAACACCGCTTTAGTTGAACGTCTTATCAATAACATTTAACAAGTAGCAAGCTAACCTCTTGTCTAAAACAAGAAGCTTGGGCTTAGCTAACATATGTAAATACATCGGGTATCCTTGTTGCATTGTTGTCCTTACGTCGGCTGTCAGCTCTTCTTGCCAGTAAGCAATTGATATGGCATTGTAAATACGGGATGCCAATCTTGGGCAACTTTGTAATACTTTTAAGGGAAACATTTATGAAAAATTTGTGCGCCATTTTGTTTCACCTCTTAACAGCCACGATTTTCTCTGTTAATTTTATCTTGTTAGACATCAATTATCAATTACAAATTTAAGCTTATCTTCAGGTTTGCATGGAGCATGTCTTCAAAATGTGGGAGAATCACTGAACTGTAGGAATCCAGTGCATCATGGTTACCACGGAAGGGTCGCGATCTTCGGCATGCGCTTGATTTATTTGCAATATAAGTATGGGTCTGTTTGATTTTATTCGATTGAAGTGTTTATTTCACGTTGATGACATCTCAAGAAAAACTCTAGTTTCAGTTAGTTTTGTTTGCGTACTTTCGGATAAACCAAATACAAATTTAATTGTTGGGTCTCTGTTAGTTGAAGTTTGTTGTTTAGACATTAAAGAGCGTGGCCTGTGGATAGAAAGCCGCTTTAATAGGTAAACTTTGATCAGGTTATCAAATAAACAGAAGTTTCCAATATTGAATATAAATATTCGTTTCAAAACCGGGTTGGTGTAAAGTGCCCTTTGTCCTTGTGTCCTGAGGAAGGATTGGCTTTGTATTATTGCGGGTGGTACATTCACTTGTGTTGGGGATTTTTATCTTTGTTTATTGTCACATCACGTGAATGCTCCGCTTTGTATAGAGGGAATCAAAAGTCAGTTGATGTAAGCATTTTTGACAGTATTTGCCATCACTATGACTACGATATTAGTGCGGTCGTAGAGCGTGGGATTTACTGATCTGAAGTAAGTCTGTAAGGGGCACGTGCTACTCCCGGAAACAATGCGGACTTTTGATAGGGACATTATTGAATGTTTAATAAAATGAGACGTGGAATTATTGTCGAAGGCTACTGCTATCTTTCATAATGGATGTGGGTGTGTAGTTGTGTGGAGAGGAAGGCTGAGGTCAGGGTATCACAATTGAAACGCCCAGCACCGTCGTCATAAAAGCTTCAGAAACATGAAGCCCATCGTGACTTCCTTTTAGCTCATGGAATTCTAAGTACTCTACGGTGAATTAGAATTTTATTACGACAGGACGTGTTTGTCCCATGTTGATTGCAGATGATAAACAGACAGAAGTCGAGATTTTGGCGAAGAAAAAAATAATTTCTTGTCTGAGCTTCCTTTTATCCAATAAGGATGAATCATCGCGCCGAGGTGTTGTTATGTATGAGTACTATTTTTACCATTATTATCATCGCGATTGTCCAGCGGTTCCCGGAGAACAAACAAAATATGTATGTGGCCCCTAACGTGATTAAACCACTAGTGTTGAGCATTGACGTATGCATAGTACCTCACCCATATTTGATTTGGTGCAGTATTTGAATTCGCGCAGTGCGATTGCGTGGGAATTCAGAACGGAGCGAAATGTAATCCGTGCGAATAGTTTTCCCAATGTCATGTTGGGTGAATCGAAATTCATAAGGAAGAAATAGTAATGGGAAAGGGTCTGACACTATGCTTGTTATTGTCTAAAAAAATATGTATGATACATAATACTCCGACTTTGTTAAATTTTGAAACCTAAAGACCACAAGGCAGCGGGGATCTTCGAACTTTGAATCATGCGCATAGGGTCTGCACATTGCTCCCTTGTTTAATAACGTATTTGCAAAAGCTGACAATTTCTAGTGTTACGTACTCAACTGTTGGGGTTGATTAATAGTAAAAGATGCCTCCCCATTATGTCCATAATCCAAAACATTCTGTCTTCTTCTGCAGCCCTCAGCTATTCTGTGGATTAGAAATGATTCACGTACTTTTCTTTTTTGTTCTTGCTTGTGAGTTCGCCATTACTCGGATACAACACTACTGGTCCAACAAGAAGAAGTCGAAGGACTTATTAAGAAGAGCGTATTATTCCATATGTGAAGACGGTTAGAGAAAACTCAGCTCTGCGCTCCGAGGACAGAATGGGTTCTTGTGTATTGTGTATTTAAAGGGCAATGTACTAACAGCATCATGGATCAGGTACGAAGTACTTATCAAGATGGTACACGTACCGAATAGCATAAGGCTAAATTTGATCGTATAGGCCTACCAATCGATCGGAAATTATATTAAAAACTGAAAAGAGTCGGCATTATCAAAATCCTGAATGACGTTGACGCCCAAGAAGACGCATATGAGTAACGACTATCATAATTACCAACATAACTACGCATTCATGAACCTGTCTTGTATGATTAGTATTTTATAGAAATAGATATTTATACTGATATTAATAAATTACACTTTTAAGTCAGATGCAATCTGGTAAAAATAAATTTCTACGATCCAAGTCTAGATTTAGCTTTTTTGGCTTAGGTGGGATGCCATGCTGGTTATGAGTGCGGTTCTTTGGTGCGCGACTAAGCGAAAAGGTCAAGTTTAGGTGCGCAAAATTGGATTGTGGCAATTTAAAATTGAGCGAAAAATAGTACGACGCGAATTCCAAACTGAGCGAAAAGTAGTACGACGCGAATTCCAATACCAGTGAGGTAGTTTCCAGTTCTTGTTTCATCTATTTCGGTTTCCATGTATGATTTGCCATGGATTGTTTCCAGTGGGTAATTTTGAAGAACATTTGCCCGTTTGTTTTGCTTTTGCCCTTTTTCTCATGGTTCAGTTACCGGATAATGTTAACGTTGAAGCGAGTTGTACAGTCGTCTCCAGACCGTCCCATAGATACGCTTACTTGTTGTATGAACGTTCACTTTCTATGTCTTAATATTTCAATAACTGAAACTGACTTATGACATGCAAATTAATGAGGGAAATAGGGAGTGAAAGTTATTTGGGTTATCAGCGGTGAACCATTAGCCCCTCCATAAGAATGGAGGTTGCTTATGATTGTTTAATAGGGCCCTGAAAGTATCTACAGTTCAGTAGTTTGGTCCACAGAGACTGTTATTTTAAGAAACGTACCAGCTCAGTTTTAATGAAGAGATTATATTTGTGGTGAAGTCCAAGATTTTGGTTAGTAAGCAGATGGTGGTGTTCGCTAAAACGTAAATATTGAAAGACCACGCTCAAGACTACCGTTGCGAAATACAATTCTCTCTAGCGTCAATCCCTAAAACCGATTCACTGAGCCAGCAGCAGATGGTCCGATAGGCCAAATCTCTCAGTTAGACAACGATTTTCTTTGTGTTTGTTAATGCGTTTCTGCTTCACTGTTGAAAATTTAATAATTTGTGAGAATGGAACTTTGTTGATCCCGTTTATTTATTCGCCGTATCGCACTTACCAAGTCTATTGGAACTCTGTTTGAATGTGAGATCATATTAACCGTTTAATACAGTAAGATTACTTGAAAGAGGTGGAGTAGCTCATATTTGTAGTTGACTGGGACTAATTGTGTTGCGTAGTGTGATGACCAACCTTCTTACGTACCTTCCCATACCAATTCCCTATATGGAAATTAAGGCTGAACCAACGTGCAGTATCTTTCATCTTACGTTAATGAGGCCTGCTTTGGTTTTATCATATACAAAGAAAATCTAAAATGTCCTTTTTGCTTATAGATGCATCGCTGCCGTCATTACTTTTATTGCGTCGGCTGTAGTAGCCAGTTCGGAACCAAAGTATGCTCGCAAGAGGACGGGGTCTTCGTTTTCTACGATGTTGCATGTCAGATGTACAGTGCGCTCCTAATGTTTCTTGGTTAATTTAATTGCATGTACATTTTGACATCTTATTGGTCACGAGAGGACCTTCGTCAAGATGATTAGATTGGCGAACCTCGCCGGCAGTGCCGGTTTTAGGGGGGTGCCGACTAAGGGCCTCCAAATCACTTGATGACACAGGGCCCCCTCTTGCCAAAAACCGGCACTGCTCGCTGGGTTATTAAAAATTAAAAACTTTCTCGCAATTGTGCAATAATCATCCCCAGGACGTCCATATCTCAAGCACCCTTCGTATTGTTATGGTTTACAGAAGCTAAAAGCAGCAGAATAAAATACTGCAGAAGCTAAAGTTTCCGTTGTTGCAAACTGGTATTGGTCAATTTGTAAGGTAGAACATGTATTCTTCAAAGGGCCTTTGAACACTATTAGGAAATGGCCTATGCCTGGTCGCATGAATTGTTCACGTAAAAGCACTTTGGACACTCCTAAAGGAAAGGAAAAAGTAGGCCCCGCCCCGACGCATAATTTCACGTATTAAACAGAATCTTGATTGCTGCGTAACGGATTCATTTTGCTAAACGTGTTCACCATGCACTGATCACAGTAATTGTATGGATTGATGTGAGAAAGCTTTTAACGATGAATTTATAGGAAACGAGAAGACCAAAACACGTCGTATAAAATAATAGTCACGAGAGCGACACCTTATGCGCCACTCCTGTTTTTGACATTGGCGTAAATTTTAAAAATATTCTTTTTGTCAACAGAGCACCGGCTTCTTTGTTTCGATAAATGCAGTTACTTAAGTGGCAATATGAAAAGGAGATCAGGCTTTGGCTAATACCCGAAACGAATGCTCTTCTTAGCTGTCTGCACATGATGGTTTCTCAAGCAAATGCTGTCCTGTTGCCGAGTCTGTTTTTGGATGTGTCGATTTTTGAAACTTTACTGCGTTTACTAGTGAAGGCCGGCACATGTTACGCGATTCTGTCATGTAACCTCTCGAAGTACGGCTTATATATTCTCTCGCACAACGTTTAGCAAAACGAATCCGTTACTCAACACAATATTCAAATTTTGTACCAGTAACCAACTTTTCCTTGCAGGTACTGTTCGTTTATTCTCTCAGTTAACCCAGTTTAACCACCCACAGACATTCACAAGTTTCTTTGCGTAGTTGGACCATTACAATCTAAAACCCGATAGTGAGATATGGAAGCACGCCTCCTTTCGGTTTTTCTTACCTTCTGATTTTCTGTCGTTATTCTTCCCTAGTTTTAATGTCTTAACCGTAATCAGAATGCAAACCAGCAAAATCAAAATACTAGCGTAAAAGTTTTGCACGATTTCCTAACAAACCGTACAGGGAGGTCATCATAACTCCCGCTCTACCAAACCATAAAGCAGTAATTCTACAGCCGATCTACCATTGGGCTAACAAATATGAGTCTACAAACTCCTTACTCCACACGGGTACTCATGAAGTATTTGTCAGCACTCTGATGTCTTATTTCCCATCAGTGCCTTCCATTTTTGATTATTTTATACTTTTAAGTCGGTAAAATTAACTTTTCTCTTGATGTTGTTGAAAAAGTAAAAATATTACGTTGATAATTGGTTGTTTGGAAAACTCATATCAATTTTCAAATTTATAGAGTTAAGTTCGATGTTATAAACAAAGTTTATATATATTAAATACAATTGCATTTCTTAACTTTAATAGTACTAAAACAGGTTCAGCTATTGTGACAGTCCAAGCTCTAGAACTCTCTAATTGTTGGTCCCCTCCTTAACATCATTGCACTGATAAGGCGTTGCAACCAAACATCACTCGGATGCTGAGGCGTAGGCAACCGTAAATTGTTTCCAACATGTTTTCTTCTCTACCAATTGTTCGCGTAGGCATTGAACTGGACATCCCCCAATGGCATGTTGAATACACGTAAAGTAACTCACAGTGGGCCTGTCTGGTTTCGTCCACCTAAGAGGTGGCTTGGACATGGCATTGTTGCTAACCTAATTCCTGTTTGTTCATCCGTAGAATTTGGCTCGAGGGGAGCTGCCTGTTAATTACTGTGCGCATCAATAGTTCGTCTTTAATCTTTAAAACAGGATAGAAGCAAAATTTTAATGAGTACATGACCTACAATTGTGGACTAAAGGGTTGTCAACACCCTTGAAAACGTAAACGGATTTTGTAAGTGGTACCGGGCAAGGGTATTTATTTCAGCTTTAGCTTGGTTTTCTGCCGCCTTTCTCGGAGCTTCATAGTGCTATTGTATAATGTATATACCAATGTATATACTGTTGTTTTCAAGTTCGACCTTTGGGCTTAATGTGGTTGGCTCATTGTTTACATAAATTAAAATTCTCGATTGTTGGATGTACTTTTTCGACCAATCTTGTTTCAATACTTTGTAAGTACCGTTTAATGTGACCATGGTCTTTCTATTCAACCCTGGTCTGGAAGGCCGGTCAAGATCAAAGCGGATCAAGGAGGTATCTTATTGTTAGCACCATCATCATCATTATCGTCGTCGTTGTAAGCATCGTCATCGTCATCATCATCGTCATCATCATCATCATCATCATCATCATCATCATCATCATCATCATCGTCATCATCATCATCGTCATCGTCATCGTTATCATCATGATCATGATCATGATCATCACTACCGCCATTGTCACCACCATCATCACCACTGCCATTGTCACCATCATGATCCTTACCACTAGTGGCCCTTATATTGCTGATTCAAGGGTGCGCTAAATAATGTTGCTTCAGTCCTTTTATACCGTAACATATTCGTGATTTAATAATTTCACTTGAGTTTCTTACACTTATTATATCTTTGCGTTTCTCCTTCCTCAGGACAGACTACAACATCCAAAGGTGTCGCACGAACTAACAGTTATTGTGAAGGTATTTTCTTTTCTTTCTAATAGTTCAGAATTTTATGATAAAAGTAGTAATTAGTAGAATATTTGGTCCATTACTCGATTCCAGGGTTTCCGTAGAGACATAATGTAGAATGCATGAAGTCTTTTACGCGTCTAGTCTCCTCAGAGGGTCGTTTCGATTCTAGCCATTTTCAAATGAAGAGTTTTATCCCTCGACAAATGCTTTCTGTTAAATCTCTCCATTTCACTGAAAGCATAGTTCTACCCGTACCCGAAAGTAATGTTGGATAGGAGCCGTTCGCGACGATTTCATAGTGTTTAAATTTTAAGTTTAGACGATCTGACCACGATATGTAAGAAATAAAACAGCCTATAGACTTTCCTGTACATGACATTTGAGTGTGTGCTGTTACTATAATATTGTAATGTTTGTACTCCACTATTATGTGGGGGTGCGCCTATAACGAGTTTTTAATCGAAGATCCGCCTATTCACTTCGAAGCAGGTGAGGTCAGTTGAGTAATTGCAGTACCCATAGTTATGAACTTGATAATTACGAGGTCTCGACTAAAGATAGACTTTTTTGGTAGATATTGGTGCGACAGGCGTAGGGGTGTGGTAGTTATTGAGATAATATAGTATGCGAGGGATTTTGCATAGCGTAATACCCTGGTGGGAACATTAAGGGTAAAGCAGTCCCCACACTTACTTGTGCACGCTGTAGTCCAGATTTATTTCCAGTCATATATTTGTTCAAAAGGAAGAGTTCGTCGAAAAGGACAGATTTGTTGAAATAGACAGACTCATCTACAATGGTAGGATAAGCCCCTGTGCCATAGTGAACACAACGTTATTTTCTGCGAAGGAGTGTACCTGAGAAACGTTCGTTAAGCTTCGACCGGTGAACATCTGGTACTCCAACACCTTCAGGGACGTACTACGTTGAAAAAGTGTTTCATGGATAATAGTATTGAACTACGCCACTTTGCAACAAGATAACTCCTCCCTACACAGTTCATATTGATTGATGTCGCCTATGTGAACCCTTTTCGTACCCGCGACGAACCTTTGCAATGACCCTCAAAGCTTCATAGAACACTCTTTCGGAATACAGAATATATGAAACCTAAGAGAGGGAGAGGCTGCAGTCAGCACTGTCGACCCCATAGAGACGCGCGTGTCTCCAGTTCGGCCACCGGAGCTTCGTCACTATCGCTTCACGTCCGAGCCCATAGCTGGTTGTCGAAGGCTATGATTACACCCCCAACTATTTTGCATTTGAAACTACACAAATAATGGCTGTTAGTTCAAAAAATAATGTCATATGTTACGACATCAATAGCTAAAGTACGCCAACTTGAGGTACACTCAGATAATTTTCACCAAAGCGGAGATAATCAATTGATGAAACAGATAAACTGTGGTTTGAAAGGATAAATAGTGTCATATCTTGCGCGTAGAATCGGTTGCTGGGGAACGACTTGAAGTAGCTGTTTGTTGGCGATTCTTATATCTGAAGCGTAGAAGTAGTGGCTAGAGATCTCCTGGAAGTGAGTGGTAGGTTCATGAATTCTCGTATGAAGTGATACAAGGCTCTGGAGTTTGCTACGTTCGATTAACGTTTTCCTGGAGACCTTTTTGAAGGCTGCTTAAGTAATATTCTCAACTGGAAGAAATCCGTTATTTCTTGCAAGAGTTTGAAAACTGCCTGTGGTAACTTCATGAAGCCCCAACTTGATATCGTAGAATGCAGCCCTATTAAGTTGGCAGCCCGCGGAACACGTACAGTTCAGACGCGCTACCCGAGTGGCCTTGATACTCTAGCTCAGGCCTGTTCGAATAACGGACCGCGGGTCACATGCCGCCCGAAAGCAATAGCTCGTAATTTAGCCCAAAAGCAATAGCTCGTATTTCAGCCTAAAAGCAATAGCTCGTATTTCAGCTCAAATGCAATAGTGCGTATTTCAGCTCAAATACAGTACCTCGTATTTCAGCCCCCAAAACGGAGAAGACACTTTTTGCCAGACTTACTTCAATAGTCGTTGTTTTGCCATTCGTTCGTGAAGGTGAAGCACCAAGGGCTTTTCTATTTTAGTGCTTGTCATTTATGTTTACTTGTGTTGGTTTGGAATTTGGCATAGCCTTCTTCTTAATGACTGCTAAAAATATCTGTCCGCCTTAGGCTCTTATTTGCCGAATTCTACCCAACTGAGTTTTAAACTTAATAATCCAGTCGTCGATCATCACTATTCTTATAAGCATAAATCAGCCAAAGTCATTTATGTTCCCCAGCCGGTTATGAAACTCTCAGGTCTCTGTTAGCAAGATCGGGAGACGAAGCGCCCACTTGACCCCAACCGCTTTCTGTCTTCGGGTCAGCACTTATGATTACAACTTCCCAAAATTTGCCACAATTTTCACCCAGAAACGTTTTCGCATACTACCCATTACTTTTCCGATTAGGACAATCTCGATTCGTTT
>JAAAKM020006971.1:136415753-136436656 GCA_010016025.2 Alatinidae sp. Z8VKAUB7J3 | reverse complement strand
TTTGCCACAATTTTCACCCAGAAACGTTTTCGCATACTACCCATTACTTTTCCGATTAGGACAATCTCGATTCGTTTTTCGTCGAACATGCTTCGTTTTAAGTTAACTTGCACAGTTTTTCATTACTATACAATTGTTCTCATTAACTTTATATGCAGGCTAACGCGATTTCGCCCCTTCTTAAATTAGTTATAACTTTTTCGTGTGTATATTTGGTGTCATTGCTAATATGCTAATATACCGAGGCTAAAAGCTGCACCCAACGAGCAACCAGTGTTTTGTCGTTAGTCATTTCAGCCTCTCAAACATTCTGCCAGTTGCGAGAGGAAGTGCTTAAGAGTGAAAGCGAGTGGATGATATGAAGTAAACTTTCTCTGTAGGACTCACAGTATTGGGAGACAACGTCTAATATTGTCAATTGGCGAAGAAGAAAGACTCAAGTTTAAAATGTAGCTTGAATTTCTCCTACGCTTGGTTTGAACGAAACTGTTTATAGTGCGTTTGTACTCGTTAATTTAGGTCTGATGCTTGATAATACAGATGACCTCATTGCCAAAGCGAGAGAACGATTAGCTACTCTGAAAAAGAAGCAGGAAATCGAAGGTAAGTTTAACTTTCTTCTTAGGAAATGTGAACGATATTTTGACGGCAAAGTACAGTTTCTGATAGAACCTAGCTACACTGCTTTCAGAAACAGCGTTCTGAACGACATGTGCACGAATTAAGCCCAATTGTTGAACAGATTGGCAGCTGCTTCGACGCTCTGATTAGAGTGACTATAAACAAGGGACAGTTCATTGCAAAATTTGTTAAGCGAGGAATGAATTCCTGAAGTGGTTGGATGTTTTTATCGTTGGAAGTTGTCAAGTTTTGTGACTCAAGCTTCGTGATGCCAGGACGCTATGATAGATAGCCGAACAAGCATTTATCAACTCAACTCGATATGATTTTGATGATTCTTTCATACCACACAACGGAGATTACAGTGTTGAAAATTTGATGTATTGTCACAGCAATTCTTACACTCGATTGTCATAAACTTATAGCGAACAGTGAGTAAATTAACTGACCTACAGAGACAAGTCAGAGAAGGTAGGTGCGAAATTCAAGACACGATACTGAATATTTTCAGACGAGCCATTAGCAATAGGGCAAGCTTGTTAACTATAAATATTTCGACAGATTATTGACCTTGCTACGCATCCGAATTGTAAAGAACGATGGGATAGACTTGCTACAAGTCGGTTCAATGGACAGTATGTAAAGCGAGGAAGCAGCAATATTAGCTAAGACTGCGAATTCGTACGGCACTCTCCTATCCCAGTCTATACGTTAATTGCATGTCAGTGGCCTATTACTATGAGATTTTAAATTCATTAATAGTACTAATTGTCTCATCGTGTGGATGACCACTAAATTGATTATTTTTGTGTTAAAGTTGATTTCAGGTTGTATGAGTTTATGTTATTACAACGTAACTGTTTATCGTGTGTACAACTTTTTCATCTGCTATGACTTCAGGAAGCGTCGTAAATGAGTGCTTAAACCGGTCCATTTTAAAACTTATTTTCAGTCCGGTTTTTGGTGTTGAATGCTCGTTGATTGCTAGTTCGTTAAGATTAATGTTTCTCAACCGATGTCCGGGGAGGCCCCTAGGGTATATTTGTGATTTTAAGGGAATGAAATTGGGGCAAGGGGTACTAGTGGGCTCAGATTAGAGTCAAGTCTTCTTTCCTCGCTGATTTTGCAAAACCCGTTCCCTTTCCTGTGGTTTCGCCACATAGTAGATAGGGACTGTGGAATTCGTTAATCCATTCACGTGTTACTAATTAGATGACGAGGCATTTGGCTACCTTAAGAGAGTCATAGTTATGAGGTCAATGTTATCTTTCTTGCACGTTTATAATTCTTGTGGGACCTACGTTTGGATATCTGGAAAGCCACTTTAAATTTGCGGGAGCCCGTGACGTCATGGATTCTAATCCAATTAAGGCGAGGTTGTGCAATGGAACGTCTGAAAATGTTTCATTTCCTCCAGCGGGTGTACTTTGAAATTTTAAAATTTTAAGGAGAATAATTTGGTTAAATATAAAACTCCAACTTTTTCTTGGCATTGCAGCCTTGGGCCATGCTATTCATGCATGTTATGATATGCATGCGTGGCTAATGCTAGTGAGACACCGCTATCCATAATATTCCACAATAGTTACATTACAATAACATTTTAGAAGCTATCGTTTCAATTTTTCATTGGTTTTTTTTACATCAAAATTCCAAAATCAAACAAAGGGACAAATGTACGTTGTTTACTCCCACATTGCGTTGTATTTTCGTTGTACACCTGGTAAGCAAGTTACGGCTCTCTGTTGACTGTTTAAGTCATAATGTACTTGTTTACTAGCGGTGAAGAGAAACAATACCGAATTCCCAAAGACCCAGGGGACACTTAAGAATTTTGATAGCTTGAGGGGGGTAATATACCCTCCGAGATTAAGAAACGGTGGTTTAGATTACATTCCTGCTTGTGTTATCCATGTGAATTCGCAGTCACAAAAAATATCGATACTGATTGGGCCTGAAATTTGTTCAGGCCACAATTGGTGCCGTGACCAGGATGATCGCATAGAAGAGACATCTTTTCATAACGTAAGAACACAACACATCTCAATCTATTAAAATTCTCAAACTCAACGTAACACTAAATCATTATAATGTATGCAATGTCTACGTCATCGCTATTGTCCAAAGGGGTAGATGTATTGATTTGATTTATAGATTGGATGATAAAATAGTGTGGAGGCGTGGAAATTTTCCTACTATGGAATTTAGGGGAAGGTTTTTGGAGGGGGTGGAAGCTGCGAGAGCACAAAAGCTATAAGTCTCTTTCAAGGAAACAGTACTGCAGGATGTAGCAAGCAGGGAAATAAAGAAAGGGGGTTTAGGTGGGAAATCAGTTGTGTTTACCCTTACCAGGCATGATTTGGAAACTGTATAATTAATTAACCTAAATTACACAAATAGAAAGAATAACAGGTAGCCAAACGGAATATCTCCTACTAAGATTTCCAGCAAAATCGCAGACTTACGGAATAAAGTAATTGAATAGTCCACGTGAACGTATAAATATAAATAACTTACTGATCTCAGTATCAATTATTCATTCGAGTTCAAGAATAAGTGGTACAGACAGCTAACCGCAACTTGTATCATTGTTGCTTCTGTTGCGCCCCAACTGTTGCCACCCTTACATGAAGATCATAAAACTGACAAAAACCACATTGATGTATATGACCTTGCTTATACAGTCCTTCCCAAGGTGGTAGTTGATGTGGGACTTGTCAATGGGCGAAGCAAGTAATTATATCTTTATAATCTGGACTAGCTTCTCTCCATGCTAATATATCCTAGTTAGTTTTGTATTGCACCACATTTCATCAAACATGCTTCAATCAAAGTATACCACTCGTTCCATCCTAAGCTAGTCTCAGAGGTATACAAATTCTTTGTTTAGGAGAGTGTAAACAGTCTATTTGAAGCATGCTTATAGTATGATAGACTAATAACACTTAATACTAGAAGGTGTCCGCCAATATATCATACTTACATCAATATTGATATACTGATATCCTGCCTTCTTGTATCCACCAGACTCAAAAATGTCTGCTACTCTTTTAAACAGCCTTTCACTACAAGGAAGGAACAACTAACTTAGAGGTAACATAAAAAAATGCAACCCAACAAAAATGTGAGCAAAAATTAATTCCTATGTTTGAAAAATGCATGCCTTTGGCCCAAACAACATGACTTCTTCTTCTGGCTTTAAATACACATTTATATACGGTCATCAGTGCTAATGCCTCACATTTTTTCCCGACCATGCCTCTCCCATCACTTGTATTTTGTTCTCTTGGGCTATTGTCACAATGATGTTTCCATTCCCTACAACATGGCTGGTCTCACTGTAGTCTTGTATATTCTTCCCTTAACTCTCACTGGCACCTTCCTCTCACAAATGATTTCAGAAATTGTTTCTAAGCACCCAATCTCACCAGTATTCTCCTTGTTACTTCTTTGTCTGCACTACTGTCTGAATGTACTGTTGATCCAAAGTACTTGAATCTATCTTCTTTCTTTATTATGGTACTCCATCATCACTTCCTCTGCCCTCTCTCTCTCCCAAGCCTTCTTTCTATTCTACCCTTTAGCTTAAGGTATTCTGCTTCTTTCCTGTTTATCTTCATACCCGTGTCCTCTATTGCCACCCTCCATGACTCTAACCTTTGCTCTGCACCCTCTCTTGTCTTCCTATCTACCATCACATCATCTGCAAACATGTTCCAAGATTCCTGTCTTTGCCCCAGCTCCTAGTGCAACAGCCAATGGTGATGGGAAAGAGACCAGGCAACATGACTCAAAATGATACATATGTATGATGGGTGAAAATATTTGTAAAAAACACCTGGTTAACAACAAATCCTGTGCTACTTTCCCCAACATTCCCTCTAATCATAAAATTACTGTTGAGAAGAATTTCGGATAAATTAACTTATTTTTTCTTGCTTTAAGCCATAGCCCTAAGGAATGTCAAAATGACTGCTAAAACGTAATATGGTAAACAGCTTTCTGTCCTTTACTAAACATGCAGGCCACATCAGTTCGTAGACTAAGTGATCCATATATATCAAGTGCACAGGAAGCCTAAATAATATTTAGAGGCATCACCAATACTTGCTATATTGCTAACAATGATATGGCTAATGAGCTCTTTACCATCTTCAATAAATTAGCCCATGTAATGTGAACCATGTGGTAAAATATCATTCACGATATCCTCTTAGGATAACACCATTTTGCTTTACTTTCTGATTCACGGTCATAGATTAAAATGGGCACCTCCTCTTTAACAGTAAAACAGAGACAAAACATACAAGCTGACCAAAGTAATACCTGACACAATCATTTGGATAGCTTTCACAATTAATGTTGCATCTGTACCTCTCCCAATTCAGCCATCCCACTGTAAATTAAAAGTGATAAATAGTACAATTTAAGAAATATCAAATATTCTTACGTAGAAAACAAAATGTTGACAAAGGATACATGGAAAAGAGAGGCCCTACTGGAAGCAGTAGAAATAAGTAGCCATGAAATGTTAAGACCATTTTATATTATAATGTCTTGTCTTACCATCCAGTTTTGCATCATTTGTTCCATATTGATTGCTGTGAACATCTTCAGCCTGGCGCCCAGCCTGAGCTGCACATGCCATGACCATACCATTTTCTCCTGATAAAAAATGTTTTAAACAGCATAGCCATTGGCTACCAATCATGGTCATTTGCCATAATAATATGGTAGTACCTACCCTTGAAGATCAAACTAATGCTCAACAATTGTGTATACTGCCCCTATAAAATTGGTCATGAAAAGTCATCTAGCCTTGGTGGTTGGTGGACTCTTCATCCCTCTTCCACTCCCCACCCCCCATAATAGAGCTATGTATAATAAATACAAAAAATAATACCTAGATTTAATAAATACAATATATATAACAATTTATCATGGAATATTTGTCCTAGTTTTTTGGTCTTTCCATAAGAAAAGATCAGGTCAGTAAATGTTTACAATTAAGACAAATTGACACCGCTGCCTGGGCCTGTTGAAAATTCTTTAATTGGTCCATGTTAGTCGTCCAGTTTCTCGAAGTTAATAACAATATAAATATACGTTGGTTTAATGATCACGAGGTCGTGGGTTCGAATCCCCTCAGTATCCTTTAATTGCAAGCTATTGTGGTGATGCTCTACTCTTTGAGAATTATATATAATGGCAATGTGTCTGCTGAGAATATGTATGTCTGGCACTGATAAAGGCTCAAAGCCGAAACACGATAAATATTGATTAATTCAATGGCTACCAAGTGTAGTGTCGCGCAAAAAGGCGCCTTCGTCATTTAAGCTTGATCTCAGTTATGCCGTTATGGATCCTGTTTATCACATACATTTAAATATAGATTAGAGACATATTTCCATATCATAACAGTGTCAGCTTGCTAATGCATACGATTACAAATGCTATGAACCAATTTGCAGATCCAAGACATCGGTGTCAAGCTATATTTTTCTAATAAACAACAAATCAGATCGTGTCAAAAGCTCATTGTTTTACCCGTTGACCAGTTTTTCGCAACTTCTTGAGAAGGTAGCTGTCTTAAATCTTGAAAATTCAGTGATTAATGAAGTGCGGCGGTTTTTTACAAGATAATTGAAACAACTTACTTGGTGGAGTTCGTGCAAGTCCATTATTCAAGCCATCACAACCGAAGTGGGTTAATACGTCTACAATTACAAAAACAGTTGTCCAGCTGATTATTCCGTGCTCCATTGTGTCCAGGAAATGTTGCCTTGGTTTACAGGCGAAATGAACGCCCTCTCCTGCTTGGAGAAATTTATGAGAGTCACGGGATGTTGTTGTTCATTAACATGGAATCCGCCATTACTATTTTTGTCTACTTCCGGGAAAATTTATATTGTCTATCAATTAACTACATTCCTTTGTCGAACAACAATAGCCGTATTCGCTTCCGGTTATAAAATTCATGAATTTGACTTCAAGAATTTTCAAGATTTGCTGCAAAACAAAAAAGGCTACAGGAATCTAAAGTACGGCTTTCAGTTGTATTGTGGCAATTTGCTTCCAAACCAGTTGTTAGAAGTCAAGAAAGCAGTGACCTTCATGTGCACCGTCAAACCAGCGGGTACCTCCAATTAGCCTACAAAGACAGTATGATAACAACAGTAAGTACCAACAATCGCAAATGTCTGGAGAACCTGTAACTCTCCCAATTGAAGGGTACATTATTAGTAGTACCAGGATACCTATCCATACCACTGGATCATGAGGGAAGCTTACCTTTGTGTTTTCGGGGAGGGACTCTGATATGTTAACATCGGGAACACTAGTACGACTGATGTCATTCCAATATGACCCATTTGCTTGTTTTCACGGTCTGGGGACTGACTGAATTCATCAAGTGACGATGTAAAAGTTGTATTTTGAAGTCGACGTTTGTGGCGGTGCTATGTACGAGATGCTGAGTTTGTAAATATAACAGTGTCGTACCAGGGTTAAAATCGGAGGAGGTGGGGCAAATACCAAAGTTAGGCCCCACTGCTTATCAGGGGGCTGCACTGAGAGATTGCAAATACTAAAGTTAACCATGCGAAAGTTCAAAACTTTACGACAAAGGAAGCCAATGTCTTCTAACAATACAAATTTAAGGCTGCTACGTCAGTCCCAATTTAACACCAGTTTTGCAACAATGTCCACTGATTATTAGCTGAGACACAGGAAAAACGTCGAGTAGAAAATTAACCCTATGCTACCTAAGCCTTCACTCGATATAAGCCTGTTTACGAAGAGTGCCAGTTTTTACGTCCTGTTTTCGTGCAGGAGAACGGAAAGAGAAATTACGACAGGACTGGTAATAGCAGTGGTATTGCCATACAGCAGAAATCTGTTTCTGCTTTATGAAGTTCACTGCTATGTTCGGCCCAGGCTCTAAATTACACGCATATATAGTAGAACCTCAATAACTCGAAATTTCTACAACTCCAACTACATTTTTCCGTCCCTTCAGAAATTTTATATACTTTCTAGTGAGTTGACTCCTATTACTCTAGTTCCCATAACTTGAACTATCCGTAAATCGAACGAATATTTTCGTTCCCCTGGGCAATTTAACGTCTATAACTCGAAAAATTAAAGCTCTTTGAAATTATTTTGCAAACTAAGATAAGTTGATTTTGTAACTCTGAAATGATCAAAATTCGCAAATCGATGTGAAGGTGGTTTTTGTCGAATTATCTAATGTTGGAAGGCTCAGACCTTAAAACGGTGGGATGGGTAAGTAGAAAAAATCAGAAATAACTACACATATTCTATATAATAATCCGAATCAGCATTTCATCTAGCATTCTACAGACGTATCTTACTCATTATGCTGGATTGTCTTTTTGATATCCCCAATAGTTCTCTTCGTCCCGATAATTGTGGGATATAGGGCACCCGCATTCTCTAATAATCTCCTATGTTCACTGCTAGGCTGATTCATATTCTGATTGATTCAACCTTACTTGTACAAACTAGTATAAATATCAGAATTTTGTGATTCCTTCTGATTTAAAATTAATCGTGTATTAAAATAATTTGTTGTCCAGGGGATGTAAATTGAGGAAAAGACAAAATGAAAATGAAATTGAAATGCACATTCACAGTCGTAACGATTGTCTAATCAGCGGTCGACAAATTTTTGCCTCGACCCTTTCTTTGTTTGCAAGTTATCATAAATGATGCTTGAATATTTGAGCAACTCGTTCTTTGCACGAGTAATTCTGATGCGGGTGTAACGAAACCGGTCAATGGCATTTCACTAATGATTCCGTTATTAAAAGACGAAATATTTTTCTGCCAAAAGGGCACCAAGGAAGGGATGCTGCACTATAAAAGTGAACTAGATAAAAATTCTCTCCCCCTAACCCATCCCAATCATATTAAGTTGCTATGGGGACAACCAAACGCCGTTTCACTATCCTACATCACATCACCGTACCCTCGATTCCTCAATGGATTCACCAAAACCCTCAATGTTATTCATATTGCCTAAACTACCATAACTCGACCTTTCTATAACTCGAACAAAAAAGTTTGCTCCCTTTCGTGTTCGAGTTATGGAGGTTCGACTGTAGTTCATTTTATAATAAGGAAAACAAGACTCCTTTGAAAATATGGTAGAGCACTATTGTTACTATATCAAATAAAAGTGACGTCTGAACAACTGTCCCCATGTCAATGATAAGTAATCTTCAACGCTTTTCCGGCTTTTTAATACCTGGCTACTTTCAGAGTAACTATTTTAACTATTTTTGTGACTCTGCCATAGGACAGCATTTGCTTGAGAACCCAGACTCTGCCAAAGTGTGCAAGGACAATTGCTTTCGTATCATAGGAAAGGCCAGGTGTGAATTTTCGTTTGTCCGTACTGGAGTCAGTACACATAAAAGCAAGAAAACCTTTACTATGCAGACAAAAAGAGTTGGCTTTTTGCTAGGCCTATTCAATTAACCTTGTTGTAGTGGACGCTGATTGGTCCAAAAACACAAGCCATTCAGGCAGTCCAATTTCTGATTCGCTCCTTCAAAATACAATTGGGTATACTCTTTTACACATTCCATTTCGGTCATTCTGACGTTAGTACTCTGAGGAGTGGCTGGGCGGGCGCGGCAGCAGCTCCGGCCGCTCCAGGCTCACCCGCTGCACCTCCGGGTCAACCGCTTGCGGCTGCCACAGGTAGAGGATGGCGCCCGGCAGCGGAAAATCCGCAATCCGGCCGGGGCGCAGATGCGCCGTTTGCAGGATCTCGCCGGTGTCCGGGTCATAGGCCACCACATTGCAGACCTGGGCGCCGCGGCGGGCGCCCTGCACCATTGCCAGGGTCATTTGTAAAACTCCAGAATGTCCACCGTATGCTCGCGCATGTTGAAGCCGAACAGGAAGTTCGCCCCGTTGTCCCCGCGGTACACAAACACGTCAAAGTCTATCGTTTCCCCGGCGCTGTAATCGCTGCCCAGCTCCAGCAGCACATCAGGATATTCAAACATCAGCGGAACGGACATCTGCGCAGTGCGGTAAAAGCTGTAATTGCTGCCGGGCACCAGATATCCCAGCGCGTCAGCGCCACCCACCCGAACCCGCGTGGCTGCGGTCAGGTTATAGGCCCGGCTGGCGCCGGTGTTGTAGTCATAGAAGGTCATGCCCATGCGCGCGCTTGGCATGATCAGCAGCTTTTCCGGCGGATCGCTGGCGGGCACTGTGTAAGACAGCTTTGCGCTGGTCACATGGTGCATATTGCTGGTGCCGCTGGCGGCGTAATAGGTGTTCAGATCCGATTGCGAGCCGGTGCGGCTGCCCGCATTATAGGCCACAGAGGTGGTATCTGTCTTGCTGAGCCGCACCAGCTCGGTGACCGATCCAACAGCCAGCTTGAGGCGGCCCACCGCCAGGTCTTTGATGGCCCCGTTTGCGGCGGTGATGCTATCCGCCGCCATCAGCGGCGCGGTGATACTGTCAGGTGTCAGCAGCACCCCGCCGTCCCGTTGCTTCACAACCTGAATGTTAGACACATACATGTTGCGCTGGGTGCTTGATGCCTTGCGGCGCAACGAAGCACTGGCAACAACCGCACCTGCCGGTGCCGTCCACGTGCTGGCGACAGTGACCCAGTTGTTCCCATTGTCTGCGGTGTATTCGGCAAAGGTGCCACCCACGTAGTCACCCTCAGCATTAGCGCAAGACAGGATGATGTCTATGGCGGGATCATCCCCAGACGCACCGTACCCGGCAAGGTCAACCGAGATGGCGTAGGTGGCACCGCCCTCAATCGGAATTTGATCGCCCTGATGCCAGCGGCGTTCCGTTGTATCCGCCGGGGCCTTTAGTACATATTTCGCAGTGGCGGTTTGAAGCGGGCTCGTGTTTTTCGTCGGCCCTGTTTCTTGAATACCCCAGCTGCCCGGCAGATTGCCCCAGCCGCGCGTGTCGCCTTTGAAGAAATTGCCATTCACCCAGAGGTTGCCGTTCAGATCGGTGATGACAAGCTGGCTTGCCGCCACGGACCCGTCCAGCAGAATGTCATTGGCGGACAGCTTGGCAACAGACGCGGACCCGGCGGAACCATCCGCAGCGACCAGCTGCAACAGCGACACCTCATTTCCAGCCTGGGCTTTGATCAGATAGCCCGCGGAGGCATTGCCCTCCAGATCGGCAATAGCCGCGCCTTGGCTGGTCAGTGCGGCCGATGTGCCGCCCGCATCCACTTGCAGCTGGGTCAGCAGCACCCCCAGGGCGGTGCCGCTCAGCGCATTGACGTCCACCGCCTTGATATCGGTGATTTCACCGGAAAGCTCGGTGGCCTCGGTAATATCATCCACCTCAAGGGACTGGATTGAAAAGCTGCCCCCGCTGGCCATCGTGAAATCGCCGCCGCGCACATACATGCCCGCGCGCCAGAACGCATCGGCGTTGGTATTGTCACACAGCACATCGGCTTCATACGTGACATAGCCCGCACCCGCAGTAAGGTTCTGCGTACTGAACAAAGCGCTGTCTACATATGTATAAGTGCCGTCCAGCTTGCGGAAAAAGATACTGATTTTCGGAGCGCCGGAGGCAACGGTTCCCCACAGCCCGCAATACGCCCGGATGCGGTAGCGGCGGCCAGGCTGGGGTGTGAACACCCCGCGCTGCATCATGTACTGGGTCTTCCCGTTGATCCCCGCATCCGTCAGGGTCATCGCTTGGAAACCGTTCACGGATTGGGTTTCCTGCCAGTCCGAATGCAGAGCCGGCACAGCACCAGCCTGCCCTGCCGGTTCCGGTGTTCCGGTTATGCCACCGGCCCAGTATTTACCGCCCTCTGTGAAATCGGCAGGCAGGTCCATTGCGCGGGCTGTGTCGATGCCCGCTTGCATGGTGGTTTCTGCCAGAGCAACGGCATTGTCCGTTTCAGCAGATGTATAGTAATTCGCGGCCAGGTCTGCCTCTGTGGCGTCGATCTGGGCTTGCAGCGTCAGCTGCGCCGCGGCTATCGCCGCGTCAGTGCTGGCGGCGGTGTAGTAGTTCGAGGAAAGGTTGGCACTGGCACTGTCAATCTGAGATTGCAGGCCGGTTTCCGCAGTGTCGGTATAGGCTTCCGCGCTGTTCAGGAGGCCGATCAGCGACTGCTCCAGCGTGCTGCCGGAGTATCCCGCCAGCAGTGCGTCAATCTCCCCCTGCACCGATGCCGCCGCGGCATTGGCCGCCGCCGCCTCCACGGCCGCCGCATCCGCCGCCGCCTGGCCCGCGGAAATTTCGGTTTCGATCTGCTCCGCCAGATCGTCATAACTCAGCCGCACATCGGCGGTGCTGGCGGTTTTCCAGCCGTTCCAGATCCCGGAATTGCCGTCACGGACCCGGCCTTGCGCCCGGTAGGCGGTCTTCGGCAGGATGCCCGCCGAGAACACTGCCTCGCCGCTCAGCGCACTGACCGCCCGGCCAGCCGCCACCGGCGTGCCATCCGCCAGCTGGATTTCCCACTCCACCACGTCATCGGCCAGCAGAGCCGCACCGGTCCAGACCATGCGCAGCGCCGGGCGGCGCGGCGCCCCGGCGCCGTCCGCCAGGCTGTGCGCCAGCAGGTCAAAGCCCGGCAGTGTCCGCGGGGCGGGCACCGTTACAGCTGTGCTAGGGTGGTCCACCGCCACCTCATCGCTGGCGGGGATCCAGGTAAAATCCCCCGCATCCCGCTCGCGCAGCGCCAGGGTTTGCAGGCAGGCCGTCAGATCGTCGGTCAGTTCGCCCACCTCAAACAGCTTGGCGGAATACCCCTCCCGCGTGCTGGTCCAGGCCACTGTGTCCAGCGGCTCCAGCAGCGCCGCATCCGGCGGCAGGGTCAGGCTGTGACGCCGGAAGCGGCGCTCATCTTCAATCCAGCCTTTCATCAGCCTTTGCACCTGGGTGCCCGAGGCCACCGCAGGCAGATCCACCTCGGCCACCAGCTGGCGGCCGCCGTCCTCGGCTTCCCATTCGGCATTGTAGCGCGGCGGCGCATCGCGGCTTTCCCAGAGGCTTTCCGGGTCCGGGTGAGTGGCATGGATGGCGTTATGCACCCCGTCCAGCCCCGGATAAGGCGCCAGGCTTTGCGGCCGGTCGGCAATCACGTCCTCATCGGTGAAGAAATAGACCGGCAGCGCGGGCGGCCCCACCCGCACCTTGTAGGTGCCGCCCAGTTCGGTGATTTCCGCGGAACAGGCGTTCAGCAGCTGCTGGATCACCTCCGCAGGCTCATCATCCACCAGCACCTCCAGCCCGGCGCGGAATTGCACCTCGCTGCCGCCATCAGCCAGAGGCACGGACACGTCGCATTCATTCATCCCGGCAAACCAGTTGCCCAGCGGAAGATCAGACGCCGCAACATGGCCGCCCCAGCGCTGGCCGTCCGGCAGAGTGAGGCCGCGCAGAATGTTGTAAACCATTACAATGGGGTTTTCGGTGAATTCCCAGGTTGCGGGATCCGCCCAGCGGTGGGCGCCGGATCCGCCCGCGGTGCTGTCTTTGCGCGGGTCATACAGCGGAATGCCTTTCACCTCGAAGCGCACGCCGGGCAGCTGATTGAACAGCTTGCGGCTGTAATGGAAGGTCAGCACCGCATAGGCCACGCCGGTGCCCACCATATCCGCGGACCAGGGCCGGTCCGGGTGGTCTGAATAATTCTCCAGCATATAGGCATCAGCCGTGGTCTGGGTGCCATCATGCCAGGTCATGCGGAAGTAATAGCCGCCATCATCTTGCAGCATTCCGCGCAGGCCGTGGGTGATCCCCGCAGCTTCCTCCAGGTCGGTGACATATTCACCAGCGACCATAATCCGGGAAAACTGAACGCCCGGCATGTCGCTGATATCCACCACATAGGTCAGCCACTTGTTCGGGATATCACCGTCATTCGGATGCGAGTAAGGCGGTGCCACCATGTTGCCCGCGGTGGCATAGGTGCCAAGGATGAAAGACTGCGGATTGCTGCCGCCCGAGGTGGTGCTTTCGGTCTTGATCCCAGGCTGCCGCTGCTGGCCCGGCTTCTTTCGCAGCGCCGAGGACAGCGACGACAACAGCAGCGAAATGCCGATGCGCACGATAAACGCCGCGGTGGCGCTGCTGACCGCCAGGGTGGTGGCCACCCAGGCGGTGATCGGATCCGCCGCCGCCGCTGCGGGCGCCAGCAGCGCCACCATCAGAACAGCCCAGAATGTCCGCTTGTCTTTCATACCCGGAACGCCCTTTGCATATGCAGGCGGCTCACAATGGCCAGCCCCTCGGGCCGCAGCACATAAGCCGCGGCGCCCTGAACAATCCCCAGCGCCTGGCCCATGCCATCCGCCTCAAACACCGCCAGATCACCGGCCTGCGCAAAACTCGGCGCCACCTCGCAAAACAGGCTGGCCGCCAGATCCACATGGCTGGCAAACCCCGCATCCCGGAGCGCGGCCTGGCCGTCCTCCAGGCGCCGGTAGCGGCCGCGCCAGGCCGCCGCCAGATCGGTGCCGGTCATCGCCTGCACCGCGCCCGCGGCGAACAGCGCGCAATCATGCTGGCCCGGCCGGTACGGCAGACGCGCCACGCGGGCCAGGTACGCCCCCAGCCGCGCCCGCCAGTCCGGCAGCCGCGGCGCAATCTCTGGAAAGGCGGTCATTTGCTCGGCTCCCTTCTGTCCGGGGTGCCGCCCGGCGACGGATCGGCGGGCGCCTCCACCCGCAATTCTCCCCAGTAGACCGGCACCACGCCGGAAATATTGCCGTAGCGCCGGAAGCGATCGCCGCCGCGGCGCTGCTGGCTTTCATCGGATTTCTTGCTGGCCAGGCGGCGGGTCAGAACGCGGGTTTCGCTGACCAGCTCCAGGGTGCAGCTTCCCAGGCCGCCCGGCTCGGCGGTGCCGAAGTCAAGCCCGTTGATAAATCCGGAAAACACCCGGTGCGGCTCCCCCGCCAGCGCCCGGCTGGCCGGGTCGAACAGCGCCCGGTGGATTTCCACCGGCGCAAACCGGGTCTCATAGCCCTTGGCCAGATCCTCCACCTCGGGTGCCACCGCCGCCAGGCGCAGCTGATAGGTGCGCACCTCCAGCCCGGCCCCGGCGGTCACCGGCTCCGCCTCCAGCAGCGCCCCGGCGCCGGTATAGGTCCGGGCCTGGCCGCCGATGGTCACCGCAAGATCATCCTCGCCGCTCCACAGCCCCAGGGTTTCCAGCTGGCCGCTGGAGCGGTTGCGGGCGGTGATCCAGACCAGCCGGTGCGCCGCCAGCCCTTCACGGGCCGCAAAAGCCGCGGCTGTGCCGCTGTCAAATACCCGCATGTCAGGCCCTCAGTTTCTGCCGCCAGGAAAACGCCACCCCGGAGGTGGTGCTGCCCCGCGTTATGCCGCTGCTAACCGATCCCGGCACAAGCACCCCGAGGCAGGCGGGCCGGATCAGCGACACCGCCGCCCCGGCGGCCGCGCCGGGCCGCAGGTAAGGCTCCACCTGGAATTTCCCGGTCTTGAAGCCGGTGAAAGCCGAGGCGGTGCTGGCGGTGGCCGCTTCCACCACCCGGTGCAGGGCGCGGCGGGATCCGCTGCCGGGGTCATAATCGAAGGCCAGCAGATCGCCTGGCGCCAGCGCATAGCCGGACGGCAGGCCGCCCAGGCGCAGGCAGGAAGGGTCCGCAGGCAGCGCCTCGATCACCGCCGCTTATTGCAGGTATGGCACAAGCGGGCTGGACCATGGGCATGTTATTGCGAAGCGGTGTTACTGTCCTGGATGCATTGGTGGTGTTATTGAAGCTGACATTGCAGCTTCCATTTGTCTCCCCTCAACCTCATAATTTTATCAACAGAAACAAAAAACTTTTAAAAAATACAATTCTTTTAAAATCAACCATGTCTGTCCTGTTGTAAATTGGTTTATTGTCCCACATTGGTTGGCCTGGGCTTTTTACACATGGGGTTGGACCTACTCAAGCATTCATAAACCTCCTGTTGGTTGTTGAAACTGCGAGGTTCTATTTAAATATGTGACAACCTTTTACAAACATGCCTGCACTTACCCTTAAGTAGGATCACTTTACAGTTATAGAGCACCTATTGCCAGACCACCCTCTTTGGGGTACAAGTAAACATGTTTACAATTGATGAACTGAAGATTCTAACAGGGAGCTAGCCAGGGGGCTCTACATATTAAAGTATATACAATACGTTTGCGGAAAAAGGCAATCTCTAGTTTACTAGTTTCAAATTTAAGACATTGTTTATTCCATCTGGGTATCACACCAGAATTATTCAGAATCTTCATGAGAAGAAATTGAAGCTTTAAGGCTCTCGTACTTTGGTGTGCACATTGTTTCTTCTCAAAATAGAAACTCAAGTATGTCTTACCATGTTTTCACTATTCCAAAGCAGAGTGTGTGTACTATGAATAATTATAAACAGTCAATGTCAGGTTCAAAATACATTGTACAATTACAGAGTACTGTAAAAAGGACCAATACTGGCTAGCATAGTAATTTTTATACTTGTCTTCGTAGACTTTACTCTATGTTACAAGAAGACTAATGCTGATATACGTTCTTCCTTGATTGATGCAATTGCCAGTTTGTTTAGGGAGAATCTTTATTTCTATTAGAATTCCAGTGTTCATTATAGAAGCTTTTTAATTTTTTTATTTATTTAAAAACCCTCTTAAAGTAGACAAACATGTTTGTAATTATAGTGCTACCCACAATTTGAGGGGTTCTTTGTTCATGGTTGCAGTCTGTATCAAGTAACATCCAATTTCTCACATGTTTGTTAGCATGCTTCTGGCAGTAACATAAACATCATGTTAGTAAGGCAGAAATCATAAATGGAAATCATTCAAAAGGCTGTAAGGGGGTTAGGGGGTGTAGATTGTTTGATGGTGTCATAACTTTCCTTCATTGCCAATGTAAAGGGGGTTGAAACTCCCTACATGGAGCAGATGTCCTTTTCAACTAGTCCAAAACCACATCAAATTTAGTCCTGGGAAGAGGGGAATATCTTTATTACTGTGGTGTCTTGTCATCAAGACAGGGTGAACAAAGACAAAAGATGGTGCTAAACAAAGGATATAACCTTTACCCCTCTACACTATCCATGGTGCCTTTGCTGAACTCGTTTTCCCAAGTTTTGCCATGTTCTAAACGGCAGGGAGTTGTATTTTGGTATTTTTGGTAATGTCTTAAATTTGATACTTTACCGGGTAACATTGCCCTCACCAAACATTTCATTGTGGTCATCACAACCAGGTTAAACAGAAAATCTTGATTGTATTGACTCATATTTTACTATTTGGCTTTAGGGAGAGGAGTAGATAGTAGGTATGCAGGCAAATTCCCATATATTAGGTTTCCCAAATAATATAGGTCTGATGATAGAGGTGGTTTGTTACTATGGCCGTGAATGTTGTTCCAGTTAGTAGCTCAATGGTGTTTCTAGAAACAAAATTGTGGGCATAAATACAATGACACTAGGTTATGTTCTTAATTCCTATTACGAAGGTATCTTATCTATCCTTCCCCTTATCCTTTGGCAATCTCTAAGTGTAGCCCCGTAATAAGCAATTCGGCAATAATCTACCCTTAGTAAACAAAATCAATGTGCTTTAAGGGCTGAGGAGGCCTGGCCAGGCTAGCTTACAGGGTCCGTACCATAGAACCGTATTGTTTTTCAATTACACAAAATCTCTCTGTGCTGCCATCATATATAATGTTGTATAAACTCAGCAGAATAAAGGACCTGGAACTATGCTCACACGAACAGCTTCTTTTGCTTTTTACAAGTGTAATTCGAGTGAACATTCACTCCCGGCCTCGTTCACGTAAGTATATGGCTCTGAATACAAAATTTGGTGGGTACGTGCATCACTTAGATCGTACAACAATATCAATCTAACATGTATTAGATGTTCCTATATCAGAAGTCGTTGATGCTAGGCTTATAACTCGAGTTATTGGAGGGTAAACTACCTTGTATCGCAGCGTTCAAGGAAGCAAAGATGCATGTTTACATTTCGCGCTAAACTTGAAACGGGCAACAGTTGTCAGGGTCCCCTGTGTTCCTTACGTTCTCGAGCTTAATTGAAAAAGTGCGGGAACGATAACGGAAACCTTAACCTTAGCAGCTAACGTTACCGTTACCAATATCGTACTAGAGCTGAAACTTTCTGGTAATGCAAGACCCCTTCGCTATATTTGCGGAATCTCTGCAGCGAGCGTGCAATTCAATTTGAGATAATAATCCATGGTTTGTAGCACTGTTGATTTAATGTAAATGGCCTTATTGATTCCTATCATGACCACTCTAGACTTTCATAATGCCTCAAGGTGTATTTATGCTGTTAGTCACTCAAAGCATTCTAAAGTCGAAAATGAACAGGACATTTTCAAATGTAACTTTTCTTCTTTCCTGTCTGTAACGTTTTTATTTACTGACAATTTGTCCTAAGTCACTTCTGATCCTACAGCATTTTACGTCATTATCTTAATCATTAGCTTGATGCAAGTTGGGACACGTCCCATAACTTTCGAGGGGATGTCTATTTCCTAGGTCGATAAAATATCTATGTACAGCTTAACTTGTACTGAATCAAAAACTTTTGAAAGGTTAACAATAAATTTGTCGCAACATTTGCTTCATGTAGGATTAGATTCAAGAATGTTTTCTGCCATCAACTCAATCGAAAGAGGTAAGAAAACAGTTCACTCACCCTGAAAACAGGGTTCACATGTACATAAAAATCAAACTTATTCTGATACAATATTTTTTTGTTGAGCAAACACACCTTGTCAGTAGCTCTGCTGGCAGACTATAGATATTTAGAATGTTGGATGTGCTGTTCAATACTGAAAGGATTAAATTACAGTGATGTCGTATTCATATGAATTGAATCTTGATTTTTCTCTTAGATCTTCGGCAGAACCAATGTCTCCCAAGAGCGTTTGACAAACAATCATGTTAACTTTCATACATTCCCTCAAGCTATGCTGTTACTGCTGAAAGTCAACACTCTTGATGGCTGGAAGGAAATCATGTATGGATTTGCCGACACAACATCACCAAATTGCTATGGGGATTCCAGTGATAATTGCGGAAGTTTCGTTAGTTATCTGTATTTCATATCGTTTATTGTATTGAGTACTTTTATTTTCATTAATCTGTTTTTAGCCGTAATCATGGATAACTTTGCGTACCTGACAAGAGATAGCTCTCTAGCCAGTTCTAAAGACATCGACGCTTTTATCGAAGCATGGTCATGTTTTGATCCACAGGGAACAGGTAGGATACACTGTAAGCAAGTCCCGGATTTACTCTCCCGTCTAAGTCCTCCTCTTGGCTTTGGGCATTTTTGTCCTAAACGAATAATCTACCGGAAATTAGTTGTCCTTAATCTTCCAATTGACGACAACTATAACGTAGAGTTTCTTGATATGTTGCTGATTCTCTTATTAAAAGCAATAAACACTAAGGTAGATAACAAGACTCTGAGAAATGAGTTCTTTAAACTTGATAAAGACGCTGACAGATCCTTAGTCGACAAAATATTACCTCTGGATAAGCAAAGCTCCAAGGTTGTGGTTCAGGAGTTTAAAAAGTACTGTGCGTCCAATACAATAAAAATGTACTTTAAAGCATTCATTGCCCAGTTAAAGAAAGAAAAATCAAAGATCGTCAGAGCAGAAGCTACTTCTTGTATGGAGAAGGTTATTAAGGATCATCGTGATAATGACGATGACGAGGGAAGTTCATCGGCAGGTGATAGTTCAAATTCTAAAACACCTTTCAAGCCATCAGCAACAGCAACGACAGGACAACAGCCTTTTTCAAGTAGCTCTCAACAGACAAAAAGCCATGAAGATACGAAAGAACAAAACCGAAATGCTCAACACTATGAAGTGCATACATGTCATCAACCGTTCCTTCAGGGTAGCGTTTCTGCGGAATGCTTACCGGAGAATAACAGTGAGCTACAGCGAGGCCCTTGCGAAGAAACAACTGTGGAAATAGACATCGAGAAAGTTGTAGAAAAGGAATTGGTGATAGTAGATGAAAGTAATGGCTTAAATGGTATATCTCAGGAGATTAACCCTTTAACTTCCATTCAATATGAAACAAAAATCAAACTGCATGCAAATGATCTTAGTGAATGTGAAATCAAATTTTCAAACAAAGATATTGTCAAAGATGCGACAACCAAGAAAAATGTTTCTCCAGTAGAATGCGAAGGCAAGAGCACAATCTCCATTGACATCGTATCAGAATATTATAAAACCAAACCCAATCTGAAACAACTAGACCAAAGTCATTCAATTTCACCTCGACATCCATCTTCCGTTACCAAGATGGCAATAAGTACAAATACGGTATGCGGACAAAAGACGTGCAAGAACCAAATAGCCACAGAGCGCACCGAAGAAGTGCAGTGTTTACCTAAAATCATACCAGACACCATTGGTACCCAAACACCAGAAAACCAGGGAACAGATATATCAATCAACATTCCGGAACTTGCCAAAGCACCTAGCAAAGCTATAGTTACTATGGAAAGAGAATTATCAGTCAATGCTTCTCAAGAAACATCTATTGAAATAGACAAACGTGGCTCCGACTCCGAGTCCGACATAGAATACTGTCATAACAGAAAACAACAAATTCAGGTTCCCTCTACGCCTATTTCTTCAGCAGATGATATTCAAGAATGCCCAAAGTTAAATAAGGATGTCACGTTAGATATCTACTTTCCCAACACACAGTCTACCAGCAGCACACACGTAGACCAAGAAGTGGAAAATATCCAAGTACATAAAGTGGCAACCAATCTTGCGGAGGCTTGCAAGGCAAGCAGCAAAGTCGTGGTGACAAGGGAGGGAGTATCGTCGTCTGAAATTTCTCAAGAAGTGGATGGTCCATCGGACAGGAGGGCAAGTGATGTTGACACGGATAATGATTATAATACACCGAGTCGACCTAACATTGAGGCAATGGTTGGTTCTTTAAAAGAAGATGATCAAGAGTGTCCAAAGGCCAACGAAGATGTCAAAGTAGATATCCCTCTCCCTAACACACAATCTACCAGCAACATACACGTAGACCAAGAAGTGGAAAATGTAAAAGTACATAAAGTGGCAACCAATCTTGCGGAGGCTTGCAAGGCAAGCAGTAAAGTCGTGGTGACATGGGAAGGAGCATCGTCGCCTGAAATTTCTCAAGAAGTGGATGGTCCATCGGACAGGAGGGCAAGTGATGTTGACACGGATAATGATTATAATACA
>JAAAKM020006971.1:136391963-136411171 GCA_010016025.2 Alatinidae sp. Z8VKAUB7J3 | reverse complement strand
CTTAACATACTTACATGCATTGTGAAAGAGGATAAAAAGATTCTTTTTAAATACAGGTTAGTGTTTGCCAGAGTAATGCCTTTACACTGCTTCAACATAATCTTGGGTCAACTTGTGATAACTTTTCTTGCATTGAACTTGCACATGGCACTGATTAATGAGCGAAATAAAGATAACACTAAGTTCTTCCAAGTTAGATATCACAGGTGTTATGGAGGGGGGGGGGGGCTACAAGACTGGCAACATAAAAATATTCATGACAAGATGGTTCTTTAATGTATGCAAAGAAAGGTTCAGAGATTGTTGTTAGGACTACGTATGTTAGAAAAAGTTAACAAGTATATACAATAAAAGACCATAAGAAGCTCAAGTGTGGTACATTGTTACTTTTTCTTACATACCCTTTGGCTTGGTCTTTGATTTTTGTGTGGGCTGACAACATGAGCCTCTTCAAAAAGCCTGTCCTGATCTCCACTGTAATACCTGAAAAAGTAATAACAACCATACATCTGCAATTGATTTACCAGTCAGAAATCATAATTTAGTTATGAACAGCAATGCCTAGGAAAGTACTTGGGTCCGACAACTTCCCAATTTTGCAGAGGCCTAGCTGATCACTTGGGAACCTCGGCCATTACTGGGAAGCTTCTCTCAACTCCACTGTTTTCTAACATACGCTCTCACTCTCTTCAACACTCTCACCTTTTTTCTGCATCTGATTTCAGATTCTTAGCCCCTGCCTCTTCTGAGTTCACTCTCCCTATCAAAGGAAGCCTCTCCCTATCAAACTTAGGCAGACTTTGAATGGAAAAATTAGCTCATTACCTCTTTCAATTTTCTGATTTCTCCTATGAGGATAATCTATTTTGTAGATTGTTTAGTTACGCCACTATACTGTATACACTGTCAAGTTTCGTAAAGCTTGAGGATGATGTGATAATAAATCAAAAGCTTGGTTATATAATATACTATCTTATTTGCTGAAAAAAAATCTTTAACATGGTTCATATAAGCATTTTTTACTGGGCATTGTTGCTCATAGCTAAACAACAATACAATTATCTATTTAATTTGAATCTCTACACACATCTGTTATGATCATGATGTCAGCAAATATATCACATTGTCAAAACCATTAAAACTAAAAATTAACACATCAAAACTATCAAACCATAAAATCCTAAAAGTATTACAATAAATCGAGTTTTCAACTAATCTAAAAAAATTTGCTACAGAAGAAAATTGAATATTACAGATCTAAAGTTAGTGATAATATTTCTTACCTTTATACAATTTTACAAACTCGTATTTTTTAACTTCATACATGTAATAATAATATAATATACATATGCAAACTATAATAACACAGGTAGTCCTCCTAATTCTCCTTGGCAATAAATGACTGTTTATGCAGATACAGAGGTGGTTTCTGTTTGCATTGGCATTATTTTGCTGAGGCACTTTCTATCAGTAAAATACTTACCATATGATCAGCCTCACAATTTCATAGCTATATAACTTTTACGTGATGTTGGTTATGTATTAAGTACCTCAACTGCAATATCGTTGGTGTGTGATGGGGTTCTCTGATGCAATTGTGAAAACAGAGACCTTACAGAAGCCAAGTCATTTTTGTGATGCAGGGCTAGATTAAGGGCAGGACCCAAGGGCCCAGGCTCTGGGCCTCCCACTAAGTGGGTGCCTTCCATGAATTTAGAGTTTGTAGTTTGACCTTGTCAGGCATAACTAGCCTGACAAAGTAAACAATGCTGTCTGCAGACAACAAGCGACTGCCATTAATTGCAGTTTCAGGCATTCTAATCAAACATAAATTTCCATAACAGAGAGCGTATCACCTGTTGATCAGTTCTTTGCTTCTCTCCACCAACATCTGCAAGCATCACAGATATATTGAGCCAACTTAACTTTATTATCCATCTGGACAAAGTGTCTGAAGATGAGATTCAGGCCGCAGTACAGCGATAGTTAGGACTTATCTAAATGATTTGGACCTTACATTTGTTGATGGATAGTGTCAGTCTACAACATTTGCCAATATTTTTACAGACAAAGAGCTAAAATGTATTTGCACCCAGCCTTTTCCATATAGACTTATCATAGACAAGACGTTTTCACCGTCATCAATCCAAAGCCCATTAAAGTTAGGGAGTGGCATCGAGAAGAGAGGATTCGAAATGTTACTTTTGAAATATTCGTATTCAGAATCAGTTGCTTTGGAATCATCCAAGAGCAACTCTCGGTAGTGCAGCCAGCTCCTTCTTCTCGTGACTCTGAGCAGTGCTTGAGGGATAAACAACTCAATTTAAGAGCCATAAACTTCGTAATTGAAAACTTGATAAAAGTTTACTTGTCTAGTAATAGGTCCCTTTATTTAGGATTTGGTTGATTGAGGAATTAGATTTTAAGACAGTTCAGACATTAGTTTTCGGTCCCTGTAGACCCACTCTGTGCATCAAAGGGTTAATTACAAGGTCATTAGTGCCAAGCACAAAGTGTGAATGAAACATGATATATTGCATTATCCTCCTTCATGTAATTACAATTCATAATCACGCTAGGCCAGCACCTGAACATGAACAATAGGATCACAACAAGCTAACAAGAGATGCACTTACTGGGTGATAGGGTACAGATACTTTTGTTAATAATCAGTGAAAATGTGAAGGTTAGATGAATAATTGAACAACAAGCTTGAATTCCAGAGAAGTTGAGGTTAGACAAGAAAAATCAGAGGTAGAGAACGGATTAATGCAGTAATGAGCATGTAGACGGATAATATAAAATGGAGAGTTAGAATAATTGTTGTGTCAGATGGGCTTGGTTAACAGACCTAAGGATGGTATATAGTAAGTTAAACTTTGTGACCGCTTTCTCAAAATTCCTGCTTCTCATGAAGGTGATTCAGATGGTCTTCTTAACAGTAGTAGTAGTACATGCTACTTACGCAGTTCATCACATCAGCAAGTGTAAACAATTTCAGGCATGTCAATTTACAACCAAAACAAAGTTACTGCTGTAATATAATGCTGTCGCTACAACTGTGTAATTTTGCGCTCTTCATCAATATTTTTGGCGTCAGCTTGTAACAACATGTTCCTGCTACTGCAACAAATCATCGTTTTCGTAACGTTTAGAATTTCTTAGATGTTCCACTATTCAATGTGTAACCCAATGGGAAAATGGATACATCTTTTGATAGCACTTTTCATCAAGAAAATCGTTCCCCGGTGGTGACATATGTTCTATTTCTGCAATGTTTCTTTTATAACTATAAATTATTGCTAGCTATTAAGGGCCAAGAATGAAAGAAGGTAAGAACAAATTGATATCGAAAGATTATTTTTCTATAACTGATATTATCAAGATGTTGCCTGATAATGAGAAATAAAACGAAAAAGTACTTCGGCCATATGTTAACATGGGATATGACCCACAAACTCCCCTTGGCTACGCGCCTGAGATTTACGTCTATTTTAGTTGCATAGTCTTATGGTCATTTTACAAGTAAATGCCGTTGTGGTACTATATCAAGACTGATCACGTCGCCAATCTCACCTTTTTTGACAGACTAAATTAACTTACAAGTACACTTGTTCGAGGGAGTCTTTAATCCGTGATAACTAAGAATTTGTAGACAAATGTCCTCTATCTTATAAGAGCAACTCTACTAAGTATGTCGTTGCCACCTCGTAACCAAGACCATTTCAGCTTTGGGTTTAGTAGCTTTGTTATCTTCGTATAAACTAGCCGCTAAGAAAAAGAGATTGAAAAGTTTTCAATAACAGGAGTGACAGAAAACGTATCGCTCTCGTGACCATTGTTTTCTAGGATCTCCTCGTTTTCTATAAATTTATCGTAATAACTTTCTCATTTCACTCCATACAATTGCTGTGATCAGTGTATGGCAAAAACGTTTAGCAAAATGAATCCGTTACTCAACGCAATATTCAGATCTTATTTGTCGAGAAGAGATGATTTAAAATGTTAGCTTTGAAAGGAAAACTAGAGATTTACAAAATATGTCCCAACCGGGGATCGACCCCGTGACCCACGTTTTTGTGGCGTGCGCTCTACCAACTGAGCTAGGTGACCTCCGATGTTAACATACTCTATTAGCTTCCAATCATCCACCGGTGGACATCGACATCCAGCTCAACGGGTGACATGACCAAGGAAGAACTGCTCTACGGCCCGCCTTCCATTTAAAGTCCATTGAAGTTAAAAAGTATCGACGAGAGAAGATTTGATATGTTGGAAATGAGAAATAGATTATGTTAACATCGGACGTAATCTAGCTCAATTGGGAAAGCGCACGCCACGAAAGCGTGGCTCACGGGTTCGATCCCAGGTAGTGACATATCTTCTATTTCTCTAGTGTTCTTGTCAGATCTTATATACTATAGTTTAGAGGAAATGGCTCTCAATAGGCATTACAGTTACGTTTCCCCATTACATTCCTACCATTTTCAGTCTATAATGAGATGTATAAATATCAAGAAGACATACTCGCTACCTTCCCTTTGTACATTTTCACTTGGAAATGAATACTGCTTTACGCGAAGGGATTAAAACAAAAAAATTTAAGATGTGTTTTGCGTGAAGTGTTTAAAATACTTTCATATTGTCTTCATATGTAGATACAGAGTGTTTTCAGCTTTAGATTCTGGTTTAAAATATACATAAAAGAGTTAACCAGATTTTAAGTATGAACGATTAAGCAAATGTGTAATTTCTGAGATACACTACAGTGTTTATGTTGAACGTCTTTCACAAATCCTTACAAGTTAGAATCCTTGAGTACAAATACTTACAAAATCGAATTTACATCACAACTAACAGTTTACCTGTAGTATGAGCTACTTGCAGCCGTAAGGGCTTGCATCTTAAAACAGGCACCTATACATGAATTTATCATTTAATAGCACTAAAGACTTGATTAAATTTCTTCCTTGGATAGGTGAAAATGTGTTTTAGTTTATATCATAGTTAAGTACTGCTATTTTAATGATAAAACCCTAATTCAAGGAGTTTTCAATCTCATTTCCACGTTGAACATTCTAATTTCCATTTAAGTGATTGTTTCCTGCTCTAACGCTATGAAACATGGCTGCATTTAAATTAAACGAGAGAAAAAATAATTTCCTACATTGAATTTGAAGTTGTTTTTGTTTAAGTGCATGTTTTCTAATGGGTCATTTATTATCTTAGTGAACAAGCAAGAAAAATTGATAGATACTCGTTAACGAATGGTTAATTATTTTTTGCCTATTGCTGAAATAAATGTGTTCGGACGACCTATTTGTCAGATATTTCAATGCGAGGCATTGATTAAAGACCCAGAGATTCACGGAGTATACTTCTGCAGATAAAAATTTGCCCACCGTTTCTCTTAATTGCTCTCCCGTATGCAGCAGATCGTTTCTCATATTTGCGAACGGAGAACCTGTTCCAACTAAAAAATTCGAATGGCAGTAGAGTCACTTATAAGTGGGAGCAAAATGTAAACAAAATTTGTTCAAATTTCTTAATGATTATGATGTCAGCGAAAGAGGCAATTTTGTTGTTATTTGTGCATGGGGAGTTCAATAATCACTTTAATTCTTTTCAACATAGTTACGAATCTTCCTTGTACGTCTCCTCAAGAGGAAAGTAATAAAACTGGGTGTAAAAGGTGTCGCTTTTTTTAACTTTGTCACAAGAAAACTCATACCGTATTTCCTCTTATTAGAGCCCCGGGTTATTCACCAACAATGTGCGGCGCTAATAAGAGGGCGGCGCTTATAAAAAATTCAAAATGATTGAGTTTAAAAAATTTATCTGGTTTATGAAAGATAAAGAATAATTCAGAAGCTTCAAAAACGTATTTTATTGTGTGATTACCCTTCTGTATGTTTTTTCCCTTTTTCTAATTAGCGCCACTTTTTTAGGTGATTATTAAAAGGGAGGCGCTTATTAGAGGGCGGCACTAATTTGAGGAAATACGGTTTCTTAATGAACACGATACTAGCGAGAGAGACAGTTTTGTTGCCTTTGTACATAAGACTCTCAACAATCACTTTAAATCCTTTATACATTTTACGACGTGCACTGAAAGCTGTCTCGAGGTATTTGACTATAGAAATCTAAATCAAAAATGTAAATAATAAGAAATACTAATACAAAAAGCTCGAACACTTTTATATCTAAAACAATGAAAATCAAATTTGAGGAAAGCTTACGTTCTAAATTAGATGCATGATTAACAAAAAATTGCTTTAAATAATAAAACTCACATTTGCATTCATTAGTATTATGGAAGGTGACTTTAAGTGCCTGTAGTAATGTTTTGAAAACTTTGATCTATGATATTTTGATTACTATTAAGGCTGCATCGATTATGCATCAACAAGTATAAAACGAAAATGCTATACCTATTCAATGTATTTGTTTAAAAAACAATTACAAAGAGTAAGGCATTTCAGTTTACAATATGCACTCCTACTGATAGAACTTCCATGAGGTCATGTGTTGACTAACTTCTTTCACATTATTGCTGGCAAATATATTTCAAAAATCCGTAGATAAGATAAATTTGCTAATTGCATGGTTACAATATCATTGAAAGCTTATTGACAGGTTGTGCCATATCACAACAACACGATGTTACCGATTCTAATGCTTACTTGAAGCCTTGATTGGTTCAAAATGTTTCTGTTTAAGAAACACTTCTCGCTGTTGAGCCGAAAGTGCAAAACTAAGCGTTATTACTTTAGAATGTATAGCTTTGCTTACTACATGTGAATAAACAGACCTCATTTTGACGTAGGGTCCTTTACCGAAAAACGCTAATCGTCATTATCTTACCCAATCAGAATGTTTGATTAACTTTTATGATATGTTTATAGAATTAAATTTCAAAGTTCCTTAAAGAAACTGGAACAATTTGTTAAATGTATTATACAATGACATTCTTATCTGTTAAAAAACGAAAAAATTATGACAAATACTACATAAATGTGCCTTTCTCTTCTTAGTAATTATCAGAAATTCAGAAATTATTCCGGTTTGAAGATAGTTTATGTCGGAAACATTGCGTAGAGAAGAACAGGCGGAACACAACAATATACAGATACAAAACAATGCCACCATCTTTCTCTTCGTCACAGATCAGCAACATGTGTCTATGATAATTTAAATTGATCTTATTTTTTGTTTGTTGTTGCCGATATTATCAGATGTGTCCGTGCTGGAGTCTTGAGGAACAAGGAACTTTTTTTAGAGACTATAATAATTAATAATCATATTAAACACAGTAGACTACTTTTATAGTTCGAGAGATCTTCCTTCTGTCTACAAAACTAGCATTAGTAGGCTGACAATGCCAGAGATGTAACTCATGTTGATAGTGAAAATTATTTATCAACCTTGCATGTAAAATTGTTGTCTTTTCTATCTTACGTAAGCTAGCACTGATCTACAACCGAACGAATTAAATAGTTTGGAAACAAGGCATTATGGTATGTACAACTTTTGCATGCAACATAATTAAAAATTGATACTTACACTTTTTGGTTATCTTACATGTTCTTGTAATAAACTACCCAAAGAAATCTAGAAATACGAGTAAGCATTAGTGAAGAAGATATTGGGAAATACGAGTAAGCATTAGTAAAGTAGGTATTTTAAAATACGAGTAAGCATTAGTAAAGTAGGTATTTTAAAATACGAGTAAGCATTAGTAAAGTAGATATTTGGAAATACGAGTAAGCGTTAGTAAAGTAGATATTTTAAAATACGAGTAAGCATTAGTAAAGTAGATATTTGGAAATACGAGAAAGCATTAGTAAAGTAGATATTTTAAAATGCGAGTAAGCATTAGTAAAGTAGATATTTGGAAATACGAGTAAGCATTAATGAAGTAGATATTTGGAAATACAAGTAAGCATTATGAAAGTAGATATTTGGAAATAAGAGTAAGCATAAGTTTATTAAGGTGTAAAATTTAATGAAATGCTGTTGTCAACATGATGGCCCTTAGCTTTATGGTCATCTTGCCAGCTCTATATAATTCTGCTCTTATATAAGACTTCACAAGAAATTAATTACGTTTGATTCTCGTTCTGATAATATTATTAACTCCTGTTTATATGCATTAAAGTAATACAACACTGTGTAATGGCCTCCTATTAAAGTAGGAGAGTCAATCTGTTAACTTACAAAAAGATGCTATAGAAAAATGTACCCTCGGAAGTTGTCTATTCTTTCCAAAGCCCATTGAAGTTAGAAAGTATCACTGAGAAGAGAGGATTTTGAAATAATAGTTTTAAAAAGAATACTAGAGAAATAGAAAATATGAGTTCGATCAACTGTCACGAGTTCGATTCCCGATAGTAACATATTTTCTATTTCTCTAGTGTTCTTTTCAAAACTGATATTTGAAATCCTCTCTTCTCGAAGATGAATTTATCTTCAGTAACAATGGTACTAGGTCTGACTAGTTCTAGATGCCATTGGTGTAATTAAGTGTGATAGAAACGACAAATGGTACATAGATTCTTTACCAATACTCCATAATAACTTATTCCTAACGATGTAAAAATTCCTCCAGAGAGGTGCAGTAGCTATCGTCATCTGCATCATGCCGCCCACGTTTTCAAGAGAATGTATTTGTTTTCTGGCCGCATGACTACATTGTACTAAGTACTCGATGTTTTATAAATACAAGGCCAATAATGCCAACTATAACCTTTATGTCAAAACTATCAAGGGCCGAACGCGTTCCTCATCTTTGTTATTTTATTATTCAAGGAGTAAGACTCCATTCTGCAGAGGCATCAAAAATCTTGAGAAATAAACTGTTTAGAGAAACTGATATTTTATGTCTTTTAATTATCGTTAGTATCTAGCTCCTAACACACAAGTTCTTTAAGAACGTTCAGCTGCACATCTTTTTCGTTTTTCTCCGTATTCAGGATAATTTCATAGGTCACTGCTTTCTAGGACCATTCAACAGGAGTTGACAACCCGTCATTATGAAAATCAGGAACTGAGCCTTTTTAAAAGCTTCTTGGAAAAGAAGAACTTCAGTTAACTCTTTAGGTGAGTTCTTCGCATTGGCAATTTGACTTATGTAACATGCAATTGAGAGGAAAGATGGGCTAGGGCGAAAATAATCAATTTTCCTCTCCAAGCTTTTGCCGCACTCAGTAATCAGTCATTCTCTTTTTTTACATTCTAATCAAACCCAAAATTCTTCTAGGGTTTGCTATCAATTTGGTGCTGAAGCCTGTCTTACAAATATGGTGACGTGAAAGGGAGCACCAGTTATCTAAAAACTAGATTTTAACATTTCTATATAGTCTAAAATTACTTTTTTATCACACAAAAATCAACCCTCTGAAACTTTATTCATGTCCTAGTTATTCAGCCATCTGCTTATTAAAATTCTATGTGCTCATAATAGCTAACACGATGGCTTAAAATGAACAAACAAGTAATAAATATGATAATTCTTTTTTGTAAGGTATGCTTCAAGAAGAAATTTTTCTTTTAAGATACATTAAGTATACCCTAAGCATAGCCGTATAGCTACACTCATGTTTTAACTAAGGAACAAACATAATCTTCGTTCCATCCTACGGTTGTGAGACTATGTTAACAACAAATGGTACATAAAATGGGTCGACATAGCGTCAAAGCGTTACCTTGTAAGAGATCTGGTCTTCTGGGCTTTCTGGGGGACCTAATAGCAGGCACGTTACACAATGGCCTCCCTAGGTGTCCTTCGACGACTGTAGACAGCGCACCCATGCCCCCCTCACAGTAAAGTGTCAGAAACCCATAATTCGGTATCATTTCAAGAATACCTTTAAAATACTTACTGCTATTAGGTCTTGGTATAATAATTTGTGTTTGCACAAACAAAGAATGAAACCCATCATGACAATGTTAATAATAACAAGGACGGACGACGTGGTCAAAGGGTAGCATCATAAAGTCAAACATGGGGCGGGGAGGGGGTGATGGATATATAATTAAGTGTTTCTCTTTTGTTATTCCAATTAATAATCACAGACGATTTTATATCTTATGACATTATGATTTGATAAAGGATTTTCTTTGCCTATTTTCTTTCTTGTTTCAGTGTTTTCTTTGTTCTATTTGTCGGAGCAAAACGTTACCTGGCAAACAAGTGGAAGAACTGAAGCCCTCCCCTCCCAGCCTCTCTAGAGGCTTCGCAACTGACTCAGTACTCAGATACCAGAATACTTTAATAGGCTATTTAAATGTACATTATGACGTATAAATAGTGTAAATATATGCAGATTAGTAGGGGAAGGACAATTTCGAATTCAAGGAAAGTGGCAAACAGGAACCGGATTGTTTCCTTTCATTATGTTTTCGCACATTATGTTAGTTATCAGTTTAACCGTTGAGACGCAGATCTTACTACACCCGTAGCAAAAGAGGAGTACATGAAAGCCAGACTTCTTATCCGAACCCCCCCCCCCTCCTCCTCCTCATAGTTGGGTGATAAGTTAGAATAGACTCAGATTTTTGTCAATGACTCTGAAGTTATTTCACTTCTTGACTCGAGGTTAGCGACGTGAAAATTTGGGAGTCTGTAAACTTGTTGCTATTTAACTATTTAAACAAGAAATTTTAGAATAGACTACTTCCATTACTTTGATAGTCGAGTTTTAATGCACGGTGCTTCTTTTAGTATTGTTGTTGACTTGCAGTAACTAAGCGTGTCACGTGATTTGGTGTCAGGTACATTCATCTCGTTTTACAATATTGGAATTACATGATATAGTGTCTGCAATGGAGAATTTAACTAGAGTGCGTCTAATGGGATATCATGTAGGGTCTAGTACAAATGGTTACCCCGCTCCCCTCCCACAAACAAATTAAAAATATCAAAAAAATTATTCACCCTTTACCCCCTGCTGAGCTTGTTCTGGCTACTCATCTGGATGTTGACCGGATATCTACCTGTTCGGATGCTTGCCAGATCTTGGCTTCAATTTACATGTTTTCACGTTCAGTCTTCCTTAGAAAGCTTTCCAAGTATCATAAATACGTTTGTGGCGTCTGTTATCTGGATTGTGTCCAAACGTGGTTTTGTTGGTTTTATGCTCAAAAAAGGCCTATTGCGTCACAATAAGATCATCAAAACAAGGAAAGAGAACAAAGCACAATGTTGCTACAATTTTTCTTACTCAGCGTGAGGATTGAAATCGAGGCTTGTCCACAGAGATCAACAAAGAGAACGACGCTTGGAGGGATGGTTGTGTAATCCCACCTGTCCCAGTTGATCATCAATTTTACGATTTCATTTAAGTTTGAGGCCACGAACGAAACAAATTACTGAAGGCGTTTGTATAAAACAGATTAAAATCGCTTTAAACAGAGGTTAGAGTTAATTAGAAACTGGAATTTCGTCCCATCAAATTTACTACTACTATATTGTTTGTCAGAGTTGGACTAAAAAGCTCTGCTGTGACCTGGGCGGACAGACAACTTTGATTCACTTATTCGATGGAAATTGAAGCTCAGATTTTGATTCATGTGTGACAGATCGAGCAAGAAGCTTCAGACCATTGCTGAGTCTTTACACAGTATGGACGAGGAGACAGGATATTTTATGTCTCCACTTGACTTTGATGGTTTCGAGTCTACCGGAGAGAGTTCAGGTAAGCTTCTTGTCTTTGTACGATCAAAGTTTGTTTTTAAAAGTTTAGATCGTCTAAAGTTCTAAGGAGTCATTGGTCTCTAGCTCCAACTACATTAAACCGTTTTGTTTCTGTTGCCATAATTCGTGTTGGTTGTTGTGGAAGTAATTTTACGGGGAGTTTAGCCGTTATTCGTGTCGTTCACTTTGGCCTAACCGCGAAGACAAATGGAAACGACTGATCTTATCAAATTTTATCCGTATTTGACCAAGGGGTTATACGCTAACCAAAACGACAAGTTTTACCAAGGAGTGGCTATCACTCTACAGTAGTTAACCATGGCGTTAAATCTTTGTTAACTAGCCAATCATGCCGACAAGTGTTTGAGTTGCCTAGTTCTTGTTCCTGTTTCGTATCCTAGGCAGAGGGCTATTCTAATCTGGAGGTTACAAACCAAACGCCTTCCGTTCCTAATTGTGTTCTCGAACCCACTGGAAGTGTGGGGGTGTAACGACCCCTTTTCTAAGCATGGTTTACGTGTCATTGAGCAGTCATCAGTACCTTTTTTGTCTTCCCGCTTCGTCGCCTTACCCTTATGTTTGTTAATCAAAGAAACGGTTGGCTGGGTTAGTTTATATTATCTCAGTTGTGTTTCATTGCTTGGAAAGGAAGAAATTTCATCACAAAAATCTCCCACTGGGTGCATTGCATAGAAATTCAATTACTTCAGGTCCTGAGGCTTATGATAAGGCTTTGTTTCGTCGTATAAGCTGTACGAAGGGTCAGATGTGAGCTCTGTTTACATTTGAGTAGAAATGCACCAATCCACAGTTGGAGCACTGGGATATGAAATTCTTGAACTGCATATCATAGCTGAGAACATTTGGAGTTCTTGGCAGTCTGCTGCGGCACAATGGTATACTACATTGTTTACATCAGTTGTTAGGGGTCATTTTTGAACGTGTTATTGCTTCAAGGACAAAAATGACAAACACATTGTAAGTGGCTGCAGATGAGGGCCGAAGAAGAATAAAAAATGGTGATTGTAATCGGCTAGTTCTAAGAATGCTAATCAATACCTTAAATCTAGGAGTTTCCGGATACGGATGAAAATGGGGACGTTTTAAGTACTACTACTACTGCTGCTGCTGCTACTACGTTTACTACTACTACTACTACTACTACTACTACTACTACTGCTACTACTACTACTACTACTGCTACTACTATACTACTACTACTACCACAACTACTACTACTACTACTACTACTACTACTACTACTACTACTACTACTACTACTACTACTACTACAACACTACTATTGACACACTTGCATCGAAGTTTGTGCAAAAGACTTTGAGCAAATAGTTTTAGGACCAGCAATAATTCTGATCAGAGAAAATGTTTTTCACTGTACGTCTGAGTAAAGTTTAAGGGCTGTTCGTTATAGAAACATACATAGAAATGAAGTTTTGTTACAGAGCACAAGTTCTGTGTAATGATAATAACATTTTTCTGTTGTTTCCATACTTGATGACCTAAGTTTCAACTCAGTGTTTTCTCAATTTTTGCACCCACCTTGTTTATTTCATATGCTCCATTGATTGACAGTTAGCTATATTTGAAGCCGCCCCCCTACTTACTCAAAGCCCACTGTCTATTGAATACCAAAGAGTAAGTTAATGACTTACCAGGAATTAAGATTAGCCTGTCAACTACGACATCTACTACTATATATACTGACAGCACCATAATAACAACAATAACTATTACTCATAGTGTGCAGAGGGGTATGACCCCCCATATCAAAAAAATCATCCCCACCTACCAACCCCCACATAATTTGATAGCTACATCTCAACCTGTTGCCCCAACCTTCACATCAAAACAAGGGTTGATTTGAGCCCCCACATCCACTCCTTCATTATACATAGTTACAAAATAACAAATTTTTTAAAAACTTTTTGATGTTATAACTATTGAGAAGATTCGTTTGTTTTGCTTTTTATGATCTCTTGACGATGTTTCAATGTACACGATGTCGAAATTATTGATTAATTTGAAATCTAGACCAGTAGGTAATTCTAAGTTTAAAAGCTGATATGAAGAATGTATACACCAGGTATTTTATTTCAAACACAGACTAACAGGCAGAATAAACACACTAAACAAAAGACTACTACAGGAATTTAATGCAATGATATTTGTAGGTGAACTGCAAATAAATCAACTTTAAAGAACTTTGAAAAGTGTACTCAATAGTGCCTTTCCAACCAATTACTTCTCAGAAGAAAAAAGTGAAGCAAGAAGAAAGTGGTACCTGAATACTCTCCCAAGGGGTAATTCACAATATAACCCACTAGAAATTTTCTGCATCAACAAAATCCAGCCCCCTCATCAAAAATACTAGTCCCATTTATATTGGCAACCCCCACACAAAGTCAAATATTTTCCCAAACCCCACCTACAGTCACATTTTGTGAGAAGTTTCAACCACCCTACTGGTAGGGGGATGCACACTATGTTACTACCAATAATCAACAACAACAACAACTGCTACTACTACTACTTCTCTCACTACTACTCCTCATTCAATGTTTCCTCTTACTACTGCTCCTCCAACTACCACTATTACCATGACAACCACTGTCATCAAGAACCACTACTATTACTCTTACTACTACTACTACTACTACTTGTATATCCTATAGCTTCTTAATGAGTAAACTAACGTTGCACCGTACTCTCGATAAGCATCCTAGAACTAGATTAATCTAAATTTGGCCATTGATCTGCAAAAGGTTTGCCCAGCTCTGGCTTATCAAGCCGCGTAACTCAGCTCTTGCGTTGGAAAACCTCTAAACAGGCCAATAAGGAGAGAAAAGGAGGGACTAAATTGTCGAAAAGGAAGACACATTTACTACCATAATGAAGCATTCACGTTCTTCATTCCTAAATCAAAACATTCAATAAATCAAGGTGATGCTTTACAAAGAGCCTGAATAAAAAGGCATTCAATTTCATGAATTCCGTTTCAAATAAGCATTACATCAGTTTCAATGACAGGTATACCAGAACGCAATATGAAGGCACAGTTTCTTTGCCTCTAACCTGTAATCCTTTTTTGAAGGTTTTTATCATTATTCTTCTAGTGGTTAGTAAAGTGGCTTTATTTTCTGCATTTTTATACAACTTGGAATACACTCTGTCAAAATGATTTCTTCTTGAATGCTGCAACGTTTTCACTTTACTACAGTTATGTGTTTATGTCTTGATAAGGGACATGCTTGCTTGATCTACATTGCACTAGCGGCACGTCAATAATTTGCAAAAAGAATTAAGTAGGCATAAAGAACAGTACTAATAACTTTACATGGATAACCGTAACGTAAGGGAACTTGTGTGCCAGGATTGAAATATTTTCCTCAAAACAGTTCAGATATTTTTCAGAAAAAGAAACATAACATGAACTCGAGTAAATAAAACTTTACACGCAAAAAACCCCATAGTTTCTCAAACAAAACAACAGGCATATGGAATCGAAAGAAGCACGAATGGGTAAATATTTTGCGGGAGCAGTTTTGTAAGAACATCAATCCTAATATTTAGAGACAAAAACCCCACTTGCAGATACACAACGTATCACATTAATAGACATTTTGAAATATTAGCATACATTTAAGGATCAGCGAGCCATTGCATTACAAAATGCAACCATTCCACCTTATGAACGTTGTCCACGGTTGACAAATCTAACAGTATTAATCTTTAGATGAAGTCGGCGTGACTTGACTTAATCATTTGTCTGGCTACTCACTCAGTTTTGCACCATTACGAAATTGTGCTCTCCTACGTACTGGATGTTCAGTGGTAGTATTTTGGTCTACTGTTTTGGCTTAATCCTCGACATTGCAAATGAAATTGGGAGCCATGTGACTTCTTAACGTAGCAGGAAATAATAAATTTATCATAACAACACAAATGTGAAAACATTGCTTGTTGTGATTAAGGTGCAAAACTGGAGTCACTCTCGACCACAATTGCATGTCAAAGGGGTCATGCCCACCTAAAGTAGTACGTAAAAGCAAACTTTGAAAATTACTCTACACAACAAATTATTCACACAATCTTAACAAAACCCGCAATTACTCTAAACACGTTTCCATTTGCGACATAAGCATTGAAGATAAACGTTATTTTCATAAGCGTGAGGGTAAAAAGCCTTTCTTTAATTTTCATTCATAAAATCGTGGTTAAGAAGACGAGATACCCATTGTAAAAGAGCAAAACATCTATTAACTGGTACTGCTGCTACCAATAAGGACACCAATCATCCATAACGATATCTCATTTGGTGTTTTCTTTGGAATAGAGCGAAAAACAATTGCCTGGAGACATGCTACGACAGGCAAACCGTGTCACAGATTTCTTGAGGTTGACCACTCACCGTCATTCCATTGACTGTTCCAATTTCTTCACGTATTGTAAAAACATCCAGGAAGGCCTGAGTCGGATGTTCACCCACTCCATCGCCAGCGTTGATTACAGGTTTCCGACAATACTCAGCAACTCTCTGTTGACGTAACAAAAGGGCGTCACACATCAAAATACTATTAACAAGATCCTAACCTAAGGATCTTCGCCTCTTACGAAGGGTGGTGCTCTTATATCTAAGTCAGCATGGGTCGATCAAGGTGCTTTAGCCAACCAACCATAGCTCCATCACAGTACTCTTAAAGAAACTTCCTATTTCCCACCATACTCAACGGTATACAGTACGGGGTATTTCATGCATCCTTTAATGAAAGTAAGTACCCGAACTGCCATGGGGTTTGTTAAATGCGATTATAGAGATATCAACTCGTCAATATAATGTACAAAAGGACCCGTTGCTAGCGTTCCATGATTACGGACGCTGGAAATGAAAAAAGAAAAAAGAACAAAAAGGAGACGTATTTAAAAAAAAAGAATGAGAATGCACAAGAAAAGGGTAGAAAGACACATAAGCAGAGGATAGAAAAGACAACAAGAAACGATAAAGGTGGACAAAGATTAAGTGGGAAAAGAGGAAAACGTAGAGGGAGAGAATTTGAAAGAAAGACGAAAAAACCGGGAGAAAAAGAGGAGGGAGACGATGGGAGGGAAACAAGATGATGGTGGTGGTATTAACGATGTTGGTCTGTTGGTTTGTACAAAATGCTGTATGAAAACATGTGTACATTTTGAAACGTAGAAACGGAAATTAACGAACCTATAACTTAAAAAGACGAAGCCATGTTCTGAAGAAACGTTTCACCGATTTCCTCCTTTGAAATTTTTTCCCCTTATAATTGGAAGCTTGTCATACGAGTGAGGAAAAACAGTGTTGCATATGAAATATAAACAGACTTAAATACCTGTAACGCTCCTTTCTCTGGATGCCTGACAACTAAAGCATCACAATAGGAACTCATCACCTGAACAGCGTCTGAAAACATAAGGAATGGCATATAATAACGGGATGAAATAATTCCTTTTAATTTTTTAAACGCAACATGTCAGGTAGTAATCTACATTTTATGCATTCTCATAGTAATACATTCAAAATCCTCAGATTTTGAAAGAAAACTCAGGCCTTCCGCCACAAAAGATAACAATATTGAAGCTTTAAAGAGCTTAAGAGCCATTTCTGTAAGTCATTAAGTCATTGTTTACGACAGCAATGGTATACTTTTCAATGACAAAAAATTGACCTTAAATACACTTTGATAATTCTGGCTTGTAGCGATGTGGCAGAGGGCAGTGGGGCAATGTCTCCTGTAAAAGATTTTCCCCCGTCTTCTCCCCATGTCACAAAATTAAAGGGTCCAGTTAAAAGTGTTCGAGTTTCCTCCCCCCATTCCCAAAAAACTCCCTTTATGCAATAAATGCCATGCGTAGCGTTACCGATAGAGAAGTTACGGGACTGGGTAAATTGACAATAAAGCGATAATGTTTAGAAGCTTGACTTACCATGCAAGGATTCTCCTTTCACGAGTGACGAATCTGATGGCTTAATGTGAAGAACTGTCCCTCCAAGCCGTTGCATTGCAGCAGTGAAGGATGCTGAGGTACGGGTGCTTGGTTCAAAAAACATACAACCAAGAACTTTCCCCTGGGTAAAGAAAATTAAAGATTACAAATTATGGTATATAATAAGCAAATCTGTCAGTGATTACAACTACTGCACGGGTTGCCAATCCTACGATTAATTGAACAGCACAAATTGTGTGGGTTAGGCAGAAACAATGCCTCTAAACTTGGAATTTCAAAATATTCTTTTACGCCTAGTATTCTAAAATCAGGACAGATGCCCAGCGGCCGAGAATACACCGAGATACGCCACTATCAATCATGAAAAGTGAGTTTTAAGACAATAGTATTGTACATTTTCCCCCAAAAATATTCAAACGGTATTTAAAAGTTTTCCATTTTTGTTCACTTTCCATTAAACCAATCAATAGAATGTAATTGCTACAGAAGTCTAAACATTTCTACAGAAACTCTAGCATGCTGTTGGAAAAAGGGCCATACCTTTAAAATATCTAGAACTGCTCCTTTGTCGACGGATACCCGCAGATGATGTGCAACGTTAAACAGATGATGAAGCTGCATAAAGACACATACAATATGTAAACAAAACGGTAAAACTAAAAATTTTAAAAAGTGACACAAATACAGGAACAACAGCCTTGTCACTTGAACGAGGGAAGGAAAAACACCCAAATCGTTATGCTTCAGATACTGCATTTGAACATTCAAATTTTGGAATTTCCAATATTTCATTTTTCAATTTAGGTTTTAATACCCTCATGATGTATAAATATGTATGCTTCAAATAATCGTATTTCTCAATATCTTTAGTAGATTTTAAAGGAGGTTTACGAAGGAGGTGGAGTCCGCAATTGCGGGGTCTTTCGCAAGGGGAGTGCAGAGGCTCTTCACCTCGTACATCACTTTAGGTGCCATGTGGCTACAGGGATTACTTCGAAACCGAAGGCCCTCAAAACTGCTCGTAAATGAATAATGTCAACAAAATGCAAACTTTTAATTATCGAAAACAGACTAAAAATGGCATTCAATAGTTACAGTACTCACAAAGAATGTCAAGTCCACCCGTAGTTACTATTAGATTGGTGCTCAGGGCTAAGAAAGGTGTATGCTAAGGGAGGTGATATCCAGTGATATGGAAAGAAAATCGACGATCCAAACGGAGCAAGATTTGAAGCACACCAAATGCAGGTATATGATGCATAATGTATAACGTACAATGCAACGATCGTTCAATGTAATATTAAAATCGGTTAGCAAACAAATCGTTTTTAGGTCAGAGTTACGCTTTCTATGTGACGTGTTTTCTTATATTTCTCATATCTTTCCACATCCTCTCCTCTAACAAAACACTTTCTTAGTTTCCTACAAAGAACGGAGGGTCTGGTCTTCTCTGGAGATAAAAGTCTTTCAAAAGGGGCTTCACTCTATATGCGCAATACGGGATGTATAATAGAGGTTG
>JAAAKM020006971.1:136357055-136391863 GCA_010016025.2 Alatinidae sp. Z8VKAUB7J3 | reverse complement strand
GCCGATGGGAATTGCGACATTGGTGACGGCATCGGCAACAATGGCGATGAGTGATACGAGTGAGAATGCCCTGGGAGTTCCGTTACTCCTTCAGCTGGGCTAAAGAATTGCCCTAAATCATAGGTGAATTGCAATGGAAGATGCAAATTAAAACAAAGTAAGAAATTCTAACAGGAAACACTATCGAATTACAAAAGAATCAATACAAGCCTTTACGATGTAAAAGACAGAGTATTTTGAAGAAAGTATGGCCTAAATGAAGTATGTCGCGACCAGGGTCCGCAACCCATGTTTGTGTGTCAGTCTACTTGCTAGGCAATGATGATCTTGAAGCCAATATGTTCACTTTGCCAGTGAACCCATAAGCTCACAAATCTCAGTTGGCGGCTGCCACATCAATACCAAATTGGGAGGCAATCTCCCGTGCCGTGTACCTCCAACATAGAAGAATCGCTGGGTGCTGTTTCAGTTTCGCAACCTCAACGAAACGCAAACTTTCGGTCTTGTTCCCATTATCATAATTCGAAAGTTATACTAAATAGCAAAACAAAGTACTTAAGACGAAAACGTACCGAAGTTCAGCTCTAAAGAAATAATAAGCATTTGAAATGGAAATTCAGCGACTAATAGAGCTTTCGTAGGGGACTATTTGCATCATATGGTGTATATATTGTGTCCTGTGAAATGCGAAATAGTCGGAAAGTTTTTGTAATGGATAGTATTACGAAAATGTATAACTTCCGTGGGGAGGTACCGATTTGATTTCGCATCGAACTAGCCGTCCACTAAGTGCGTCTGTTCTAAACCCGACAACAGATAGAAAGGTGAGGAAAGAGAGCTTTAGAAATTAAGAGAATTCCAGTGGTCACACACTTCAGTTACCGTAGCGATTTTCGAGAATTATCGTTTCATATCATCTCTATTATTAATGTCATTGTACAAGCAGAGGGCCTTACCTGAATGCTGGGGACTACTATCGTAAACTGCTCTGTTAACAAATGGTGGCATAGCCCATTGTGGTTCGTGTGGGCCCATCTTAGCACGTGGGCTTGGAGGAACCGAAATATCTTTCACTGGAGGCAGCGACGGTCCAATCATTTTGCCTGTTGTTTCAATAGGCGGTTGACAATTAGCTGGGTGGTATGAGCGAATATCTTCACCATACCCCGGCTCTGCGATAACCTATCACGTGTGGTTACCTGATTGTTTTCATCTACAGACTCTACACAGTGAGCTGATATTAAGGCAGTTAGAAGAGACATCGATATTCCAGTACGTTAGAGGAGTCTTTAACACTTAACGCACATGGTACTGGTCTGATAGTAAAAACTGAAAAGGCATCGACAAAGTTTCATGACACAGGTATGAAAAGCAAGCAGTGGATATAAACTTAACGTTAGATAGCAAAAGACTCCACGTGATTTTGGTGAGCAAGCGACAGATACCGCCTAGATATAATTTGGTGGTAGCACATCAGGACTTCGTGTAGATAGAACATTTTAACTTCTTGGGAATCATGTTAACAACGGTTGCAAGTAGTAAGTTGAAAGTGAAAAGATCTTCCAAGGCAAAGGGGGAATTTTCAAGCATACGTAGTGGCCGTATGAACGTTGAAATCGGAGCCTCCGACTTCCGGCGTCCCGAGGATTGTGGTCCTTCCACTTTTCAATACATACATACCCTACGTACTTACTTGCATACATTTTTAGATACTTTGCCTCTGATGGGTGTATATGCGGGTAGAACTTGTAGAATGGAAATAGGACACCTAAAGTTTGCTTTGAAATAATGAGTATCATTTCAATGCTTTTCCAAAATCTGGTTTCCACACCTACTCACAATTTTCAAAGCTCTTCGAAGGCGCTGAAACTCAACTTGACTCAAAATGCAAAAGTGTGTGATGTGCTGAAATAATGAATTATCCACGTAGTACGGATAAGACAGGGGAAACATATTTGCAAATACTTTGAGGAATCAGTAAAGAGAGAGAAAGCTTTGGAAACACAGACTATAAAACAAACGCAGAAAAGGAAGGGATGGCTAAGAACAAGTACAGAAAATGAGCTTTGACAAGTGTGCAAGAATATAAAGTACATAGGTCAGTTATATCCAGTATATTGTAGCTTAATGCCTAAAGAGAGGAATAGAGACAGACAAAAATGCCATAAAATTACCTCATAAAGGAGACATAGAAGAATAGGTAATAATACTACATTTAACACGTGTCACAATCAGGTACATATTAATGACTATAATACTATCCTTACAGCTAGGTATGTACCCTTCTAAAGAACCTATAAGTTATTGTATTACAATAATTAAACTTGAAATAATTAATTATGTTACTTCAACGTAAAAAAATATTTTGATATTTTGCTAAAGGTATTTTAAAGTTCATGACTTCATATATTATGTATTTAATTGTATAAAATGTGAAGAATGTTATGCATTTGAATTTGCATACCCTGCTTATAAAATTGCCTGAATTTGCATTGAGAAAAATAAAGTACAATGCCAAATCTTGTATTTAAATATAAACAGTGAACAACTTTGAGCAATTTAGCCAGTAAATTCATATCTTCGTGAATGCAAATAGATGCTTACTAATGAAAGAGCATGATATAGCATTTAATGCTTTTGAAATCGCATACATCTTTAAAGAGAAGTATAAAATAAACGACAGTGAAGCAATATTGCACTTTAAAATTTAGCTAAAAAGTTGGCGAGATATTGATAAAAATAGGTAGTTGTTCATTCCTAGATTTAACTGTCTTAAAGAGTAGAGTAAACTTAACTTTGTGTTTTCAATAATAATATAGGAAATTTAAGTGTATTTAGAATGAAGACCAATTTCAATGTTGTAATCCAACAGATGCCTACTGATTAAAGAGCATGGTACAATGAGGACGCATTGCTATCTTGTTCAAAAAATCGTTATCATTTAATGTGAGAAGCAAAACGTATACGCCAGGGGAGCGATATCATATTTTAAAATTTACAGATAGAAGTTGGCGAACTTTTGGTTAGAATAGGTGGAGAGCGAAGTAAACTTAAGTCTGAGTCCTTGAATATTAAAATACAAAAACTTAAGTATCTAGAAAGACGACGACCTACCAATGTTGTAATCAACGTAGCTTTTTCAACACCCAATTAAACTGATTCCATCATTCTCATTCTCTCAGAGTTGAGATTATAGACAATAAAGGCAGGTGCAAATCGTGTATATTAGAATAATCCGCTGGACTGTGATATTTTAGAAAGTTTTAGTCTACATTCCAAGTGTTTGGGTGCAATAATCTTTGGTCCTGCAAACAACAAGTCTTGCAACTTGAATTTTCTGATAAAGTTGCAATTCATCAGTAGAGCATAATGCAAATACCTACCAATTGAAGTAAGTTTTATCTGTATTCTCGTAAGTTTAAATTGTTTTTCTCAACAGCAAAGTCAGAGGCCAAGAATGGTAAGTATGGTGTTGTTCAGATGGAGTCATGTTCAGATATCGTTTTCTTTTGATTCTATGATTTACGAACAAGTATCATTACAACTGAAATTAACGTTCATTACAAATTAAGTACTGATTTTCAATACCTTTTGCTGTTTATCTCGCATGTTGAAGGAAAGGTTTTAGAAAGTGTTGCTCAAGACACCAGTCATGTGGTTTACACTAGTTAAAGAAGGCATTGGGTATTTGATGTAGCAATGATAACATACAATAGATCCTCCAAAGAAGGTTTTTGCATTGCATGAAACGTAGTAGATACTTCATATCCTGGGAGATATGTGGCTTGGTAATTGAAACCAAAATGGCCCACATATTTTTGCTCAATTTCTGCTGCAGCATTACATGATCTGCTAATATGAAGTGTCTAGTATTAGTACTGTACATTTGCCAGTTGTGCTGACGTTGTATTGAGTGATTTATAAAGTTACGTAAACAACAATAAAAGATTATAATAATGTAAACATATAAAGAAAGTCGAGTTGTTTATTTGAATGTTAGAAATACAGGTTAGACATGTACCTCAAATAATTTTTGTGACGATATCAACTATTGAATTATTCGCATTAGTGGCTCTTCGATGTCCTTGTTGAACAATGATACACCTGAAGAAGATTTATATAGAGTGCAAACTGACTGCATACTTTCATTATGCTGCAAACCGCACTTATTATCTAATATGAAAAGGGCTCCAAAACTATTACAGAGACCGGATATTAGCGAACAATACATTTTTATCACCATGTGATTAAAATTTACTTAAATCAATAGTCAGATATGATTTCATTTATCATCGTCAAATTTGATAACATACTCAGACACGTCACTGACGAGAATGGAGAGAAATTGTCAGGTTGTTTTTACTTTTATTAATGTTCCAGATATAATTCGACGTCTTTATAATTAAAGATACGCACAATATGATATTATCAAGAACAAGGCTGTGACAGAAAAGGCAACGTACGTTGTCAGGTCAAAACAGTCCGATCTTCCGGTACTTGATACAGGCTTGTTTCCGTTCTCTCTAGTAGTGACTTATTGCTCTGGGACCAAACTGTGTACGGAAAATAAATAATTGGCTTTCAAAATGAAAGAGGATGTTTTAAAAAATCAAAATAAAAGTAGTTGTTTTCTTGTATACGGCGGAGGTGACGAGAACATTTTACCTTGGAAGTCATGTCCAAACTTTAGCTATATGGGCCGATTTATATGCATATTTAGAAGTCCCTCTGACACAATGTTTTGAAGGGAAAAATTGTCCAGTCAGAAACTATTTCAGAACATCTACCAAACCTTAAAATTGACTCTATATACCTATTTGTATAACATTACCTTTTTTGATAAAGGGTAAACTGTCAATTATTGCAAGTGCTAACAAGATTCTAATGACAAAGTCTTAACAATGTACTCTAAGGTGTGAAGTAGTAAAATTATTTAGCTTCGTTAATTGGTCATAACAATCTCAAGAGCTTTAAATTTCTATATTAAAATCAAATGAATAATCTTTTAAAGGTACATTTTTAGTCTTCCGATATAGCACCTTCTGTTAGAGTCCAAATTGCAACAAGCGAGCAACGTGGCACTCGCCATCAAATGAGATAAAAAGGGTAGTTTTTGCAGCAGTTGAGGATCGATTACAAACGAAAAATTTACTTCCTTAAATTTTAAAAAAAAAATTCCCTCGATGAAAAAACGATGGCGTTGTCAATAATTCGTTGAAAAATTGCAATTATCCAAAAGTTCGGATATCCAAATGTCCGTTTCATTTAATGGCTATTGCTACCATCGATTCTGGCTTGGTACACGAAAGTTATTACGTTTTGACTTCCATATTCAAATGGGTCAGCGGCAGCGAAAGAGAAATGCTATTCCAAATTTTCCTATGGGTCACCAAATCGCAGCTCACAGTTAACGCTTTAGGAAAACAAAGGGAAATATTTAAGGGGATAACATATATGTATTATATATAAAGTATATATATTTGGCTCAAAGAGCTTTGCAAATTGAAACTTGAATCAAAAAACGTCATACTTCTTTGTTCTTAACATCAAGTCCCCTTGACGTTGTATGTACCTTGTAGGCAAGTAAAAAGTGGAGGTGGAAAAAGTAGGGGGTACCGTGATTTCTCCAAGGCGATGGTTGGACATCACGGGCTATATACGATTGACTACTTAATAAAGGCGATACTGCCGGATATTTTGCAAGAAATAACAAAGATCCATAATCAGCAGAATCTACCCAGTGAGTTAATATGGGGCAAATCTAGGCAAGCGTGAGAAGAATCGCGTCCCTTGCCGCCCTTCTAGTGGCTCTTGTCCTAAATATAATAAAAGAACATTAATTAGTATATCGAAGCAGAGTTTTTCATCCCGCAGAGAAAATAGAGGCGACTGGGCTTCTAGAAACAAGACCGCTAACATCTATAAAACTATAGCAAGTTCTCCTTTTTCCTATTACACTATCAGAAGTTTATAACTAGGCATGACGTTTCTCGAGTGACAGCACTTTCGTTTAAACTCAGTCGATATTATGACTGTTGAACTCCTTGTTTTGGGTACTGTAGACGCACTTGTCGGAGCGGGCATGCAGTGGGTATACGAAATCCTTAAGATGTGTTTTAATCTGTTCTGTTATTACCTTGCCGCGACAATTTGCAATACATCTATTCTAGGACACGTCTGCAATTAGCAATGAATCGACGCGAATGACCCTTACAAACTTACCGCAAAAGACAACGCTTGTTTTCTAGACTTTTGCCTTGTCTGTAGTATAAAATTAGGTTATTTTAGCAGACGGCTTTTCAAAAATTAGTATCCTTGTGAAGCTGCAGACCTAAAAACTGTAAGAGCTTTAGTCTTCTTGAAATACACATTTGTCACCCAGACATCCTGCTTAGAAGCCGTTGTTGTGTTTCTTCCGTCGTGAGGGCATCGTGAAACATCGTGCTGACGTATAACACTCACCACAAAATATCTTTGGGAACAGACGGTACTCATACAGCACTTGTTATAGCAGGCGTAATAACTATAAAAGTTTAAGCCTTCTTAAAACTTCCTCGAAAAGGCATCTCGAAAAATCGTGCTCTTTTTACAATAGTCGTCCCGGGCGAATCCTAAGCGTAACTTCGACGAACGTGGCACTTTCCGATTACTTACCATTGTTTACCGTGAAGCAAAGTGCTCGTACTATCAAGAAGCATTTAACAAGAATAAGGACAATCCGAAAACTACAGACCAATCAGCTTACTCTCCCATATCTACAAGCTGTCCATAAAGACCCTTAAGAACAGACTCAACACCACTCTAGGCCAACACAAATCACTTGAACAAGCAGCATACCGCAAAGATCATTCCACCATTGACCATCTGCAAGCCGTCACGCAACTACTGGAAAAGACCAATGAGTACAGAATACCACTCTACATAGCCTTTGTGGACTACGAGAAATCGCTTGATTCTATCCAACACAGGCTCTAGGCCTATTTAAAGCCCTGAGACAGCACTGAGCTCAAGAGAAATATATCAACATCTTGAAAGAAATCTACAGGGGAAGCACAGCACAGATCAGAACAGAAAAACTAAGCAGAAAGATTAACATTATGAAAGGAGTTTGACAGTGTGATACGCTGTCACCGGTTATGTTTACATCAGCACTGGAGGAGATCTTTAGGAGGATGGACATTGAGATGGGAATTAACATCAATGGAGAGAAGTGGCCAGTACAGCACGTTCCTAAAGGATAAGAAAATGCCTATGTGCCTAAAGAAGAAGATCATGGACATGGTCATATTACCGGCAATGACCTAATCAACACGCACACAGTGTTGCACTCATTAACGCTGCAAATCCTTCATTAGTCAAAGGCACAAAGGCACATCCTGACATTCTTGCTAACACTGGACACAGTGACCTCGCGCAGATTCTCTCCTATTGAAGTAGAAGGTATAACAGTCCCAACATTGTTCTAATAATACATTAACTTCTGACACCTGCTCTCTTATCTGCTACTTTGACTCAACCACTCAATTCTCCTTTTCACATCAACACGCACACAGTATTGCACTCATTAACGCTGCAAATCCTTCATTAGTCAAATGACGACAAAGGCACATACTGACATTCTTGCCAACACTGGACATACTCAGCACGAGCAGATTCTCTCCTATTGAACAGGAAGGTGTAACAGTCCCAACATTGTTCTAATAATACCTTAACTTCTGCATTCTCATAGACCTCCCACTTCCCTTACTGCTCCCGATCAGCTCAATGCAAAACTTGTTTGTACTTTATTGTATATTCACCTCTCTAACAGCTGTCTTTTCGCCACTCCACATTAAATGGCATGAGAGTGACCTACGTCAAGAAAGCAGTTTTCCATTTATATCTTGTTCCCGCGATATCAAATTGCAAAGTGCCACTCTCTTTCCACCTTCTATGTTTGACTATATCCAATGCCCAATGGCATAACACTCCACTGACTACTCATCTCTCTTTTATCTCCGGACATGAAACTAAAAAGTCAGTCACACGTCACCTCTATTCAAAGCCAATTACTTAATTACATTAGCAAATTTATAGTAATAAACAGTCTGTTACTATTACATAAACCATTACGTATCATAGGGTTCTACTTTGTAACTTTTCTAAGAAGCAACGTTTAAAGTTAAAATAAAATTAAGACGTGTATATCATCTAGCAAAATGCATACATGAGTTTGTGAAGTAAAAGTAAAGAACATGCATAGCGCCCGCTTTGTACTGGGTACATTCAAAGGCGCTCCACAACTGACATTAACCCCACAGCTCAAGCCTGCTGTTAATAATTGCTTTTGATCCCTTTCCTGGGGCGTGTAGCCACATAGCAGCCACACACGGCGATTGCGTATTTTTTGCCATCATAGCCACGTCTCAACTCTACACCTTGGTACGGTGAAGCAGAACAAAGTTTATATCTTCCTCAAGGTTATCACAGGACGAAAGAGGTTCAAAATATTAATGGGGCAAAGTTAAGGCTTGAGGTACATGGGGGTCCAAGAAATCCTAAGGGGGTAAGTGCGATTTTATAGTTAAATGCCTTTTGTTGGTAAATTTTCCGAGGAACTAATTGGTTTCACAAAGCTTATAGTATATTCCGTTGGGGTTTTTTGCATCAAAACACCGAAACCAAAACAAGAACAAAAGTGTTGTTTCCGCTTTCTTCGATACTGCTAACATTTTTGTTTGACACCTTGTAACAAGTTCACACCCTTAATTGGGAGTTTACTGCCCATTTTACACTAGTTGATATCCAGAGGGATACTTTGAAATTTTGGTAGCAGGAGGGGGGGGGGGTAATATACTGCTGGAGGTTCTGAAACGCTGACTGGCGGCATTCCCACTACGATAATTCACCAATAGCATCTTCATACACGGACATTTGCCATGTGCATACAATATCGTAGTTACCTGCTCCTTCGAATAATTAGCTCCGCTTTTCAAAAACTCATATGCCGTAATCATCGCCGAAACTAATTTTTAAGATGTTCATAACGTTACTCAATGTCGCGATATTTAAAATGCATCAAGATCCATTGGGAGATCATTCGAATAATAATAATATCATTTTTTGCGTTGCGTTGTTCCATGCCTCCTTTACTTTTCTATAATTTTGGAGCACTAAGAATATTGAGTACAAAAATAAACATAAAAAGAAAGGGAAAGCACAATAAAAACAAATATGATCTGATAATTCAAAACTTTCATGAGGTATACTTTACTAAACCATAAGCTAGAACGGCCTTGGTTACGCGGTGGCAACGACATGCTCAGTACAGTATTTGCTGCGATATGCTTATAATTTTTCTACAGGCTTAAAGTTCTCATCGATGAAAGGGTTCTCTCTGCCATTTATACCTGAAAGTGAATGTAATTTATCAGAAAACCCGAACATAGCTTGCCTGATACCTCCTATTGCGTAGACATTACTGCAACGGCAATAAGAAAACAGTGTATTAAGAATAGCGTTGCCACCACGTAACCAAGGTCTTAACGGCATGACGAGCGTTTCCGGTTTAGTCACATACAGCAAGTTTTGTGATTAACGTATTTTCAACACCTCATATCATCATAGTATGAAACCTATCTACTCCTCGTAAACAATGAACCCTTTATGCCGTCTATCAGAAGGTCGGTATGTTAAATTCATTTTCAATCATTCACTTCATCATCAAATATTGTACCTAAGCCAAATAAATAGATAGTGCCTGGAAACGCGGCACTGGGGGCGATTTACTTGAAAACGAGGCACTTGAGACAATTTCTTGGTGACCTGGCACTTCAGGTAAATTGATCGGAAACGATTCGTTCGAAGCTATAAGCAGATGTAAGCAAATCAATAGAGGAAAGGCTTTTACCAGATTTATACGACGTGGGAAAAATACAATCCTCGCGCCTCCTTCATGAATACTGTATATATATAAAAACTGTACTTCTAGCGCTAATCACTAGGTCAAAATGCGATCTAGTGAAGCATCAACAGAGCTCACAACTCCCTAATATGCTAGATACGGAGGGGGGGCTCAGTTCACCACAGTCGGTATTACTTGCCTTCATTTTTCGATCGAACCAAAAATTTATCAGAACAAATTTTTAACAAATAGAGAAGGCGGGCATGTATAAAGTAGAGTCACGACTCCTGCATGACGCTAGAACTTTCAGATGGTAACTAAACACCAAATCTTTGCTCGTTCAACTAAAGTTTATCTCCACGGATGATCGTGACGGGAAACTTAAAGGAAAAACCCTATTCGGTTCCTCCAAAAATTGGAACGAAGATAAAAAGTAACCAAATTAAAAAAAGAAACACATACACACCAAGACAAGCTCAGATACGTCATCAGTCACGTGATCCATGAAGCTATCATGATTAACCACGTGATCAGCCACGAGATCAATAAAGTCATGCAAACAGTCACACTAGCAAACATGAGACGAATAAAGTGTCTGATGGCTCTAGTGATGGTCTCGTACATGATCAAGCTTCGTAATAATAGCGTCAGCAGGATGTCTTCTCCGCCGTGTAATGGTAAAGGGTTCAGTCGGATAAGAAGCACCTATGAAATAAAGTCACGTGTTTCGTCTCGTGATCAGTTTCTTTATTATGGACGTGCTCAGTTACGTAATTAACACCTGCAATGGCTTTCATTTAACATATGCTTTAAGCTATACGTCAGTGGTGGGCCCTTAAAAAATTATTACGGGGGGAGGGGTGAAGGCCCGTTTTGACCTTCCGCACAAGGGCGGATACACATACATAATTATCAATTTAGGGGCAACATCTCCATAACAAGCAGCTAATGTTACTGAAATTTTGTTTGTCTTTGGGCATATTTGCATGAACTTAAAAACATTTTTCATTTTCCAAGGAAAGTTATCGGGGGCGACCACCCCCAGACCCTTGGCCTGGGTTAGAAACTTTGCGGGGCTATTCTGAACTTTTCCAGGCTATTCTAAATGGGGGGTGGGGTAACACTGTACTTTTTAAGAAAAGAATCTTGAAGCTGATGATAAATTTGGCCTGCAGCACCTCAGCCCGATGTGTCTGTCATTGCTACACCTCATGTAATAACAAGACCATGGGAGGGTGTACCTACTGGAAGCATAATCTACAAATTGAAAGCATTAGTAAGTTTGAACTTTAATGATCCAACGATCCAACGAAGCTGCACAGTCAATACTGTCATGCATTACGATAATCAGCGCTGATCTCAAAAACTACGCAACAGGGAAATCGGCCTACCTGCTGTAGACGATAGGTGTTTCCTTCCCGCCACTTTTACGGTAGTATGGATCAAAGAGATAGATTTTTCACCACTATCTTCGATGTAGTCCTGTAAGAGAAATGAAAACATTATCAATCAGCTACAACTTACAGTCTATTCGTTAACAAGGTACATAGTACACAAAATGTATTAAAACGGACAGATTGTTATAAACAGAGGGGCACTACACCCCTAATCTAACACTAGATCTAGAGAAGATATATCGTCCGGTGGGTGCTAAATTGAGAGTATCTTTGGAGGCGCCATGAACCTAGCACCTCCCGGTTCCAGCGCCAGGGCTATAAACTGAATGGTAGAAAATTGGGTCGATACGGTACTGCTTGTGTGTGTGAAAGATTTTGTACCGATTACAGCTTATGTCTCTACTTAAGATCCCACACCTCGATGCAGTGCTACGCCTCAACCGCCTCAGATGGTTTGGACACGCCCACAGAAGTGAGATCTGGATCAAGTGGTGCCAGACAGTGGAGGTAGCAGGAAGGACCGGCAGAGGAAGACCAAGGAAAACTTGGAATGAGACTGTGACAGACGACCTTCGTGCCTGTGGCCTCACCATGGAGATGGCAAGCAACAGGGACGAGTGGCGAAGAAGGATACGGTCAACAATAAGGAAGTCCAACCTCTTGTAAAGAGGAAAGATGGACGTTTCGAAATGCATTTTCTACAAGACTCAATTATCTTTAAATCTCTACTACAACAGGAGCTCTTTCACACTGTGAGGCGACCCTGAAGTTCTATAACCTCTATACATTCGAAATAACATTATATGATAACAAAAATACCTCTTGAACGTTTAGCATTCTTTCAACGCTAACGGTCAACAAAATTTCCTAAACAAGTGCAAGTGTACTAAATATTTACTCCAACCATATAAATTTATCAAATGTGTTTACAAACTACCAACTGTTTACCGTCAGATGAATCGAAGCATAACAGATAACAACTGACGTCTGTCTCTCAGGAGGACGGAGAGAAGTTACAGAATGGAATAGAGTGCAACAAAGAAGAACTTAGCAAAACAGAGTAGAGTTGAACAAAATAAAAGGAGAAATAACACAATAATGTAGAGCAGAAAGGAACTACGAATGGATGAAAAGACAAAAAGAGAGCACATAAGACAAAAGGAGTGAAAAAGAGAAGAAAATGAAGGAAAACACGGGAATATAACACAATAGTGCAGAGCAGAAGAAAAAAACGAGAATGTGTGAAATGGAGAGAAAAGGGGAGCAGAGGAGAGAACACGGTAGAACAGGCGAGAAAAAGGCGAGGACAAGAGAGGAAAACGAAGGAAAGCACAAGAAAATAACACAATAGTACAGAGCAGAAGAAAAAAACAAGAATGGGTGAAATGGAGAGAAAAGGGGAGCAAAGGAGAGAACACGGTAGAACAGGAGAGAAAAAGGAGAGGACAAGAGGGTCAATGGCCAAGGTGTAACGTATAATAAGAAGAGATACACTATGATGAGGAATATATAGCTGAATGCCACAGAACCTTGATAATACAGCCACGAACGTTACCTTCATATTAGGGTAGTACATGAGCTTTCCATCTTCGCTCAATGCAACGTATTTCTTCTTCCATTCTTTGATGCTGCCATGACTTCTTTTGTAAAGATAACCCTAAAAGATATAAGTGGGTGTATTTATGGTAATTTTCCCTTTGATTAACAAAACGAGTAATAAAACTTCTCACTCCTATTTCCAATACAAGCGGTTAATTTTTATTACTTTACTTCGTTCACGTAGATCATTAACTTCAAGTGGTGGACAATGGGTATAAGAGAGCATCTCATGCAGATTTATGGGTCTGAGCTTCTCCTGGGCAACTTTTGTCCACGGCCAGAACGTTGCAATTACACCTATAATTTTTTATAAGAACATAGTTTATAAGAACGCAACCCTTGAAAATAGTAAAAGTTAAGAGCATCTTAAGAACGAAGTAGGCTTAAGCGGGACTAACATGAAGAACATTCCATACCTGATATTGAGGTATATATATTGCACAGTAAACGATAACTGCGGTTTTTTAAATCTTTGTATGGACGGCCAAATCCTAACAGTTTGAAAATCATCAGGAAAATCGATTTATCCGGATGATCGAATAATGCAGTTCAAGCAACATGTACAAGATACGCCATATACCTTACTAGGCTGTAGGCTAATTTTTTGTAGCCTAGGAAATTTGCCCCTGTAAGAATCATATTGGCTCCTACTGGGAAAATCGTTGGTCTGAGCAGATGCACCTGGCAAATTGACTAGGCCTAGGCCTATAGCTAGGCCTACTACACTGAATATATTGCAATCTGTGAGACTATACTCTACACTGGCAGTTGGAGTAAGAGGAAGAACGAGCTGAAACGAACGATGATGATCAAAATAATCGTTCATATCTTAAATTATATAAGTTTTAAAAGTAGACACTGACAGTTTTTGTATCCTTACCTGAGAATAACGTACAGAATAGTATAAATATACCAAGCTCCACTCGCCTTCTCCATCTTGAGACACCTGGCCCAACTAAAGCAACCTGACTGCAGACTGCCATATTCCTTATGAGTATTGGTCGCAATATAACTTCCCAGTTATCGTGACAACCCATGCACTATCAATGACTACAAAACAACTAACATGTGAATTGAGGCACTTTTCCTCTCTTACGTATATCCGTACGTGTATTTGTTTATCTTGATAGTCACTTGCATCTTCACTTGACTTTTTTATAAATAACGTACCAATATTCAGCGATGATACACCACTATAATTGTTTATCCTTCACACAAAAAACTTTGTTCTTGGTGCTTTCGTCGCCATTTTAAAACAACCAAGAAAATAACATTGCTGCTCTGGCTCACCAAAACGAGGCTCGATGTGTCCTCTTATGTCTTGCTGCTTTGGTTGCTTTTGCGACTTCTCCCGAATTGCCACGTAGAGCATGCGCAGACAAAGCGTTCTACATCCAGCTCATTTTTTCTTCTTCATTCAGTCATCGTAGAGAGGCCTGTTGATCATTCGTTGGACAATCGCTGCAACCAGATGACCGATTTACAGGGCAAGAGATTCCAAGTAACATAATAAAAATATTGCGTATTCATCGCCTTTCAATGATAACAGATCTTTACAAAAGACATTACATGAACTAGGTAGCAGCATATAAATGTGCATACGATAAACAGCTATTTGCACTTTTTGAAGTCTATCTTCTTCTTCTTTGCAGTGTCGTATTCGAAACTTTCGAACTTAGACGATCATGGCTTTAACAAGATTACGGTCTGAAAATGTTTCGCGTAAATTGTTCACTTTTACAAGATTTTTTAAGTGTCCCACAAAATTTGTTCGAGGTCTTCCACGTACTTTCCGTCGTGGCGCATACAGAATTAAGGCTTCGATTTCTTCTTTTCTAGTCACATGGCCAACAAAACTGATTTGTCGATTTCGGATTATTTTTAAAAGAAATTGTTCCGTGCTGGCTCTGCGCAAAACTTCGACATTTCTCACTTTGTCCATCCATGGGATGCGCATCGTTCTCCTCAGACACCACATTTCAAAAGCCTCCGATTTGTCCCGGCAGAATTTGTCCATTGCCCAGCTTTCACAGCCATAAAGAATTACTGAAAACACATAACACTGAAGCACGCGCTTTCGTGTTTTCAGCAAAATTTGGCGATTGGTTTAAGTCTATAAAACACAAAAATACGCAGAACACAAGAAAGTGAGCCGTCGATTATTTACCTACAATTGTAAAATATCATCTATTTTATGTAGAAAGTATTCGAAAAATTGAATGATTTTTCTGTTTTTGTAGATATCGCACCCAACGCACACCATTTCCCTGACTACTAGAGCGATAAGTGGACAAAAAAGTCTTTTCAGCTTTCTTATGTTTTTAAGCACATAATCTGCATCATGAGGAGGTAGTGACCAATAACTTGTATGCGAGTGAGAGTGTTTAAACTGTTAAGGCAGAGTTCCAGAAGGACACCGGACAAGTGCCTTTGACTCTGAAAACCTCGCCCGCCCTTCAAAATTCCTAGTTGCGCGACTGCTAAATCTGCAATGAGCTGATTCTTTCGACTTTTTCATTCTCATGCCATTGTTGTTTCACAATGTTCCATCTTTTCTTTCCTCGGGCAACCAGTCTGTGGAAATCGTTGATCTTTGATTGTTTTCTGCTTGCGCATAACTTCTCAAGAATATTTTCAAGTTTAAGGTGCTCTTTAATTAGTGCTTGTACTTTACATATCCTCTGAAATTTAAACAGTTTGTACCAGGCATTAAATTTTACTTTTGGGAAGGAACGAAACAACTCGCTACCGGTCCTTGTCACTCCACGCGTAGTACAAGGTACACCGCTAAGAAAGCAATGTCAACCAACCACAAAGATCGTGTCCCTTCCACTGATTTAGTATAGCAACTTTTGAACCGGTGCTCCTTCCTAAATACAATTTGGTACAATGTTTTGTTTCTTTCATGTCCATCATTTCTGAGTTTTGTACTGTAAGTAGTGTCAGACGAAAAAAAGCTCTTAAGTACACAATGTTTTCGCTATTTCGTACAGTATTCACTTTCAACTAATAAGTTCTATACCTTGAAAGGTTTTATGCCTTACATAGTACTTAACCATCTTTAAGAAAAGCTATGCTACGACATAATGATCTTCTCCCCGTAAAAGTGTGAGGATAATATTTTAAGCTCAAGGAGGCCGCATATTTGAAACTGAAATGGTGGCGGAAGGTTAGATGGAGGCGGAATGCATTTGTTCACCTATTGGGAGGACGGAGAAAATTTTCCGGCTATCTAGAGATACCAATAATCAAAATTTTGCTTGCATCATCAACCATGGTGGAGCCTCATTGAAAAACTATGTTGAGAGGTAGTTAATACAGTTTATTTCTTAAAGTTGGGAAGCCTTTATGCAAAACAAACACTGTTACTCTTGTCTTGCTTCAATTCCTCAAACGGTATGTGTTAAGCTCTATTTATAGGTTCTTATATGTGTGGTTTTCTTCTCGTGCTTTAGAAATTACATATTTGTAATCTACATATCTTCTTCATATCAAAAAGTCAAAGGCTTACATTTTCTCAAGGTATCATTAACCACTGAGGTACACTGAAGGGTTTCCCTCAGTATATTCCATATTTTGGCCCACTAAAACCTACTTATTAATATGCATCACCTATCCTAATTCTATGTTATTGTGTATGTTTCAGACTGCTAACATCATTAAACTTAAGTTCTCTTCTCTTCCTTAATGCATTTCCACGAAGGAGCTTAATTTTAAGTGGAAAGTTTGTAGCTCCTACAGTCCATAATATCATGTAGCATATGCCTTGAACTGATCCTACACTGATCTTTCACGTTACTCCGATAGCCCCTGAGTAGATATAAATGTGGGCATTCAGAGCCGGAAATAGCCAATTAAAAATGAGGCGTAGATTTCAACGGAATGCCTTGAAACATTTGTGCTGGGTTCTATTTCTTTTGGCAGACTCCCTAGAAATGCCTGTGAGCATCTGTTAAATGCTCTCAAATTCTGTTTTGAATGCATTATACATGAGTCAGGGAGGAACGGATTGTCGCGCACGTCAGTGCTTCTCTCTAGGACCTACCTCGTATACCCTCTACCCAGATCCCTTAGATAGTGTGTGATTTATAACAGAGTAAGGATCTTGAGGCATGTTTCTGATTACTGATTTTCAACCCTTAGTTGAACCCAGGGGTAAGCAGCTGAACTCTAAACAAAGAGTCCTGTGGATATAACGTCTATGCATACTCCAGTACGAACTAAGTATATTGCACGAAATAGCGTAAACATATTATACTGAAAAGCCTTTGTCGTCCGACACTCCTCAGAGTACTAACGTCAGAATGACCGAAATGGAACACATTCCGTTTCGGTCATTCTGACGTTAGTACTCTGAGGAGTGTCAGACGAAGAAAGCTTTTCAGTATAGTATGTTTACGCTATTTCGTGCAATATTCTTGTTTTGTACCACTAACAAACTATTTACTAACTAAGTGTGGAGGATAATATCAACTAGCAAAAGATATCCTTGGCTTTTATATTACATATATCAGGGGGCTGTCGAGTAACGTAAGATATTTTCATTGTAGGCAAACGTTTACTTTTTTGACCCTTAAAGTTAGGCAGTGCAGTGGTGTATGTGTCATCACTACCAATCCTAGCCAACATCCCATCGAAGAACACTGGATTGCTACATATTGGATCACATTCCCCGCTTCTTACTATTATGTCCTGATATTTGCTATCACAAGGAAACAGCGAAAAAAACGCATTCGTACAAAGTTCGGAGGAACTGATGTCGCCAAGGTTCTGTCCCTTATAGGGAGCTATAAAAGCATTCAAAACTGTTCAACTGACTGAGGTAGTTGTGTCAAGAACGCTGGTCACCTTTCTTAACGAGAACCATAAGATCTACTTATACCGATGTCGTGGATAGTAACAACTTATTCTTTACTATTAAGATACTTATAACGTGGATACTAACTATTAACTATAGCCGAGCAAACAACTAGAACAATATATGCTTTTGAAAACGCATGATTCTTTAGGGAAAACAGCACTGATTTACATGTTTTACAGATATGAAGTAAAATAAAATCTTATACATTAGCAGAACTGTACAACAGAGAACGTATGCTATTTTGTAAGACTTGTGGTATATTGTTTTTGCACACTTATAATTTGCGCGAACACGTGAACAATATACATGCGACAAACACTATGCTCAATACTGGATATGTAAGCGACCATAGCAGTAATCCTCCTTCTTTTATGCAGAAGAACAGCAGGGAAATCAGCAACGATTTACGTCAACATAGCAGTACTAGTGATGGCGTGAGTGCATGAGTGAGTGATAACGATGATGATAATGATGATGATAATGAAGACGGTGATGAAATTGAAGGGCATAGTGACAGTGAGAACTTTCTGGAGACATCTGGCTTAGATTTGCTAACAGAGCCTATGACGATTGTAGAGGTGATCTCCAACAATACTACAAAACTCTCATAGAAGAGAGTGAATCACAGGACGACGCATTACATAGGACGCAAAAACACTTTATATCAAAGATACGGAAGGCTGTTTATTAGGACTACCTAAAACAAGTACGACTGTAGCAAAAGATGGAGGGCGATCAAATTTATGGAAAGATTAAAAGAACAGAAGGCACTGAGGCACTGAAAGAAAATAAAGATTACAACTCGGAAGAGGCTATACAATACACGCTACGTAAAAGGAAGTTTCTTTTAGGTAAAGTTCTTAGTAAATACACTTTTGGAAAGAAGTTCGCTATTGATAAAAAAACTCTTAGCAAGGATTTATAGTAACAGCTACAAACTTCTCCTGATGTACTGTACTGTGCTATAAAAGGGGATTGTCAAATAGATGAAAATCGGTTGTAAATTGCCTCTGTGTCATTTTTCTTGCAGGTGCTTGACAGCGCGAAAAGCGGGAAAGCTGCGTTTTGCTAAGAAATAGAGGGTTTCACGAGCACCATTGATTTCAACCGGAGAATTCGTCTTGGCAACCCATGAGCGTACCCCTACGTCTTTTTCAAGAGTAATGAAATGTTTAAAATTAGGATGATAATTGTTTGGTCTTAGTAATAGAAATACATAACAATATGAAAAAGAATTCAATGCTTTTAATTAAACTAAATGATCCATGTTGGGAAACATTTAAGTGTAATGGAATGGAAAAGATTTTTAATGTGATCTTTTCTATTTGATAACACAAGTAATATGCAAGATGAAAAAACAATCCAATGTCATTGATATGAAAAGCACAGTCAGCGTTGGCATCTTTTGACCTTTCCCATAGGTATCCTTTCAGTGTGATTGAATAGAAAGACTACAAATGGGATTATATGTATTTGACAATAAAAGTAGTTTACAAACTCAAAAATGAATCTGATGCATTGAATTGAACCGGACAATTCCCTAGTATTCCTTACCTTACCTATAGGTGTCAGTTAAGTGTAATGGGATGGAGAAAAGTGGCATTGTGATTATATGCATTTAAAAATGCAAATAATATACAAGATAAAAAAGGATCCGCTGCATTGAACTGAACTGAGCTGCTCTATTTGTCTTGGCACTTCTTAACCTTACCTATAGGTGTCATTTAAGTGTAATGTGGAATGGAGAAGATTAACAATGTCATTATATGCATTTTATAATACAAATAACATGAAAGATGGAAGGCATTACGATGATTGCGTCGGGCGATTCGGCCACCGCTTCCGAGGCCTCCGCGGCGTCAGCCACGACCGCGGCCACTCGAAATCCCTGGTCCCTTAGCCGCGCTAGCGCCGCAAGCTCGCGCCCATGGTCGAGCGCGACATCGGCGAGTTGCTCGGCGAAGCCCTTGTCCTGCTGGACGACGCTCGGCAAGTTCGCGATCCAGTTCACACCAGCGGTCTTCAAGCGTGGCCCGTCCCGTTCCAAGTTGAGAAAAGGGCTACCCAAGAACAGGCCGAGGCCGCAATCGGCGGCCAAAACTGGGTCGGATACGACCCGGTCGAGCAAGACCTTAGGGCCTGGGTTGCTGGGCAAGAGCAGACCGACCTCGTGCGGCATGCCCTCGTGCAGGAGCCCTGGCGCGAGGGTGAGAATGGCCTTCGGCACGACAGACAGCGATTTGCCCGGGGCAACGATGCGCCAGTGCATCATCCCCGTCTCACGAGCGGAATCCAACACCATTCGAGCCGGGCCTAGAGTCATTACTATTTCCAGAGCTTGATACGAAATTACCCATTTTTACCCAATATGCCAATTTCTGAGTGTTGCAGTCGGGTTTGAGTCGCGAGAGGCTCAAAGCAAGGCCGAAACAGGGCCATGGCGCGGTCAACAGCGTCAAAAAAAGGGAGGAGTAACGCAATGGCGGGATACGGAGCTGTCCCCGACACCAGGCCCTAGGGCAGGCCCTTGGGGTGAATGGGATGAGGCAGTTCATCGAGCGCCATACCTTCTGGGCGATCGTCATACTGCTCGCCGCGGGTGTCTTCCTGTGGCTGATCTTCGCGGTCTGGCCGGAGTGGCTGGTTGCCGCCTTGGGCCGCAAGAAGACCTTCGTCAACACGCTCCTCAATGGCATCACCCTGGGCGGCCTCTACTTCCTGGTGGCGAGCGGCTTCACCCTGGTGTTCGGACTGATGCGCAACGTCAACCTCGCGCACGGCTCGCTCTACCTGCTGGGCGCCTACATCGGCTACGAGGTCTCTGAGGCGAGCGGGAGCTGGTTTCTCGGGCTTGCGGTCGCCTTTCTCGCGATCGCTGCCAGTGGCGTCCTGATGCAGGTGTTGATCTTCCGCCGCATGGAAGGGGACGACCTGCGCCAGACCCTGGTCACCCTCGCGGTCTCGATCATCGCCGCCGACCTCATGCTCGCCGTCTGGACCGGGACGACCTACCAGTTCTCGCCGCCGGAATGGCTGTTCGGTGCCGCCAAGCTGCCGATCGTCTCGGTGATCAAGTCCTCCGGGGATCCGGTCTTCATCAAGTATCCGATCTATCGATTGACGGTTCTTGCGGTTGCCGTCGCCGTGGGGATCGGTCTTTGGCTGTTTCTAAACCGAACCCGCATCGGGATGATGATCCGCGCCGGGGTCAACGACCGCGATATGCTGGCCGCCACCGGCATCAACGTTCAGTTGCTCTTTGCCCTGGTCTTCGCCATCGGCGCCGGTCTCGCCGGCTTTGCCGGAGTGGTCGGCGGCACGGCGCTCTCGATCGCACCGGGCGAGGACGTGCGCTACCTGCTCGCTTCGCTCATCGTCGTCATCGTCGGCGGTCTCGGCTCGGTGCCCGGCGCGGCGATCGGGGCGCTCCTGATCGGCCTCGCCGAGCAGTTCGGCCTCGCCTACTTCCCGACCTATGGCGTGGTTCTGACTTTTTTGATCCTGGTGGTCGTCCTGGCGGTTCGGCCGCAAGGGATCATGGGGGGCCGGGCCTGATGGATTCGCGGCACCTCTTCTCCGGCAACCTGAGGCTTGCGGAGCTGCATCCGGGCCTGGCGCTCCTGGTGATCTTCCTGCTCGCCTATCCGACCTTCGCCTCGGACTTCTTCATCTTCCAGATCGGTGCCTACTCGCTGATCCTCGGCACCATCGCCCTGTCGCTGATGATGCTCGCCGGCTACGGCGGCATGGTCAGCCTGGCACAGCTCACCGCGGCGGGCCTAGCGGGTTACCTGATGGCCATCCTCGGCGACAACAGCGTCGGCGTGATGGGGCTGGGCTGGCCCTGGTGGCTGGCCGTCCCCGTGTCGATCCTCGGCGCCGTCCTTTTCAGCAGCTTCGTCGGCGCCATCTCGGTGCGCACCGAGGGCATCTACACGATCATGATCACGTTGGCGATCGCCGTCGCCTTCTTCTACTTCGTGCGCCAGAACTACGTGCTCTTCAACGGCTTCACCGGTTTCGCCGGGGTCCTGCCGCCGACCGTCTTCGGGGTCTATTGGCGCGATCCGGTGCCCTTCTACTACCTGACCCTCGCCATCGCCGGCGGGTTCTTCTGCGCTGTGGTCTACGCCGCGCGCTCGACCTTCGGCCTCAGCCTGCAGGCGATCCGCGACAATCCACGGCGCATGCGCGCGCTCGGCTACGACGTCACCCTGCACCGCATCGTCGCCTACTCTCTTTCGGGCCTGATCGCCGGTACCGCAGGGGTCCTGCTGGTCTGGTTCAACGGCCGGATCTCGCCGGGCTCGGTCGGGGTCGACGTGGTGATCGACATCCTGGTGATCGCGGTTGTCGGCGGGATGCGCCATCCGGCGGGCCCGTTCCTCGGGGCGATCGCCTTCGTTCTGCTGGAGAACTTCGCCATCGATCTGATCGATCGCGAGCGTTTCAACACCGTCATCGGCCTGGCGTTCCTGCTGGTCGTTCTGTTTTCGCCCGACGGACTTCTCGGGCTTTGGGGCCGGATCCGATCCAAGATCCAGTTCAAGCGCACGTCTGCGCTCGGGCCCGGCCAGGATGGGAGGGGCGAGCGGCATCCCGCCGACTCGCTCGAACAGACGTGAGAAAGGGAGGATTAAATGTTTGGATCCGGTAAGACCTTGCTGGCGGCCGCGGCGGCGGTCGCCCTGGCCGGCCCGGCGCTGGCGCAGGACAGCATCAAGATGGGCGCGCTCGCGACCCTCGAGGGCGCCTTCACGGTGCTCGGCGAGGACAGCATGCGCGGCGTCAGGCTGGCGCTCGAAGAGCACGGCTACATGGCCGGCGGCAAGAAGATCGAGCTGATCACCGGCTCGTCCGACGCCTCGCCGGACAGCGCCATCCGCGCCACCCGCAAGCTGGTGGAGCAAGACGGCGTGCAGGTCATGGTCGGGCCGCTCTCCGGCTCGGAGGGCCTGGCGGTCAAGGACTACGCCAAGACCCAGCCGAACGTGACCTTCATCAACGGCACCTCGGCGGCCCAGGACACGACCCTGCGCAATCCGGCCGAGAACTTCTTCCGCTTCGGCACCGACGGGGCCCAATGGATGGCCGGCCTCGGCGAGTATGCCTACAACGAGAAGGGCTACCGCAGCGTGGCAGTGCTGGCGGAGGACTATTCCTTCCCCTACACCCAGGTCTTCGGCTTCCTCGAGCCCTTCTGCCGGCTCGGCGGCAAGGCCCCGGTCGATGCCCGCTTCTGGGTCCCGATCGGCAACAAGGACTACTCCTCGGTGATCGCGGCGCTGCCCGATGACGTGGATGCGATCTACGTCGCCCTCGGCGGGGCCGATGCGGTCAATTTCCTGACCCAGTACGAGCAGGCCGGCGGCGAGCTGCCGTTGGTCGGCGGCTCGATCACCGTCGATCAGACGGTGCTCGGCTCCAAGGGCCGGACCCGCGACTTCGTTGTCGGCACGCCCTCGGCAGGCCCGATCTCGGACACCTGGGACGACCCGCGCTGGGCCGCCTTCGTCGATGCCTACAAGAAGCAGTTCCCGGACGGCTTCCCCTCGCCGTCGCTTTTCGCGCACGGCTACTACATCAACACCAAGGCAGCCTTGCTGGCCATTGATGCGGTCGGCGGCGACCTGTCGGATAATGGTGAGAAATTGCGGGCCGAGCTGGCCAAGCTCTCGTTCGAGACCCCGACCGGCATGGTCAGCCTCGACGAGCGGCGCCAGGCGATTGCCGACATCTTCCTGACCGAGGTGATCGAGGGACCGGACGGCAACCTGCTCAACAAGACCATCAAGGTCATCCCGCAGGTCAGCCAGACCCTGGGCGTGGCCTACGAGAAGTTCCTCGAGTACGGCCAGGTCGGACGCGAGAATCCGTCCTGCGAGTAACGCCCTAGGTCTACTCGTTCGATGCCGCAAAGTTCGGGTCCCGGGCTCGACGCCCTCTCGCGGCTTCAAGGCGCCGGCCGTTTCGCGCTGGAGCTTGAAGCGGTCAGCCGCCATTTCGGCGCGCTGGTTGCCCTGGCGGACATTAACTTGACCGTCAGGGCCGGCGAGCGGCGCGCGATCCTGGGCTCGAACGGCGCGGGCAAGACGACGCTTTTCAACGCCATCACCGGCGATTTCCCGCCGACCACGGGCCGTGTCCGCCTGTTCGGCGAAGACGTGACCGAGCTGCCGGTGCACGACCGAATTCGGCGGGGCCTGCGGCGGACTTATCAGATTTCTCTGTTGTTCGGCGGCCTGAGCGTTGTCGAGAACATCTTCCTGGCCTGCCGCGGCGTCAGCCGGCGGCGCTTTTCGCTGCGCCGACCCGGCCGCGACGACAGCGCCATGCAGCTCGCCGAAACCCTGCTGGAGGCGGTGCGGCTGGAGCCGTCCCGCGACACCCTGGTGGCCGAGCTGAGCCACGGCCAACAACGCCAGCTCGAAATCGCCCTGGCTTTGGCCGGCGCACCGCGTCTGATCCTCTTCGACGAACCCGCCGCCGGTTTGTCACCTGCCGAGCGCAGCGAGCTGGTCGAGATCCTTCAATCGCTGCCCGACCACATCGGCTACATCATCATCGAGCACGACATGGATGTAGCCCTGCGGGTCGCCGAGAGCGTGACGATGCTGCACAACGGCCGGATCTTCAAAGAGGGCCGTCCCGAGGAGATCGAGAGCGATCCTGAAGTGCAGGAGCTCTACCTCGGCGATCCCGGAAGCGGAGCATCCGAGGGGATGAGACGCCATGCCTGAGCGGAACAGGCAGCGTTCCTCGACTGTCCTGCAGGTGCGCGGCCTGCATGTCTACTACGGCCAGTCCCACGCCCTGCAGGGCGTCGACCTGACCCTGGAGCAGGGAGTCCATGCGGTGGTCGGCCGCAACGGCATGGGCAAGACCACCCTCTGCAACAGCATCGTCGGGCTGCTGCGCCCCGAACGCGGCTCGATCCGTTTCTTGGGCGAGGAGATTTCCGGCGTTGCGCCCTACAAGATCGCCGGCAAGGGCATCGGCTACACGCCGCAGGGCCGCCGCCTCTGGCCCTCACTCACCGTCGAGGAGCACCTGCGCCTTGCCGAGAGCCGCGGCGGCGCCTGGACCGTCGAGCGGATCTACGAGACTTTCCCGCGGCTCTACGAGCGCCGCCGCAACGGCGCCGGCCAACTGTCCGGCGGCGAGCAGCAGATGGTGGCGATCTCCCGCGCCCTGCTGCAAGACCCGCAGCTCCTGGTGCTCGACGAGCCGACCGAGGGTCTCGCCCCGGTGATCGTCGACCAGGTCGAGGCGCTGCTCGCGCAGCTCGCCGCCGAGAACGACGTGGCCATCCTGCTGATCGAGCAGAATCTGGCGGTCGCGACGGCGATCTCGGAAGACGTCGCCATCATGGTCAACGGCCGGATCAGCCGGGTGATGCCGGCCGCGCAGCTTGCCGCCGACCGCACGCTGCAGGAACGCCTGCTCGGCGTCGGCCGCCACTCGCACGAGGATATCGAGCTGCCCCCAACAGAGGGAGGGGCCGAATCACAGCCGATTGTCGAACCCCAGGTTCCGACCGAGGGGAGTCCAGAGGAGGCTCCCGACAGACCGGAGGAAGAGCCCTCACCGGCGCACCGCGTCTATGTGCCGCCGACCCGCTGGTCGAGCGCCACCTGGCAGGAAGGGCCGGCCCCGGCAACGCCGCCGACACGAGCCAGGCCGTTCGATGACAAACCGGAACCGCTGTTCAAGGAACCGCCGCTCGCGGACCTGGGGTCGGAGGTCCGAGCCGTCCTGGTCGCGGGCACCTTCGACACCAAGGGGCCGGAGCTGCGCTACATCCGCGACGGTATCGCCGCGCAAGGAATCGCCGTTCGCACGGTCGATCTCTCGACCTCCGGCACTCCGTCCTCGGCCGACGTGCCGCCGCACCTGGTGGCTGCCTACCATCCGCGCGGAGCAAAGTCCAAAATTACTGTAGGGGCAAAAGGTTAACATACAATCTAAGAACTTCTCCTACTGGATGGGAGAAGCAGTGATTGGCTGCAGGGCCGGGTAAATGCCGTATATATATATAACACTTATATAGCTATGTGACATTCTTTCTTCTGCTTATCATAAATTGTGTGTCAATTACTTTCGGTCTGTCGTGTAGGAAACAAATGTCATGTGGTCCCCTGCACTCTCCTTTTCTACATGTATAGTCATCGTCCAAAGAGTAAACAGGGTCCTTTTTATCATTTTCTGCTACGCATGATATTATTGGACTCAAATCGTGCAGGTGCTGCATTCAGTGAATTTGTGGCATGACTGTAAGTGCATCGTCAAATTCTGCTTTTGAAAAAAAATGATTTTGGTAATAACCACAATAAAAGGTCACAGATGATGCTAAATGCTTCAATTCTATCACGTGGCTGGTTTATTCGTCCACCCTACAGGGATAAAAATGTTGTGAACAAAAAGTAATAGCTTTGCACTCTCTTGAGTTTAAATATAATCCCATCATTCTTTTTCAGCAAAAATTGCTCATAAGCACACATGACGCGTTTAATAAGTTGGTGTAAGAAAACTAAATTATCTTTAATCGATCGAAATCCATCATCCTTTATTACTTGATTATCATCGTTATTATCGTCATAATTGATCAATTAACCTATCTGTTTCTTGATCTGTTTCTTCATTCAGTAAGTTATAAATTTATCTATGTACTTGTTTGTTTATCCATACACCCATTTGCTTAACTATTCATTCTTCATCCTACTGAGTAATCGATTGGTTCAGTGATTAATTCATGGAGTTAATGGGATGATTGATCAATACATCATAGGACATTAAATTCTCTTACTAATTTACTTGTCTACTTTCTAATTTGTTTTGTATTTATTTATCTGAAAAATTATTACAGGAATAAGGAACGCCACGAACAGGAGTATAACCCGAAGCTCCTATGTGCGGAGTGTTACTCTAGCAACTATTTAATGATCACTCAACGGTAGATGATTCCCTGGTTTCTAGTTACCTTGACAACTCACTATCCTTGCATGATGGACTTTAACATCCAGATTTTTGCAATTCAAAATTCAGAGTGCCAGTTCCGGAATTCTCGGTGAAAATCTCAACTTCTTTTATTTTATCCAGTCCTTACTTCTATACTTGGCAGATTAATTTACGTATTAGTCCTATTAATTAATTTACTTATTCATTCATTTTAATCACTTGTGTTAACTTTTCACCTAATAGCATCAACATATGTCATATCAAAAGTAAGCCCCTAATTATATATATCGGTAGTGTTTACAAATATATGGTTTAAAAATGTATTTATATGATAAACAGGTTTGTGACAATTAAACGAAATACCAAATTTTGTATACAACATTTCAGAAAATGCTATGTACTTCGAAGGTAGCCTCTTTATCATGTTTGCATCATAAAAGTAAACATTCCTGGTTCCTAGCTGACGAATATATGAGACTTAAATTAAGTTGTTGTTATAAGGAGGTGACTTCCGACAATTTATTTGTGAGTTAATCCAATAATGGCATCAGTTGATACTGATTAACTAACAATCAAGAAACAAGACTATAAAATCTCTACTGATCACTATTAACGCTGAAAGAGCAGGTTTGGGAGGTTGTGGCTATGCCTTTGCTTTAAATAACCATAGAAAGATATGAATCTGGAAGTGAACTTTTCAAAGCTTCACATAAGCATCGAGGAAATTTTTCGGCATTATTTTTGTGCGTTGACAGGCCACTCTGCCTTTTTACTTTTCCTTGTTGCCACATTTATGTTTAGGCTAGATCCCATTCTAGATATTTTAAGGGCCATAGAAGAAAGCTACTATCTATACCGATTTCGGAAACTATGCTTCCTTTTATACAAACTGCAGGTTCCAAGATCATCATACTTAAAGTGCATTACAATGAGCAGCGGTTTTTATTTAACTTTCCTGTTAAATCAATGCTTCTTCTAAATTACAGAACTTTAATTAGCATGAAAAGGTGATACACAGTATCACAGGGTGCCCTTGTATTAGAGGGACGGGATTTTAGCCAGAGATCGCTACCGAGTCCCCAAAAAGGTGACACAACCTTCGTGCACAGCGAATCGACTTTGAATCCAAAGTGCAAATCTTTTACTTGTCATAAAAAGTTTGATAAGATTAATAATTGCTGCATTAAGACGTAAAAGACAAGTAGACTGTTTTACCACAATATGGAGTTTTTTAGAGGGTTTTTAAGCCCTTATTCTCTTAATAATCTCACGGAAGACAACTCCGATGTTGTATTCGGTACGTCCGAAAGTACGCAAAATATCACATGTCTAACAATCTCGTGTTAGCAATTGTAGTAAGAGATATAAAATATACATAGGAATTTTAAATGAACGTATCATACTTCGCCCGCTTTTTGATCTCCAATTAGTGAAGAGATTATGAAATCTAGTTTGGAATAATGGCTGCTGTGCTTGCATCACAGCTAAAAACAGAGTTTGCGTTTGTGTGATTTTTCCCTCAGTTGACCTCATTTTGAAAGGTAATTTACGGATTACTTTTTGAGGATCATTGGTTTGGATTTTCTTGGTCGTTTTGCTTATATTTAATGTAAGTGAAATATTTTGGCCTGGTTTTTAGCAGGACATTTTATCCTTGCTTGGCATATTCTGGTTCGACCTACGCTTAGTAAGCTTCCTTGCTGTGCCTGTACCAGGCAAAAATACAGGAGCAAACAAACTTTTAGGGCTAGAAAGCGTCTTCAGAGCGTAATTGCAACTATGGGGTAAAGTCTTATTGGGAAAGAAACAGAATCTCATCATCCACAGGTTTTCTTGCTCTTTCAAAAAATGCTATGGGTTTTGGGCTATTTTCTTAGCGTGTAGTGGAGCAATTTTACCGTGGTCATCTAACAACATCGTCAGAAACGAGTCTCTCTCTACTTGTCTTTGCCTCACTTAATATCCCTTGTTACAACATGCATATACACATTTTTTTATATATAAGTAACCCAGTTGCTAAGGCTTCAGCCCTCAAATTAGCCCCCAAAATAAGCAACTTGCTTAGCTACCCTCAGCCTTGACATTAAGTTCTTAAAGACAGAGGAATTCTTTTCTGATTTGAAACAAATACATAACGAACTATTTACATGTATAACTCACTGTAAGTAGACAGAAGAAAAACTAGATATTGTATATGGTTATGTCCAAGGCTGTAAGATGTGTTCATTGATCGTTGAAAATGTCGAAGATTCAGCGATCTTGGCTGATTTCGTTATCATCCATTAGGTGTTACGGAGAAAAATAACCTAAGCAACCTGTTAAGCAACTGTAGCCCTGAAAGTGTATCATACCCTTAGTTACCGTAGCCATGACCCTAAAAATCGAGTTGCTTATAAAAAAGTGTATACTTTCGTATATCAGGTCAAGGAAACGTTTTAAAGAAGTTAAAGCTTATCAAAGCAGAAAACTAGTCCACGTGATTGACGGGGCTATGGTTTCTTGTAAATCCGAGTGATGAGAAAGGAGGCTCTAGTAACAGTGTCCCACTGTCAATCCGAATGGTATCTGACTGAGAAAAGAAAACATATGTTACAGTATGCTGCTGCTTTCTTTTGAAGTTGCTTTCTTGATCGACTGGTTTAAAAGGGACGATTGCTTAGGACGCGGTAGGATATTTTATATAATTAATCTACAAATAGGCTTCAGAGGTGACTTTATGAAAGGGTTTGGAAAAGAGCATTTTACTTGCTATTATTGATCATATGGGAGATCATAATGGTAGAATTGAATCAGAGCATAATCTGTAACGTCTCAACGATGGTGGGATGCCATAGAAACGAAAGAAAGGGTACTAGTAGGGTGCAGTCGAACAACATACTTTTTCCTAACAGTATACTTACCAAACACTTCTAGTGTTTCTCCCGTAATGTATATATTGGTTTGACTGTAAGGAATTTCAGGATTCGTAGGTATGTCAAAGGATTTGATGCCTATTTCTTATACTTAAATGATATCGTTTCTTTGTGCTTAATGTTTAGATGAAAGACGAGTATGCCATAAATGCTATTAATACGCCTAAAGCTTCTCACTGTTTAGTGTTTGTTGTGTTGTTTAAGGGTGGGAAGTTTAAACTAATGACGAAAAAAACAACTCTGTTTTAAGTCACAGTTGCTTTAATTTTTGATAACTCCAATTAAAATTGTTGTAATATTCTCCGTAACTACGAAGCTTAATTGTCACGATGCTGCTTCAAAATGTTTCTTCTTTAGTGTTATAGGTGTTGTCCATCAAACAGTCACTGGTATTTTCACAGAATAAGAGTGATGTTTGAATCGTATCATATAGGCATATGTTCACATTTTTTGCGAATAGTTTATGTAAACATGTAATATCGAAATAAATGTCCATTTTCTAAGCTTGCCTCTAAGAGCTGCTCAGTAGCATTCTCCTTGATCCTTTGATGTTTCATGCCCATGGCACAAGATAGAAAAGGTTCTGCGCCTATGGGCTTTTGTATCGTGACATTTTACTTTGATTGAGTAGATTAAGGAAAGCTGAAGCACACTAGGCCTATTGGAGAACAATACATAAAGTTGCCTCTAGGTCAGTTTTACCGATACCAACTGAACGCATTAGTATGGTCCGAGCAAAAATCAGTGATAATTGGTTTGTCCTTTACAAAACATGCGTAACCATCCCTTTCCTTTCTTTTAATTTTAAGATCATGATTCATCATCATTCACCTCGAAGGGAGCCTTCACCGCCTGTGAAAACTGATCCTCAAATTCAAAAATTTCTTAGCACAATTAAGACGATGCGACGTGAAATCGATTCGCTTCAGCAGTCGAATGCAAATCTTGTCGACGAATTACATCAAAGTCAAAGATCTAATTACCTTTTGGTAGAAGAATTGAGGCAATGCCAGAGGAGCAACCTGAATATTTTGGAAGAACTTCAGGCCTGTCAGACAGCCAATAACATATTACGGGATGAACTAGCAAGAATGGATCAAAGCAGTCGAAAGGTGCTGCAGGACTGCCAACGTTATAAGAAGGCAAACAATCTGTTAAAGGATGAGATCAGACAAATCAAAACTAGTAATGTTCAGAGGCGAAGCAGCTTACTTACAATCAAAGAAAATGCTAAGAAGCTGAAAGATACCCTTGTCAAAGGTGTTGCTACTCATAGCCCTGATTTTGAGAATTTTCGACAAGCTGTAAGGAACATTGTTGAAACTGCAGAACTTAATGCGTCAGATGTAGAGGAATTTAGCAATGACGTTGACAATGAGCCTCTCAATGATCGCGAGGCAGCAGATGAATACCAGGAATCAGATGACTTAAGTTTTTCCTATTCCTCTGGATCTATGATAGATGAACGAACGAACCATCTTAAACAACCTAATAATACTCCGGCACGACGATCCACTGACTTCAATCATAATGAACACGGTAAGTATTTTGGCTGTGATGCTAACTGTTAATAGATATAGGTATGATCTTTTGCAAAAAACAGTGACGTATAGTTAACAACAGTGATCAAGATTTGATTATATCCTGTTAATTAAATTTCTTGTAATGCAGTGAGCCACATTGTGCTTTGAAACTTTACTAATTAGGAGGTACACTACCAACGAAAAAGGTTTGACATTCTGCCCCCTGTTCCCCCTGTCCCTGAATCATGGTGATCATATAGTCTCTCAATATATTTATATTTATCTAGTATCAAATTTAGGCCTGTTTGAATAGGCACAATGCTGATAGACCGGCCGGAATTGAAAAAAGAATCGCACGACGCTCTTCCTCGATCTCAGTCCATCTTTCCCTATCTTTGGTTTTGTGGCAGTCATGCTTGAAAAGCTTAGCTAACATAGATAAGTCGTGGAAAATGAGGGTAATGTTAAAATAGCTATGGTTAATAGAATGGAAATCTTCTTAGCACATAACAACCAAAATCTTTCCAGATCATCGAAACTTGGTTTTCAACCCTTGTTTTGTCTCACTGTAGTTAGTTCCCACTGCTGCTTCAAAAGCATGTTAATTTCAACAACTGGTGCTAAGCTTTATGGGTCTTTAAATCTAGTCTTCAATCACTTTATTTTCTTCTACTTTTTAAAATTAGATGGTATCTTACAGACAGCTGCAAAGGTATTTAGCAAGAAGTGGTTTTACCGTTTCAAATGGAGGTAGACCACAAACAAGAGACCAAATGGCAATGTTGAAATTGAGCCTACTTATCGCAGTTACAAGGAAAACCTGTGAAAAGAAAGTGGCAAGTAATATCTAATGAAGAAGGTGTAAACAGTGAGCTTTGCTGATATAAAGAAGGACCATTAAGGTGACATGACTTACTTGACTTACTAACTGGACTTATCAGCGTACTCCAGCTAGCCTTGCGACATTTGTCTTTACAATTTGCTTCTATCTAATCCTATCTTGTATCAACCATTACTTAGGCAGTTAATAGGGGCAGTTTGGTGTCGACATTAGGCATGCAGTAACTACAAACATTTCAGTCAAGTTAAGCTAGAACTTAAACAAATAAAGAGTACAAAGCTGTTCGTGCACAGAGCATCGTCATATTGACACTGTGCATCAAAGCAACTGACGAAGGACTTGGGATTAGAGAGGTACGACAAGGGAATACACCGTGAAAAGTAAATAACACATCACCCAAGTCACGATTTATTCTAATTGGGTAAATTACACTAAGATGATGATGATGATAATTGCAATGGTGGTGGTGGTGATGATGATGATTATCATAATCATTATTCTCATCTTCGCATCACGGCGTTGATTAAGATGATTATTATCATCATCATTATCATCTTTATCATAACGGCAATGATAAAGATGAAGATAACGAAAACTTACCTTGACATCCAACAAAGATATCTGCTGGACCCAGCAATTTAAATAGGAGGAAATAATAGATAAAGGCACCTCCTAGGAAGTGAAAAATCGAGGCGCCAAGCCTCAAGATTTATGCTGCAATACAAAAACAATAAAACACATAAAAAGAGCACGAAATACATTGAAACTGAGAGAATGTAAGACAAGTAAAAGTATCCGGAACATAGCGTTAACGAATCAGCAGGAGCCTGCAATAAAAAACAAGTAGTGTGAAAGGGGAGGGAGGGGCAAATTCACGAGTTTGTAAATAGTGGCATGCTATAAACCCAGAACCCGGTGCCTCCTGCTTCCGACGGAGATGGATTTCCTGAGTTAAATCTGCCTTTGCTCTAGTAAGACATAAACTTTGATTTTCAGACTTTCAAAGTAAGTTGCTTACGAGCGAGGCTGTTTTGTTAACTTACTCTCTTTATCACAAAAAGTGACCAGGAAACTATCTATCTTAAATTTGCCTCTTCTCTAGAAAGAGGTAGAGTAACAAGACTCAAAGTCAAAAACGACCCATATCCTGATCTATCTTAAATTTGCCTCCTCTCTATAAAGAGGTAAAATAACAACATTCACAGTCAAAAACGACCCATATCCTGATCTATGTTAAATTTGCCTCCTCTCTATAAAGAGGTAAAATAACAACATTCATGGTCAAAAACGACCTAAATCCTGATCTACTCAGCGTGGAAAACTATGGGTTTCCGAAACTAGGAAACAAGTTTAATGGCGTAATATATAGGGTGGCTTTATTGATGATTTGATGTAAAAAGGCGCCTTCTCGAATATACAATTCACTTTCAATTTAAATTTCTACCACTGACTGTGTAATCAACCTGCTTATTCGTGCACAGTCTATGGTCAATGATTAATAAACTTTTCATCGTGAGGCATAATCTACTCTTTGACTGCGTTATGTTTACGTCAGCTTAACTGATGCTGCAAGGCACAAGAACATTAAAGTGGTATAAAAGTTTGTAAAATTTATGAAGGTTCGACGTTACATGGACAAGGCCTCTGAGAGATTGACATCATGCCCTACCTGTCCCCTTTGTGGATACTGCTAGTTAATGTTTGTAAATGAAGGAAGAAGTTTATGCTATTAGCAAATATGTACGATAGGTTCAGTAACGAGTTTTTGCAGCCTGAGAGGAAATAACCATAGATCAAAAGGAGACATATAGAATGGTGATATTGTTACATTAAAGTTGGCAATGGGTCATAAAATTTTCTCCCAAAGAAAGAGAATAATAGACAGAGAGTTCTCTTTTTTAATAAAAAGAAATAGAACGCCGCCTAATTTTTCAAAAGCTACCCATTTCAGCTGCAAGAGCGTATCTTCTATTCATTCCAACTGATGGCTTCTAGCAATGTTAAAACTTGAAGCGAAATCTGTATGGCTTGTCCTTTTACATCATTCAAGTCGCAACTTCACCTTGCGGCGTAGCAAGACGAAACGATATATGAAGGATATATCAGCATGTAAGCCTAAAGATGGTTACAACTAAAGATATAACGTCATTTCATGCTTCAACAGAAACACTAGCAAGATAGGTCGTCGTGCTCAAAATGGCTTACCGCCTGGTATTAAGCACGCGGCTTCCTCGTTTTCCTGGCAGCTTCCCTCTTAAGCTTAGAGCTTCTAATTTGTTTATTCTTATCACATGTTCTAGGAATCTTTTCTCAATCTGTAGTGGCAGCTGACGCTTTTGTTGCACTTTCTTGAGAACCTCTTGAGATTTGCATCATTCGTCGATAGAAGTACATCTCAGCTGCAGCAATGTTCCTTTATGTTTCTTCAGTGAATGTCCTCGAATCGCGACCATAAAGTAGTGATGACCACACAAAGGTCTTTAGAAGACAATCAACTATGATCCCTGGTACAATCGCACTTTAGCTCAGTTTCCTGCTTTCATATTACCATGAATTTAAAATTCCTTACATTTACCGACAATGCTTATTGCTCACTTTCCGTAGAGAATGTCTTCAATAGTTCCTGTAGTCTTGCTTCTGACGATGCAATTAGGATTGTGTTTACAAAAAGCGGATGTTATTCACCTTGACACCATTAATTTTAAGTCTCTCTGTCATATCATCTAACGGCAAGAGTATCACTTCACTGTATAAATTGATAAGACAGGAGATCCGATACAACCTTGGCGAACACCTCTTCTAATATCAGAAGTGTCTATGAGGCCTTCAGGAAG
>JAAAKM020006971.1:136333258-136344066 GCA_010016025.2 Alatinidae sp. Z8VKAUB7J3 | reverse complement strand
CTATAACATTATGTGTTTTTCTTGAATGACGTATTAATTCTTAACATCAGTTCCTTTTTAAGTCGGTTTTTTGTGCTTTCTATTACTTATTTAACCAAAAAAGTATACACGCAATGCAAAGGGTCTGGTTTTGAGTGCTTTTGTCGTTGTAGTTGCGTAGCATCACGCCCCATTGTCTTTATTTACAGGGGGCGATGTCAAACGACGATAACACCGAACGAACTATTGCATTCCATCATGCAATACAGAGATTACCACCTCCCCATTACCGGTAAGAGCAAAGTCTTCCTACCCTTTCCTATTTCTTGGTTGTTGAGTTTCCTGCAGTAACAGTTGGGCCCGGCCAAGACACTTTTATGTCCTTAAAAAGTGGCTGGTTTAGTGACGAAGATGTTTGGAGAACCGTTTGCCCTATTTGCTTCCTGGTTAAGCAAGTACGGACACCCTTTCCTCTTGATAAAGGTGGCCGGGAAAATAAGATGATTTGGCGTTTGACACGATAATTTAATCGTTTTAATTCTTAAAAAACATTTTCGTTTTTGGGAAGAAACCTAAAAGTATTCCCGTGGAATAGCCTTGAAACTTAGCGAGAAACGTTTGTGCCTTGTTCGCTTTTAATTCATTGTTTTAGTATTTGCCCGACTTCTTAATTGGTACGACTGGTACACTTCTTACGCAAAAACCAGCGTTGTCGACTGGTAAACAAGTACACTTGCCGTTAGATGGTCAGAGATTGGTTCCCTAGCGGCCATCGGTTACGTCAAAGTCATCTGGTTCTAAACCTTTTTCTCGTCAGCAAATTTGCCGGCCATGTAGTCTTCACCCAAACACAGGCTTAAGGAGTTCGACTCTTATAACCCAATCGTCAGTCCTCTATTGTTGTATTTCCCAACCCCTTTCCCGATACGATTACAGAATAGTCCACAAAACTGGGGCGTCTTCACTGCACAGAACTCGAAGTGAGCAAACTGATAGCGTAAGGAAAGGCATTGGAATGAAAATTGATGAAATCCGTAGTGTATAAATTATGGTTGAGAGGCAAGTTGTCAATGCTTCACGTCATTGGAGATCAGTCCCCTCCGCCCCGTGTTACATCATGGCTCAAAGTCGAGGGCAGTCCAGTAATTAATTCCTTTCGTTGTAGGCAATCAGGTTTAAGATCGGATTTGGGATGCGTCTGTTGCACACTATCTATAAGACTTGAAGCAGTGGCACTTGTGATCGATTGTCACAGCGTATTATAATATTAAATGTTTTTATGGAGGGGTCACCATTTACCGACCTTGAACACCAAAGCTCTTCCATAGAGCAATAATAAATCTCCGTTGCATGTTCATGAAGCATTGTAATTGTAATAGATATCTTTACCTCAGCTTAGTTTGCATTAGATTGTATTGTCTTTTTTACAATATTCTCGTTTATTTGTTTACTTTTACATTAAGCCAACCAATTCAAAATACTATGACTTAGATTTTCATGAGAATCGAAATACTTTACATGTAATCAATATTATTCTTCCGTAGAACACTTGAATATCTACTGCGCCATTTAAGTAAAGTGGCATCCTTCCATAACGATACAAACATGAATGAGAAAAATTTAGCCATCGTTTGGTCACCAAATTTACTCAAGTAAGTCTTAAGAATGATCGAGGATTCGTAGTATGTTGCCTGATGATCTTCCTAACATTTTTGCCAGATCCATGTATAGTATCTATTGGGTATCATGATATATGATTTACCAAATATATGCTATAAAATGTGAGGGTGGACTGTATCTGGTGGTTTTTTATAAGCTTTTGCTTTATAAACAACAAACTTCGAAGTGGGAGAATTTTTAAACGACTCTAGAACTCTAGGGGGTTTTCTCCAGTAAGTAATCTCAAACTTCTAATTGCGCGGTTGGTAGTATTTTTTATAGGGATACGTCCACAAAAGGCATTCGAGGTCCACACACATATCAGTCCATCCCCCAAAACAGCAAAGTAAACATTTGTTCCATGAAAAACAAACAATAAACAAAACGTTACACCACTCCAGGACTACGTGTAAAGATTTATGCAACTCGAGATCTGATCCAAAATGCTTGTAAAGGAATCTTGTGTCGGTAAACTTGGTTTGTCAAAGAGCATTAGATAACGATTGTGGTGCATCGCTAGAAATTCTTTGTTGCAACAGGAGGTTCAAAGATTTATACTAGCAATCTACAAGGACTAATGATAAACATATTCAAGAGAGATATTCCAACCCTTTGAGACATTCAAACACAAACAGATTCCACTCAAAGGATAAAGAAGTTTGTAAAGTTGCCCTCACTCAAAACTAAAACCTTTGGCTTCTAGTCTTATGTTCAGGTTGTGTTAAGGCATTTGTAAGCGAAGTAGGTGGGATGAGATGAAGACTGGTTCGATGATTCTAGTGATGGATCCTGTGAAGAGGGGTATGGGGATGTAAGAAGCAGCGGGCCTAAATTCACATTTGCTGCTTTTGTATTGCTTTGCTTATAGATAATAGACACTTTTCAGATTGCCTTTGAGTCCTGTGTATAGGACTTTTATGACGTCAATACGGGGGCATATGGGATAAAAACCTCGCTGCTTACGATTGACAGAATCTATTGTTCGTTTTTATCACAAAAAGGGAGAAGGGTTCAAAAACAGGCAATATTCGTTAGCGTCATAAATTTGTAGTCCCAATGCCTTCATATCGCTCTGCTAACATCAGATGAAATAAGTTAAGTTAGTTTTGCCAAGGAAAGGATACCAGGCCTGAAAACTCTCCGATTTCCACAATGCTCTGTAGTTTTATTCCTTCAACTTTTTTGTACATCCAGTCATTTCCCTTCTGCATTGTTTGGTTTGAATAGGGCCTTTGGGTTTTATTGGAAGACTAATAGAGTAGCTGTGTTGTGTATCACCGAATGATACATTTCTCTTTGAATCTGATCTTGTATGTATGTATTAGAAATTTGTCTCGTTTTGATACTCCGATACATAGCTAAACTAAAACGAGGCTGGTAGGGTTTTTTTTGCTTGTGTTTTCTGCATCTTCTTCCACGTGCGAATATTTTACGTCTGCCGACATTTGAATTTGCATGTGAGGTTGGTTTTCGTTCTGTTGTTAGGATGGATCGTTCCCTTTTGAAGCCAGCACTTCTGGATATATTGCAAGATGATAACGATCATTCAGTCATTTAAAACAATACATTGAACTATTGTATACTCTTTCAATATCAGCATTGTCTAAAACGGCTGCTCGTTTTTCTACAGCTAATATAATTTTACCATACATTTACCCTTAAACTGGCGCCTTCTGATTCAAACCTGCGAACTGAGCAGATGAAGAAGTAACCTGCGTTGCAAGTCCAAACAATTTTTTTTGTTAAGGTTTGCGAATCAGAAAGTAAAAGTAGTTCTGGCTCACGTAGTTGTTGATTCGTTTCATGCGATTGTCTTAACAACGTTGTTTTGTTGATCCTACGTACATGAAACGATGACAATCATGATAAATATCAGGTGTGACTTACGTGAAGCTAACAACGTATTGATCGGTCAACTATGATTCAGTCAAACTAGGTGTCCTTTGACTCTACATAAATATAACCTACACTTGAACTTCAAAAGAATCTTGCAAACAACTTTTCGCAGTCTGATTCCCAGACCCAAACTAAAAAGTTTCTTCCTGCGTTTGTGGTAGGATAATGAAGTCGCAGCTGTCTCAGTCAACATCCAAAGCATTACAAGTGGCCAGCCCTCGGCAACTGTGCTCCAAGTGAGTGTAGAATGCACACTCTTAAAAGCTCGTGAAAGGTTGTTTTCGTGAGCTTCATCTGTGTTACCACGGGTTCCAAGACTTTGGAACTAGTCTTCAAATCTTACAATGCCAGCCTTATCAATTTCTTTAAATTTTGTCATGTTGCGATATCAGGTATTTGAAAATTAGTTTTTAGGAGTTTCCAACCGTTAATTAGCATCTTAGATCGTATCACAATTTATTTTGTCTGAAGTTTGAATGTGAGCTAAATTTGAATCATTCACTGCCTTGTCATAAGAAACTGGCTGTCATCACTCGACAATCTTTTCAGTCTCCGGCCAGGTGCAAAATGCCCATTGGAGTGACTTTATTATCCAGACGATCGCACACGTTTGAAAGAAACGTGCTTTTTTGATAAGCCTGATGGTTTTTAAAATCCTAAAAAAATTTGATACAGCAAGTACTATAGAAAATTGGGGAAATAGTCGTGAAAAGTCCTCGATTAATATTTTACTTTTCTGTGGCAACCCTGTTAATTAAATGCGTAATTTTTGTTATCAGGAGATGAACAGAAAACCGAGTTCCTATCATGTGAACTACGAACTACAAGTTTGAGAGCTTTAACGATTTATTTCATGGGTGTGTTGATCGTCGCTTTATCTGCAATTCTGTATTTGAGTTATGCAAAAGCATCAATGAGTTCACATAGTTATTCCGATCTATACTATGAACAGGCCAATAACCGCAAGGGAACCTTGGCGCACCATGCCCCGCACAACATTGAATGTCTCCCGATAATCTTTCAGCCACATAAGATATAAGATATTGTGCGTTTTGGTATATACTGAAGTACACATTTTAAAAACTGTTCCTCGTACTGCAGCTCCAAGACATTGGCTGCTCCCAGGTAAAGGATTTACTAGCTTTGTCAATTATTTTGCCCCGCTATAATTCAAGGCTAATTCCTATACTCGCCAAAAATAAAGTCTAAGTTCCATGTTCTTTGTGGACGTTGGAGGACATTGGAAACCACAACATTCTGTTGCTGGTCATTTATATGCTGCAGTTTGGAACTGTTTTCGTCAGCACCTGATGATTACGTTTTCTTAACTTTATTTTTACGGCCTGTGTTTTGTCTAACCCAAAGGCATGTGCCTTATTTGCGTAAAGGTTAATCTGGGACCAGCTTGTATTAGTATGCAAGCTTACAACCATGTATGCTGGTTATCTTTAGGTACCAGGGTATATTTTAAGAAAAGTTCACAACTTACACAAAGTGAAATCCACAATGACAATACACAAATATAGTAAATGGAGAGAAACATTTGGACTTGTTGCCACCCAGAATTAATACGCAAACAATAAATAATACAGCTACGGTATTAAGAATAACAAAATTCTGTTTATGTAATGTAAAAATATTTGCGATGTTTTGTATAAAAATACAATTTGTAAAATGTATTAGGGAACCAGAAATATGTCACTGCACATGCGTATGTCAAGGTTTCGAGTCCCAGTGCTTTTCCTAACTTATGCTTTAAATTCTCTCTTCTCAACGATACCAATAAAATTATAATATGTTCAATTAAATTTCACGCCTTCAAATAACTTAATTCGGATATAGACCAACAATAGAAATCTTTACTCTTCTTCATTTTACCAAATAATCGTTTGACGATGTTGTATGAATACCCTGACGTTGCTCTACAAAATCAATTTTCAACTCGAGACATGATCTATGTAACTTTATAAAAGATTAAAACTACGCGTTAGACTTTACTCTGGAATGTGCGTAACTTTTTAACAGATAAGAAAAGCGACTATTTTTTCAGGCCATTAATTTTTAGTAGTCGTCTCGGCACCAGAACACATCAAAACTTAATACAGGGAGCTGGTCTTGAGGAAAAGTCATGAGACGTCAATGGCGGCTTCTGATTGGTCGCTTTTTGTCTTTCACTCCTGTGGCCAGTTCCATCGCTGGTGTTTTGGCATGTTCAAGAAGTCTACAAGAAACACTGCAGTGCTGATAAAAACGAAAGGTTATGCTACTTTATCCTGGACAAAAGCGACAGCAGAAATTGCTTCTAGCTTCTGTGTTTTTAATGTGGTGAAATTTGCGACTGAAGGTAAGTTTTTGGTGGCATTTTGAGCGTGTTGCGTGTGGTGTTTGTTGTCAGGTCTTGTGTGTGTTTTGCCTTGCTTCGGATCCCTTTGGGCAGAAGCACTTGGCATAGGGAGCAAGCACAAGCAACGGCGTGAAGGGAAAACGAGGAGGAAAAAAGGCGCGAAATTTGCAGATAAGTAACTGATCACAGATGGCAATCATCGTCATTAAAACACTGCCTACGATTTGCAGTGCTTGCGGAGGGATCTCATGTTTAACGGTTTACTTGCTAGCTTTGCGTAGGTTGCACATGACTGTCATGGCCGCCTGATCACAGATAATGCCCGCATTTACTCTTTTCTAGATATGAATCGAATGTTAGTTTTCTGAAAAAGCAAAGGATATTAAGATTACGAAACCTAAGCTCACGTACCTTATAGTCTATCTATTAACAAGCATCTTGCGTCTTAATATCCTAACATTTTGCCAACTTCAGATAATATGTGTCGTTCGTGTCCTATATAACAGAATATATAATAGTGCCCCCTCCTGCGATCGGAGGGGCCATAACATTCGTAATGACGTTACGAGAACCCGTAAATTGGATCTTGCTTGGCGCAGACTACGCCGTAGTCGATCAAATTTACTAAAACACAAATCTTCGAATGAAGTGGTGGTAATACACGGTAAATTTTGATAGGTATTTTATGTAAACAGTCAATTGCGCAAGTGAAATAGAGCCAATATTTGATTGGCTCTCTTGACTTATGAACATCATTCGGTGATTAGGCCTTACAATGGTTGGGCCCCAGTAGAACAAAGAGGCTTCGGAGGATTTACTACACTTTGTGTGGTACAATTATGCATTAATAAATCCATATTTTATATGTGTGATAGACAGTTCAGCTTAAGTATGCATCCATACTTGACTACTGTAGACTTATAAGAGGGCAGTGACCACAAAGTGACCCTGCTACCGTTTTTGGCTCTGCAGAGGTTTATGTGAGGAAGGGTTCAAGAGTCTTCACATTCCTGAATAAATAGAGGTATGCTGGCTTGTGCTTTGGTATGGAGATCTATATGAAACATTTGTGTCAGCAGTAGGGAAATTTTGGTTGTCACCCCATGCCCCATGGACCTTGCTCCAGTGTCATAAGGTGCTGCTGTGCTGGCTGTGCTGTTCCCATGGCCTGTTAACCGTTGGGGCGCTTTGATGTCCCAACCCTGCTTTGCCAGTCTTCTCGATTTTTTGCAAACCTTATGTTGTCAGTTGTTGATTGGCCGGTCATAAAGGACCAGTTATAAATTTCACAACATGCTTTCTAACATTAGAAGGAAACTTATATACTACAGCCTGCGAAATGAAGATTGCCAGGACAGGCCACTATAGGTTCATCTTTGTGTGCAGAAGAAAGAGAGAGAAAGCATCTAAATGTTTGTAAATTTAAGGACACTGCTTACATCTTCATCCCTGATTATAGAGAAGACCTCAGAGTTTGACTATCCTCAAAGTTAAGACCACTCTGTTATACAACAAGATATAGAACACTTTTCACAGTATTTTGGAAGCCACTGACTTGACTTTAGTTGCAAGCATAAGGTATAGATTTAATGTTGTAGATTAAGTGGATTAGATTTTAATGTAGGGCACCAACAGTTTCACCTGCAAGAGATATTGAGCTGAAGTAAGAGAGTTAGACCGAGAACTTGAGGAAAATGAGTTATACAGCATAGTTAAATCATTCTGTTAAAATTTTAAATATCAAAAGTTTGAAATTGCATCTGGTGTAAAAATAGCATTTTGATCAATGCCCCTTGCACACAAGACCTCATATTTCAATTCAAAGCCAATTTTAGTAAGAGGACTAAAAGCAAACCGTGCTATAGATGTCAATCTTAATTAGCTGGAAGAATTACTTTTACCAAGCAATGCAATCACGTCATTATTTTAAGCTGAGGACCACAGACTTTTTTACTTGACTGTTAACTTTCTTGAATCTGGGAAAATTGTTGCCTTCACTTCTTTACATAAGTAGGCCTACAACTTTTAGACCAGTTCTGAAGCGATGAAAGGAAAAGCCAGATATTTTACTTGAGAATAAAGTAATAAATGTTCAGCAATTCCTTCTGAATCTATTGTAGCTTTCCTTAGATATGTGCATCAAGTTTATTTTAAACTTCTGACAAGTCAAACTTGATCTCAGAATATAAGGCCTAGTCTGTTATATATTTGTATGAAATCACTTATGTAATGTCAACAGTTGTGTGTGTTAAATTTGAGTCAACTTGATCATACTGTCTTCTAATCAAGTTTGAGTGTCTTAAAGAGATAGCTTATTTTAGTCTGGTTGATGTCAAATTAAATTTTATTGCACTTGGGGCTGATCTATAACTAGGACTTCTGACACAGGTATGCCGCAAGTTGATAGTGCTATGATCAGATTAAATGTATTAGGCCCCAATTCAGGGCCTTCAGGTGAGAACTTCCCAACTGCCTTTGTACTTCTGCAAAAACTTAGGTATATAACTTTCATTTGCTTTTTGCAGGTATTTATGCTTTCAATAATGTACCTGAAGTGAGCAAAGAAAGATAAAAGAAATTGAAGCTTGCTATTTCGTGCAATATTCTTGTTTTGTACCACTAACAAACTATATATACAAATGATAATGACAATGACAACAATGATGGTACTATTATGACATTATTTATTGTTATGCAATATTTGAAAGAAAATCTTAAGAATAGATACATAGAGTATAGATCACAGGTCACCTAGCTACGCTGGTAGTGCACACAATGTAATAACATGGTTCATGGGTTTCAGCCTTGGCTATGACAAATTTTTTATTTCTCTAATATATATCTTTTCAAAAGAGATAAATCTTTCTTGTTCAACAAACAAGGGGCCTAACTATATTCACTTCTGCACAAACTATCAAATTTATGTACTATAAATGATGGAAAAATTCAATGTCAGCATAAATCTTGCAGGATAACAGTTGGCGAAAACGTTCACTACAATTGGTATAGAGACACAGTGTGTGTTGAAGGTTAGTTAGAGTTTAATTTTAGATGCAGAGCAGAGTATACATTAATTGACTTACCTTGTTTAATGTCACAATTTTTTAACATATAAACAAATATTGGCATTTTTAGGAGCAAATTCAACTTAAATGCAATTTGGGAGACCAGCCAGTCTATACTGTAAGGGTAAACTATGAGAGGGGCTGCCATCTGGCACAGCATCTGCACGCACAACATTCTTCAGAAGAAAGGATATGATAGGTTTAAGACAACAATAGAATAATAGAAATATTATCACCACCAGAATTTGAACCTAGAACCCAGCTTCTTTTCAAACCTATAACTTTAAAGTCTCTCTTCTGAATAATTAAGGAGTGGCTCTAAATTTCAGTTGAATAACCGGTACCCCAGCACCACAAAGAAAAGTTGACTGATATTCTAATATCAGATTTGAAAAATTAAAACTATATATTGACTTTAGTTATCACTGTGCCATAGCTAATTGCAATAAGCAATCTGATTAACTTGACTTAACTTGACTCAAATGCATAATCTTTGTCAGATCTTTGCACTTTTTGTGTTTACCATTTGCTTCCATCTATGACAAGCTAGTGCATTTCCTTCTATTGTTAACATTGGGGTCTGCATTTCCTTAACAATGTAACTGATAAATTGTGGGTGGGTTTAGATTTAGCTGACATGATTTGCCAGTTCCCAGTACTACACATATATATATGTACTGAACAGAGACTATCACTTGATATAGGTCTTTATTTTATGCATATTAAAGAAGGTAAAACATCAAGTCTAAACTTACCTGTACACCTTGTCCAAATTCCCAAGTACTAAATGGTTGCCTTCAATACAAAAAAATAAAAAGCGCCATGACATGTATAACTTACATTTTACATTTTTCAGAGACCCACTAGTAATCAATACAAAATGTATAACTTAATCAGCTGCTTTTCCTTAAAGCCATAACATTTCAAAGACTTCCATTTCTAGGGGGCTTTTGCAAATAATTAAGTAGAGGCTAGGGTCACCAATTAGATTTGGGGGTGTTTAATGACATTGTTTTGCTTGATAATGATAATAAAGAAAACCTTCCATTTTCAATAAAAATGCCCGAAGGTTCTTTAACTATCGCTTATCAACTTCAAAAAATCTAGTTTTATTTGTTATCTCTCCCATATAAAATGTCCTTAAGGCAACATATATATGATAGTACAGATCCTAAAAAGATGAAACTAAAAGGATATATACATCTTTGATGGATCTGCGTTATATAAGAAACATCTTTTCAGACGAATCACTGTGTAAATCACAAAAAAACTGATATCAATGTACATTAATTACATCAGCATTACAAATCACTCATGTACCATTCACACACAAATCAGTCTGGGCAAAACATCTCCAAAGATTTAACGTTAGTGTGTCATTTTAATTCCATGTAATAGCCTACAGCTTAACCATCAAATAGCTGGCCTGGCAAGCAATAACTAGAATTACATAGAGTGGCACTTTCTAACACATAAGGTGACAGAAGGATTAAACTATACCAATCTATGTAGTTCATTAAATACTTTTAGATTAAAGTCATGTTGCAATCAGCAGCCATATCAAAGACTTAACAAAATGCCGAGAAGCACTCACCCTGATAAATTCTTTACTACTCTTCTCAATAATACTGTGCCTATCCATCTATGAATGAAGGGATCCACATTGGTAGCATCTTTATTTCAAAAAGTTAAAATCAAATGATACAAATTAGAAGAAGGTAATTCTTGCACTTAGCAGGACGATCTGATATGGTATGCATCACAAAATTATCTATATTGACAAAGGATTTATCCGAGCTAAACCGTTACCTCATTGTCTTTAACAATGGCTAAAAACTTGTGTTACAACATAACAAGGGTACTAA
>JAAAKM020006971.1:136240160-136326829 GCA_010016025.2 Alatinidae sp. Z8VKAUB7J3 | reverse complement strand
CCGTGTCAGCACAAATTCGAAAGTCGTATCAAATATTTCTTTGAATTATATAACTTTGACGTAACTATCGTGACCTTGCAACTAACCAATTACTGCCGTGTCAGCACAAATTCGAAAGTCGTATCAAATATTTCTTTGAATTATATAACTTTGACGTAACTATCGTGACCCTGCAACTAACCAATTACTTCCGTGTCACCACAAATTCGAAAGTCGAATCATACAGTTCAACAAACTGCTCTTAAATGCTGCCTTTCAGTATCCGCTGATCATCGGAGCGAAACAGAAATCTGACGTACTTCTCTTTGTCGTCTCTAGATACTTCTTGAAGAATTTCTTTTCTTTGAAGTTATGTATGGCACAGTGCTATGCATGTGACACTCACAATGAGAATTCATACGTACAAACAACTTCTTTAGTCTCCTGTGCAAGGCGCACAACCTGCTCAGCATTTCGCTCCCTTTTCACCCTTGAGGTTCACGCATAACCAAAGATCTTAAAATCACCTCTTGGGGTCCACTGGAACCTCCGTTTAAAGAACACTGCAGTCACAGAATCCTTGACATTAAATGGTCTACTCACTTTCCAGACATTTCTGTCCTTCATAAAGAAAAATGGTAGATATTTAGACGAAAATAGTTCAGAGTTAAATGTGTTGGGCTGATAATATTGTCGGAATTCAAGATGGTTTTATTTTATTACCAGAGGAAAGTGACCATAACATGAGCCGAAACAGATTCTTCGAAAAGGAACCTTGAGGCCAAAAAGATTACTATGGATACGTAGTAGCGCGTACTGTGGAGAAATTGTTTAAACAAGGGGCGTCTCGCCCTTGAACATAGGAGGCTGGAGTATGCAGCCTTGAAGCATTCCCAGTCTATGCAAGTAGAGGTCAAGGAAGATTTCAAATGTGATGGTTTGGAATTTACTTTGTGGAGATGGTGACAAAGAGCAAATTAAACTCATCGCCTAAAGAAGACTATCACTGTTCAGTTAAAACTTAAGGTTTCTTGAAACATTGGAAGTATCGTGAGACAAATGATTGCCACTTTTAATATTGCACAGAGTTGTTGATGATAGACTCGGAGTAAAATCGCCCGCCGCAATGGATGATGCACAAAGATGATTTGTTCTCAAAGTTCACTAAGAAAAGAATGCCAGCGTTAAAATCTACATTTTTGACTGCAGGATATCTAGAGTCAGCTTTCGTTGTTAAAGCCTTAGGTTAGGGGCAAACATTTGTTCTTAGCTATAACTATGATGGAACTACTTCTCATTTTAGCAGTTCTTGCAACGTTAGCATAGACTGATTTGCAGCACGACAACTCCTCCGTATTTCATGCGAATTTCTATAACTTTGCCTCACCCCCACAATTAATTGTATTGCTCGGTCAGAAAATGGAAAAGCTTTGGTGCTTGATGCTAAATTGAACATCGTGAAGAGATATTCTACATAAACAACTTTACTAGACTTCGGTTGAAAGGCATCCTTGTTTTGTAAACAATCCTGTTATGATAACACCTCTCTGACGCCTTTGCCTGCCCTTGGTACCTTATCACTAATAGACAGTATACAACCTTTGGCACTTTTGAAGAAGAGGATTAACCAGTATTTTTTGTATATCGCTACGGTTTTTGTATTTGTTATTCATTATGCTCATCACTTACTTTAATTGATATCTTGCCAAGATGACGAAATCGTAGCTCATGCGATCGTTGTGCACTACTAATAATCTTACTCTCAATTGCACGAAAGATGTTTAGTAAAGTTATTGCAGTGTCGATACGAACGTGGTATGGTGAAGGTCTTAGATAGAATAGGGTTGAGTCACATATGCCTGAGTGTAAAGAAAAATTTTTATTGAAACGATCATACTCTTTTTCTCAACTCATCACGGTGAAAGTTATCCGCCCTTAAGATAGTTCCCAATCCCTCTGAGAATACTTCTTATATTTGAATTGTTTCGACCTTGTTAATTTCCGTTATGTGTTAGCACGGCAGGTTCTTGTTACTGAGCCTGAAATGATTCCAGTTCGTCCATTGTTGAATTATCTTCACTCTTCTGCGTTCTCGACTCCCAGTTCAATAATATTTGATTTATTGCCATCTGAGGTAGAGTAGGTATAGCAGAGGTATGTATGATATGATCAGATGCTGAATCCCTTCAAAGTACTTAGAAGTGAACAAGGTATGTGCAATTCGCATTCTTTGCGCAAGTAGCCCATATACAACTCGCATCCTTTGAAATCGTATCGTGTAATTCAACAGTTGTGATGAAAACTAACAGTGAGACGCGTAAGAAAGTCAGAAAACACATCTGAACTGCAGTAAAGCTAGTGTTCCTCTGAGCTCCCAGTTTACATTAGTTGTCTTTAACCCAACAATACGTGACCAGATGTTTGTTTTTACGAATGCTGTGAAATCAAAAGATAACGAACAAGATATTTATCAAGCATTTTAATTGTTTGTGTTTCTTTTTGTACTCGATGATAGTCAAACGTGACATACAAATTGTAAAGCCCCTGTTAACCATCTATGTTACTGTGATTGCACAACTGAGGCGTCGCCGATGTTATATGCACTGACCGTTTTGTTGGTAAGAGATAACGGAAAATCTAACGTGTAGGACCTTTACATTTTATATCGTTTCGGTTGCTTGGTAATTAAAATTGCAATGATAACTCCTATGGAAACTTAGATGAAATCCCTTAAACATATTATCCAATAGCGGTACCTCGTTTTGAGTCTATCTAAGCTGGGTTTCATTTGGGTCACAGTAGTAATACCAATGATAAGCTAATCCTTCGTGCCATTTGGGTATTTATCTACGTCTGACAGACATCTATTATTTTAGTATCCACTGTTACCATAATGAGATTTTCGCCAAAGTGATCAAAGAGAAACTAAGCGCGCAAAGCTTAATAGTTGCTTATGCTCTTTGAAGGGACTTGTCTTTTCGTTACCTTGCTATTTTCAAAGAGTTAAACGGTTGAACTATGACATTTTTCATGTCCGATGATTTTTTTTGTCCTAATTGTTGATAACGAATAGTCACCTCGATCAAAGGGGTCGTTTTATTTAACAAATACTTTTTATCTTTGGCTAAGACGCGACGTTGCTGCTACTGACGGTCAGTGCTTGCTATAGCTTGCTTGTGTCACAGTAATTTGAATTGAGTTTGTTTAACTTAAGACGAAACTTTAGACTAAAATACACATTACATTTCAAGAGTAAAGACACGGGTGATTATTGGCCTATGATGTTGTGGCTTTTACAATAAAAGTCATATGAGAACACTGTTTGCTCGTTAAAACCCGTAATAGACATGATGATTGTATTCATACTCTGTATGAGTTACAACAAGATCATGGTTGGCATATAGTGGTACTTTTTACATGATATAAGAATATCGAGAAACTGGAGCTGTATGACCTGTGAGTATACTCAAGCCGCCCTATGGGTTGAACTGAGGGGGGGGGGGCGGGGGGGTGGGGCGGCGGGGGGGGGGGGGGGGTCGGGGAGCGAGGGATCCAAAAGTCCTCGAGTGCAGTAGAGGCAATACCGTTATGCTTCATAGATTTATCCTTTTAATTTAAAATAAGTTTTCTGCGAGGATGAGTATATTAAATGCCTAAAATCCACGTGAAGTAAGTGGGCAGTTACTGCTACGCTGTAAAACGCCAGAACAATTGAAATTCGTAACGAGAAAGTTCCTAATAAAATATAAAAAATTTTCCAGCTGATTTATAAGTAACACCGACTCATAAAACTATCTACCATTAAATGGAGGGGTATGCAAAGTGATCTGTCGTGACTTACTTGACTTGACTTAGTTGCACACTCCAGAGAGCCTTACCACATTCGTCCGCATTGATTCCCTCCACTTTGCTCGATCCTGTCAGTTTCGCTGGGCCGTCAACAAAGGCAATCCAGTGTCTGCCCTGACTAAACCTGTCTATTGTTTGGGAGGTCTTCCTTTTGGACCCTTTTTGTACCCTGATTTCCATAATTATTATCGAGACCTGTCTACTTTTCTTCTTAAGATGTCTATGATCAGACGCAATCTTCTACACTTCTTCCTAATGTTCTGTACTTTCAATTTCTCCAAAATCTCCTCATCTCTCATTTGATCTTTTCGTCGCTGCTTATATGATGAATCACACACAGTCATATCTAAAATATATGAAATGCGTCAAATAATAAATCTTGAAAATTTGTTTAAAAAGTTTCTCTCCTGGTCTGATTCAATGTATTTCTTTTCTTTATCCAGTTTTTGCTCTAATACAACAGTTTTAACCATGTTCAATATAATAATTTTTTCCCTTTTGGAAATAGCTCTTTGTCCAACAGCAGAGGCCTGAAAGTTTTGCAGAAACAAGTCACCTTCAAGTACTGCTGCCTTTCAAACCATTCCATAGGGCTTGCATACAAACTAAAATATTCAAGGCCAAGAGCTAAGGAATATTCAAGGGCTTGCAGTTTAGTCAAATTAGTTTACTTTAAATAACCTGAAAACAAGCACTCTATACTTCACTCAATAAAACTTGGGGGAGGTTAGAACTGATAGATGTACCCCCAGCTTCTTTAATACGACAATGAGAAAAAAGGGTGGCTGACAAACAAGAATCCGGACGAGTCCTCCAATGTGGAAAATTATACATTTTTGCAAAAAGTCAAGATTCCTAAACCAAAAGAAACTAGTTAGAATCAAACACATGCTTGATAATTTCAATCAGAAAAACAGTTGATGTCCAGAGTTTGAAATTCTCCAATTAAACAGGACACAAGTGTTTTGTTGATCCGAGTGACGTCATTTATCATCAATAGTTGTCATATTAGCAATCATTAACCAGTGACTTGAATGTCGTTTTCATTGACTGTCCCCAAGAAGTTACCTTAAATATAAGGAGTGTACTTTTACTCGCGGTCTGAAGTGATGGCTTCACAAGGATCCAGTTGGCTTACCAGCACTGCTAGGTATGTTTGATTAGTTAGGAGTTAAGTTTGCAAAAACAAGTAAAACTTCCTAATTTGCTTGGCTCTCTATCGCTTATGTACTGTGGTAGGTGCACTATATATACTTCAAGCTACTTTTGTTTGGCTTATCAAATAGGCCTACTTGACAGAATGGGACCAAGCGTACTATGATTTCATAATGTTTTTTAAAAACTCGGTTTGTCTTAGCTCTTCTCATCAACTTGTGTATTACTTGCTCGAACCAATTATATGCTAAAAGTATCATCGATTATTTACTCTGGAATTCTAGAAATTTGAGAACATTGTTGCACAAGAGATAATTCATTTGCTTTTCATATATCAGCTGCCATCTTTCGTTCTTTCATTTAAAAGATAGTAGACCTCGTCAAATGAAAGAGGGGCCATTCAATAACCACTGTTTATTTAGGGTAGTTTCAATGTCGGGCCCACTGCTCATCAGGGGTCTTTGATTGAGAGATTGCCATTCAATAACTACGTAACGCTGAAATTATTTTTCAGCCCCACCCATCCATCTGTAACGCACCGTAACGGATAGCATAACCCCACCCATCACCGTTATGTAAAAGTCTGAAAAACACACCTCACATTTCAAAGAGAAGACCGGACTTGATACGTTATCATAAACGTTATCATGAACCCTTGCCCCTACCATAAATCAAGTATATGGAAAATGAGCTTGTCGAGTTTTTTTCACCCATGATCACTTCATAAAGAGATCTCTCGCAGTCTCCGTTCAAACGTGTTAGAATAAACATAACGGTAACACGCACTGATATTCAATGGAGTACATTGAATAAGGAATATGTAAACATTTGATTTATATGTACGCAATTTAATTAATTCCTCAAAGGATCATAAATTTTAGATTGATGATGATTGACACATGGAGATACTGAGATATAATTTTTTGCAGGGTGTTACATAAGTTGTTGCCCCTGCCCCCACCCATCCATACTGAATAGTGTAAAGTGCATAACAAAATCAGTTACCCCACCCACCCATATGACTGTTACATAATTATTGAATGGCCCCAGATGGTATTTCGTTAGGGGGTCCTATTTGTATTGTGTGTGCGGTTTATGCATGAAGTTTACTTGATGTTTATATGTGTGAAACAAGAGAGATATGTGTGTTTGCTATCATGTCTCTATTTTCAAGGAATGGCCCAGTCAATGTATATGTATATATACTGATTCTACAGGCAGTACTCTTTAGCCTCTGTGAGCTCATCAGTGCAGCACAGAATGACGAGTCTAAATCTTACCTATTAAGCAAGCAATTACAGCAAGCCAGCTTAAAAGATCCCTGTAGTATGTAAAGATATAAAATCATTGTGCTGTCCCTGTTGTAATTTTCTTGTTTATATTATTTAGACTAAAGAAAGCAATAGCCCTCATCAATGATGTTGATTCTTGAAAATATCCAAGACTGTTGCAATGTATATTGCCAAAGCTTCATATTCATGTAAGTAGTGCATTCATTTACCAGTTAGTATTATGGTTGTTTTTAACATCAGTCAATATTTCCTATTTGATAATGATCAGCCTAATGTTTGAATCCACAGTAAGATCAACATGTCATTTTTCATCTTCTCATTAGAATAATGGCCAGTTAATGAAAATAATAGACACTAAATGTTAATAAGTTGGAGTTAGCAAAGCTTAATCATAGCATCCCCCCCCCAGGAAGTTGGGGAGGGAATAAAATTTTCAGTTCAGGTGGTAACTCCAAATTTGGATTGGAAGTGATGTGGTGTGGGTGACGTCCCATTCATTTGCAAACTTGATAAATTGGTGGTTCTAGGATTGAGGTCCATTGCTGGAAAAGAAGGTCAGTGGAATCCCCATCGTGAGAATATTTCTTCAAGGTGGCTGATGGCTGTTGTACTGTGGGTGTTTTCTAAGTTGATCTATCAAAACAAGGTGAGTGGTAATCAACTACAGCCAGGTAGTCCTTTCCATCTTTGAACAGGTCACCTGCAACTTTCAACCATGGCAGTGGTGGAACTTGATATTGCATCATTGCCTCAGCCGTGGTGGCATTTCTGTGTGACAAGCATGTTGAGCAAGTTGTTGATACCTGGCCAATAGATATTGCAATGTGCATTGCATTTGTTTTTTTCTATGCCAAGGTGCCCTAGTGAAGAACTCTCTTTGTCTCATCTCATAAGGATGATTGAATTTTAATTTGTTCTCCTTTGAGTAGGAGACCATCATAGCAGGAGATTGCTGACCGAAGAGGGTAGTATGGCTTTAGTTGTGGAGAATGTTTTGACTACCTTTGGTTGTGTACTGCTGTAGGAGTTGAAGATCTAAGTTTCAGATTGTAGCTGTTGGTGTCTTTTCTCACTTAAATGAAGATTGAGAATGATTGAGTGAACAAATGTGTCTGTATCTGCTGGAAAAATCTTAGGAGTGTGATCTGGAAGGTGTGCTGTACTGAAAGCATTTGTAGTGGCAAGAGTTTTAAAGTGATTGCAGTGATTTCAGAGAGGTTTGGTATAAATTTACCATCATACATGACTGTTCCCAGGAAGCGCTGGAGCTCTTGTTTGGTGATGGTAAGAGGTATGTCTTTGATGGCTGACATTTTGAAAGGATCTGCTTTAATTTCTGGTCCATGAATGTGGGTGTGGGTTTGTATCCCACTTTTGACACCATGTTGTGTTCAATGTGAATAGACTAGAGTACATATAATATAGACTAGACTTCAGCTCCAAGGAATCACTTTCTTATTGCGCAAATTTCTTCAGCCCCTATGCCACTACATCCTTGAGGAGGATGCTAATGTAACATTGCTAAATCATAACAAGGTAATTGATTACAAGGGGTATGCATTTGTGCCAAAGAAAATTGTGCCACAGCAGTAAAATATGTGTCAGGAAAATTCTTAAAGACAGTCTGAACGTGTTTTATTACCTTGAGTAAAGATAATCTAGAGCACAAAAAACTCAGCTTCAGTTATAATCCCTTTTGGCTAAAACCATGTACTCACAATCGCTGATAATTCTCAATGCTATTTCCACTACCCCTTATGAATCCCAACCACAGTTGACATAGATGGAACATGAGTAGCACTGAAACTGCTATTAAAATTGTGTTAACAACTGGATCGTACACTTGTTGCTTATAAATCAACATCTAGAAGATTAGGGAAGCCCAAGAGATCATACTTTTGTCACTTGTGGTCGGTCTCTCGGAGAATCATAAGTTGACAGGGTAAACATTCTCATCAAATGCACACTGATTGGCTGGGATGTATTGCTCTTATACTTGATTGACTAATACTAAACAAAATCCATAATGACTTCTTTGTTGATCACAGGCTACCACGATGATCCAAGTAGAATGGAATACATGTTATCTACATTCTGTAATTATCAATTATAGCTACTAAAGTATTTGGAGAAATAAATGTTATGTTTAAAAGAATAATTGTGTCAGGTATATTTTGTTGGTTGCTTTTACTGACTTCAAGTTGAATAGCCTTGAACCTTTCCTTCCCCCCTTTCCAATTTGTACTCTCCCATACTTTTATCCCTAAACTGAAAGTTTAATCTTGAAAGATTTGCCTTTTTCCGATGGGTGGCTTTTAAAGTGCCTTGATTTCCATTCCCTCATTTTGCAATGCCTCTTCTTTCAGTGCCTTCTTTACTACTGTCTTTTTACTACACACTGGCTTGCTGAGTGTCCACATGATCTCAGGTTATCATTCTTGAAACTCTTAATTGAACCTTCACAGTTTCTGATACTGATTCTGTGGTATAGAGAGGTGGGTTCTTGAGAATATGCCCAAAATTGTACTTAAGTATTCTCAACTGCATCCATCTCAATTAAAATAGCAACCTGATGTCCAAATTGGGAATATATGCTTCCCATGCCTCTGACCTTTTCCAATCATCAAACTTCAAGTTTCCATGACACAGAAATCTTACCCCCTTCCTAATATGCAATAAGAGCAAAGGGTCAGGGGTATTCAAGGCCCGAAGAAGCTTGTGGCTCTCAGATTGTATGAAGTGTTCTCTATGTATTCTAGGTAGGTCTCAATCCGGAGAGCAACTAGAGGGGGAGGATTCTTCTGCCCGAATTTTTCTACCAAAAAATTGTGCTGTCATCTTAAGCACAACTAGAAGGGGGGCCTTGCCCTTGAATGCAAGACGCTAACTGTTGGTCTTCATTTTTATTTTGTTCCAAACGATAATTTCATTCCCCATTGTTCCCTTCTTAAATCTCAGCCCCATACTTTAGAAATGCATTCCAATCAAAGGAAACCATCCTCTGTTATTTGATTGCTCATATGGTATGAATTCTACAAGCACTTTCTTGTTCATTCAAGCGATTTTCCACCAATAGCAAGTAGAGAAATTTATTGATTTAAATGAAAAGCAAACTCTGGTGAAAACCATGTGCTTCCTGAAAGCCTTTTTTATGTTGTTTTCTATTTGAATAAGTTGTTAGTGGTACAGAATTTGAAAATACTCCGAAAAAGAACTCTTATAATGTTAGTGAAGCTTTCCGCCGATTCTCTTCAGACTAAATACATCGGTACATAATACATCGTTACAACAGAATTTATACACATTGAAAGGATCGTGACGGCCACAACGACCACGGTGGTGCTCGCAACAAGGATTAGGATCAAAGACGCTATGATAATGACAACAATGGTTATAACAATGATGATGACTATAATAATAATGATAATTCTAATGGCGACAATGATGATAATGATGATGCTGAGGATAAGAATGATTACCATGAAGACAATAATAATAAAGATGATAATGCTGATGACGATGAGGGCTACTAAAACGATCAAGATGATGGTGATGGCAATTACATTAGTCTCTGATGGATGTCACAGGCAAAGAAATACTGAAAATGGTCTTGATAATTATTGTTTAGCGGTGTTACTCTATAAGATTTGTGAATCAATGTTTATTTTAACGGGTCAAATCTCGACTCCTTACTCACGTATTAGAAATTCGAATATTACTTAATATAAGACTTGATCTACGCATGCGCCCTTAAAAATGAGCTTTGTTACCTCAGTGATATTCTTCCCAAAACGACAATACTGCTAATCTTATAATCTTTCTGTTTCAGTAAAATATTTTCAAATTCTCTTCTAGAACCCCATGCTCATTCCTGCGATCAATGGCTCTTAATCATTAGGACAACTGTAACGGAAAGGAACGGAAAGACCACAGGTTTGATTTACAATACAGAACCAGAGTCATCGTTTAGGAATTACCAACTTATCAGGATGGAAGGAAGGTTCCTCCAAAAGATATCTCCACAAATTGATCACATCCAAAGTCAACGAGAACTCCGCTAATGACTTGGCACAAGACTTTGGAGTGTTTGTCATTTTATGACGGGTAAAGACATTCTAAGAACAGAGTTGACATTTCCTGAGATTTCATTTTGATAGCTACATACCTACCTTTCCCAACGTCCTCTCCCCATCTGGCCGAAATAGTTGGCATAAAACCCAACATTGATATTTTCGGCTGGATTTTAATGTCTAAATGATTGATTAAACATGAGAAAACTTTAATCTTACTATTTTGGAACCACGCCACGTTGATAAGATTTATTGTCATCCTCTTTCTTCTTCTTGAGGTCATCCAGTGCAGACACTGATGGGCATCTTTTCATCTGAGATGCAGCCGCCTTTTTGATATTCTCGCTTATATGATTTACTCTTCGTCTTGGTGCCTATAAAAATTAAGTTAATATAATTAAAATGAACGGATTCTACATTTAATACGACAAAAATTAACTTCTGCCGAGAACAGGTAAACTCGTATTAAATGCACCATCTAGAGCTGCCTCACATCTACGGCGATAGTTCATCAGTCTTCGTTACGCAATGACCACATCAATAGACACCATAGGGATTGTATTATTAGGTATTTCATCAGTACAATGACGTGGCAGTTAGGACTACATATGTGCTTGAATCTAGGGGAAACGATACAATAGTTTTCAAATCTAGGCAGCAAGACGTCAAGATGTCCTTATGAAAACATTCTCGGACGTCAAACGTTGATAACCATACATGAGATGAGTATGGAGAAAAAAGTGTCCCGTGACTTTCAATGATTTTCTCTTCCAATTAACATTATCTACACCGGAATCGTAGAATCGTTTTTTCAAGCATTCTTGCATTTTCTGAAATCTGATTTTATCTCTGATTTTTCAGGTTTGAGTTGACGGTATCAATTTAATTCGACTATAAGGACCAAGGATTCCTACAACTTCGTTATCGTTAAAATTCTATTCGAATAAATCAAGTAATGATACTTTCCAAAGTTACACAATTCTTCTCCTTCTCGTCAATGTTAATTACGGGGCAATATAAATCCCGAAGGCACATCCAAATACATTTCATGACGTATGGGGATTTTTTCGACAAAGGCCTATATCTTTTACGTTTGTCGAGATATTGAAGACACTGCCTTTATATTTTAAAATCCCTAATCGCGATCTATAGCCATCAAGGTATCGCAAACCTTTTTCCTTCCTGCCTGACACATCGAAACACAAGTAACAAATAGAATGAAAATGTTAAGTTGCACCTCCAGTTATCAGATCTGCTCTGTTACTATTGGCAGCACGTCATTCATTGACCAACTACAGTTGCTCTTAATGATATTCTGTAAAATGATAAGTAGAATCAAACTAGTCTCATTCTTTTGGAATTTGATCGGAAATAATAACACAATATTAAAGGTATTTACGACACCATGGGGCTGCCAATTGCCTCGTGTCATTTTGCATCCTATTAGTAGAAGTCAATTAGATTAATAAACAAGAGAATATACCAGGGGGGTTCTTTACGAGAAATAAACCCCTGGTTTTGACGGAGGTCTTTATACTCAAAGGTTGGGAGGATGTCTGAAGATAGCAAGTGATACCCAAAATGCAATAATAAAGGTATCTTTCCTGAAACTTTGGATCTTAGGCTTCACAAATGTATTTGATTGGAGTTCACATCCGACAGATTTAAATTAGTCTATTTTCGTGTTGTGTCATATTAGTTGAATGACAGACTCGCAGTACCCTAAACACTTTCAGCTGAGTAATTAGCATTCTCTCACTGACTCTGATGAGTAGTCGGCAACAGTGACACTAAAAATACGCGAATATAAGAAGAACGACCACTAAACAGGCTAACCCATTAATAAAGGGCAGAAGGAACTTCCAAGGGCGACTGCCATCAATTTGAGCTAATAGGTCAAGAAGCACGCCACGAAACACACTCAATAGCCCAGTATGGCCACCTTTCCTCGTCCCAAAGTAAAGATTTTTTTGAGAAAACCTGTTTTTGAAGATTGTTAGCAATGTGGCAATGTGGTAAGTTCGATGTTGATGATTGTTAAATGTTGTTCTTATCTCGGTATAAAATGTTACTATATTCTGTTTTTGGCTTATGTATAAATGTTCTTCTCCTGGTTAAAGAAGTAATTCTACATAATGCAATGTGCTGATAGGCTTCGACTTCTGGCACCCATGGTTTGTATAGCTACGACCAGCTATTGGCAAACAAATCATCGCCATAGTTTCACTACTCGTGGCCATACTTTCTCGTATCTTTAATATTTGTGCTAAGTGTGGGCCCTCTAATAATCGCTAACAAACTCAAATAATGGAGATCCTGTTATTTTTTAAAAAAATTCCCGTTTTAGAAAAACGTTTTACAAAACTACATGTCCGATCTGTTTTCTAACTATAACCTTAGTTAAAAATTTCGAGGGATTCACTCATTCATACCTCGCACACAACTTAACAAACTCCTTTCATCCGTCTTTCACCAAGTTATAATTCGCTTTGCGTTCCGCTCCACTTTCCTTTCATCTACTGTTTCTAGTTCAAGGAAATAGCTTCCAAGCCCCTACGCTTAGGCCTGGTCTCCACTAAAAGTATCACTTTTGTACAGAAGCGTGTTTAGGTTAGACGCTACACAGTTTTGACAGACTCTGGTTGGAGCACTGGGAGTTTCATCTAGGTCTGAAGGAATGTCCCCAATATCCAGTATTTGCCGTTATGCAATTTATTGTTCTAACTTTCACCACCAACCGCATCCGACGTCAGTTAATCGATTTGCTAACTCGATCCTTTCCTTAACGTCCTCGGCATTTTCTAGTGCAAAATGGACTTTCAATTCCCTCCCTACGACGTGACTACCCACCTAGGACTGTCATCTCGAACCGAAAATTCCGGGCGCCAATGTCGTCGGACTAACGAGGCAGCAACGTACGGGAAAACAAATGTACTAGCAGAATTCAAGCCTAAGAACCTTTTAATTGGCTACATATGTTCACTAATAACATAAAGAGTAGAACATACCATTCTTTATTTCGATGAGTTAAACAACTTAGTTATGCATCATCAATACACTCATTAACTGATATATCGCAAAGAAATATGAGAAGGTATTTCGTAAAAAGTTAACAGGTACAGTTCACTATATGTAGCCTGGATTTGGTTATAATTATGATATCCCGTTGTGTAGATTTTTATTGTCATACTCTCTTCCGTATAAAGCAGTGGACTTCATCTATGTTAATTGGAATCTCAGTACAAAATCATTCAGCCAAAAATATAAGTTAATTTTCTTAGTACAAATCAAACGAAGCACCACAGTCACCAATTTAAAAAAGTGCTTATGAGCACACCTGAATGCAAATAAATATGAATACAATCACAGCCTTACCTCCACCGAGGACGAGCGACGTGAGCCCAATTTATCAAGTCTTGGAACTGGGCTAGCACTTCGTGGGCGCCCCCTTACGGGAGTCTCCCCTGCATCAGATGATTTTCGAGAATTATCCGCAGTACTTGGGCGTGGAGCAATGGGCGGACTCTGTTTAGGAGGAAGGAAAGCAATTGAAGGAAAGGAATTCTGTCAGGAGTCATATACAGCGATGGGGGGTGGGGGTTATAAGGGAAATTGCACCAGACAAGAAAGTACATTTTCAAACTTGTAAGTGACTGAAAACCGCACCAGCACATTAGGACCATTCTTCCAACACCAAGGAATCTGATTTCACCAGAAAGCATACCCCGAAAACCTTCATTGCTGTTCTTTATTTAAGTTGTCCTCTGTATGTAGATTTCAAACAGAGAGTACACGTCGGTCGTTACTTGCTAACTTAGTCCAATATATGACAAACTGCCGTCGGGTCTGCTGTAGGTGATGTTACAAACCAAGTTTCTCCATTGCTGTCGATTCATCGCTATCTCTCTTCAGTTCTACAGTCAAGAAAATCATATCTGTCGATGCATCCGTCCATGCATCTCCACTGTTCACTGGATAGCTCTCAGCTAAGCCTTTATCGCACCCTCACTAGGGATTCTAACCAACTAGAGGATCATTGAATAGGCCTTGCTTTGCTGGGCCAAGTGGAAAGTTGATGAAATGATAGTAATTAGGAAGCGACTTTAAATTGGGCAATAGCAGCGAAATTTCTTCAAAAGAATTGAAATGTGGTTTATCATCTGAGGGGTATTGTCATCGAGTTGCAAGTAAGTTTCATCCTGAAAATGTTGAACTCAGTGACGCTTTCACGGTCCCCTAAGGCAGTGATTCTCAAAGGGAACCCCCTTAGGGGCTATTTGAGACTTTAAGGGGGGAATAATTGAGAAACCAGATACTAAGGGGGTCCAACAGCTAACAATGTGTTTCATTGCTTTTCGTATGTCAAAATGGCAAACGAAAGAAAGGTGTTGATAAATATTGCCCCTGTTTTCTCCCTTGTTGCACATTTTTTGTTTAAAATCTGGTAAGCAAGTTACGACTCTTTTATTGACTGTTTATTTCGTGGTGTACTCGAGGGCGGTATTTACTTTCTGAGAATGAGAAAACCTGCCCTACGGGACAACGTATCCCACTTGAAGAACTAACGATCTAGAGGCAGCGTAGGCATATGACTAGAGAAGATGGACTACAATCCAACTGTTACAAGATTCAAGGGTTCGATTCCCATCCTGCTGTAATATCTCCGAGCATGATATTAGCCTTCACTCTATTCCACCCTACGGATGTATAAAATTAGGATGCAGCTATGAACGCAAAAAAATCGAAATGATAACGTTTTTTTGGCGACCTACCCCCCGTAATCTGTGTTATCACCACACGAGTGTGATGTAACATCGTAGATTTTAATCACGAGCCTATCGACAGTCAGAATATTCTAAAATCTAAACTTAAATTTGAAACTGCTGAGCCATTCTGTATAAAGGGTTTGCATTAATCAGGGGTTTCGTTCCCATGATTGTAGTCTGGTAAATTGATACACACCTACAACTAGCTGTTTTAGAAGGATGAACTTGAGAGTCCAGGCTTCTATGTCATCTAAAATGTCATTTTATCTATCAGTCATACTTTCACACCAGCAGACACTTTTAATGTATGAGTGAATCAGCTGAACAGATTCAGCGGAAACACTAAACAACAATTCTGCGTTTTATAAACTCTTTACCAAGTCAAAATGTAAAATAAGGGAATCTACAAGCCTTTCCAAGTATACGTCATTATGTTGACTTTCATAACATAGTGGTACGGTGACTTCATAGGTGATATGGTCAACATGGAAAATACTCTAACTTAAGCCCTGGTCAAACGACTAGATTTTTCATTCGACTTTTCACTATACAAAAGTCGAATGAAAAATCCAGTCGTTTGGCCACCTTGTATAGTGTTGTAAATAATGTAAACTTACCGAAGGTCGCAGGAAACTTACGCCAAAATCAGAGTCATGTTTTATTTTCGTAAATATGCCTTGTGAGTTTTGTCTTAAAGTATTTAAATCCTTAACATCAAAGCATATAACTATGTTTTATAGAAGCTATATGTGTTTAAATAGCAGTGGGCCTATTTCATCCTTTGTTGTACAGGATGCATTTCAAACTATGTTTGATGCACAAGTGCCTTTACCTTTTCGAACGAAAAATTGGGTCAGTTCCTAAAACCAGTTGGACTTACGTTAAAATTCTTAAAAAATAAAATTGTTAGAATGTTTCCGTTTTATCTTCTATAAGAAAACTCTCTGCGTCTCTGCAGGCACTACATTCACACTCACTCATCCAGATGAGGCCTTAGCAAGGAAAACTAATTAGAAAGATACTCTGTGCCACTTGATTTAAAAAGTGTGTGCCTTTGAGGTTCCCCTCATTATCTGAACACTAGATGGCTTCTCCTGTTCAGCATATTCCTGACCCCTTCTTACTTCTTCAAAATGTACTTGATAACTCTCACATTAACTTGTTTGTGATTTTCACATAAAAATCTAAAAGAAACAGCATTTTAAAGCCGAGTTTTTCACTTTCTTCTTATTAATAATTAATCAAGGTGCAATATAAAATGCATTAAGCCCTAGAGACTGCCTCGCTGTCTATTTTCTCTTCCAATAGAAACAGCTCAACACATTGCTTCCATCTTCTCACATTATGAATTAAGAGGCGAATAAGTCATTATCAGTTTGCTAGGATATCTTAGGGGCCACATGTGTATATTGCACCAAATAATTTTAAAAGTGCTAAGCTATAATGTCCTGGTAATGCGGACGGTTGTCTAGCAATCACTGTAGGCTTACATTATTATCCCCTAGTGTAAATGATTAGTTGCTTGGCAGTTTCTAATTAACGACTATCGTCCCGGTCAAATATGAAATACCCGCCAGCAAACTGCAGCCCTGATACTCTTTCAACATAGCATGGTGTTGGCATGGATATGACCCAAACTTGGCTTTAACCTAGTTATTTAGAGATATAGATAGCCAACAAGGAAAGTACAATTTTGATAACATTTTTCTTATTTATCTATTTTTTTATTTATTTCGAACAATATTTAAACAAGGAGACTCTCTCACATCAGTGATTTTTAGAGAGGCCATGTGTAAAAAAGTACAAATTCTATAAAAATAATATGCAAAAAAGTTACATCTCAATAAAAAAGCAGATTAAACCTCACTCTCATACACATTTAAAATGTTTTGCTTATCATTGTTTGCCGAGCATAAGACCTTTTTGAAGGCGTATGAGATTACTCGTCCAGTTCGTTTTTGTTGTATCTGCAGTTTTATTAATGTATAAGTTGAGACACTCTTCAGTACAATGTCTCTGTAAGAGAAGTAGGAGTGCAAAAATGCATAGTATAAGTTTTTCATCGCTTTATTATTAAGGAACTTTCTACATTTGCTGATAAAGCTTAAATTATTTGGATATTTTCAAGTAATGCTATGCTACGACGAGGGTATCTAGGCATCATATACCTTTCGTTTATGAGGGCTGAATGTAGAAGTGCTTTCTCCTTACAATACAACCCGAAAGTTAGTTGTTTAGTTTCTGTGCACTAACGTTACGTCACTGATGCCAAAAAATTCAGACAATTATCGGAAACACAATATAGGATTCCTATTGACATTCACATTTAAAGAAAAATAATTGACGTGCCTTTGCTATTTTCTTAAACCCCCTTTACTATGTTTTAAATTCTTAACAACACTTGTTTTAATTTTAAACCGATATTATTGATAATGATACATCGAAAAGATGCACATTGTTTGTTCTTTGAAGCAAACTTTTTATCATCAGGTACATCTTAGGACCAATAAATATTCTCCATGCAACTAGATAATGATAAAATTCTCTAGTTTAAGGCAATTTCTACAGGAACGTCAGCCGAGAGACAAGCCATTCGGTTCATATTTACTAGAGCGGCTTGAAACGTCAACTTAATTCCTGGGGCAAACTGGCTCACGTTTCAAGGTTTAAACAACCTGTTTTAATTTTTGGTAATGTTTACGTTGATAATAATCTGGATGTTTACATCAGGTAGGTCTCGTTCTTGTCGAATAATCAGTCTTCACTCACCACTGGCAGTATTGTATCTTTGAGTGTATTATCTTTAACTCTGATAACGGATGATTGAATAGTCGAACTGCAATTATATTGAGAACGCCGTGAAAAGCAGTGATAAAAATGATGAAGCAGACACTAAAGACATTAGAATTTGGATAAAGAGAGAACAACAAAGACTTTATGAAAAGCAAGTCTTTACTGGAGCGATGCCAGCACCAACAATAACTGCATGAACGTGTTATTAAGCTAGTTGGAAAACACGTTTATGTAAGAATTGGTTACAACTGCTTTAATGCAAGTAAGACATTCCTAGAAAACATTATTATTTAAATGCGACATACAGAATATTTAGCAATGGTTGTAAAGATTTACAAAACAATGATCATAGCATTTTTGATAACTCACATTGCAATTATAATTAGCGGACTTAATAGAGTTAGTTGCAGTACCTCTTCTATAAATTTAAAAGCTTAGAATTTTAAAGGAAGGAGGATAGAAGAAGAAAAGAAGGAGGAAAAGAAAGAAAGGAAAAGGAAAGAAGAAGAACTGAAGAAGGAAGGGAAAATGAAGAGAAGGAAATGGAGAATAAAGGAAAATTGAAGAAAGTAGGAAGGAAGACGGAAGTATCAAGTTAGAAAAAGGAAACAAGAGAAGGAAAAAGGATGAAAGAAGGAAGATCAAAAGAAGGGGGAAGAATGAGGGAAAAAGAAAGGAAGAAGAAAGGAAGAAGAAGGGGGAAAAGGACTTGAAAAGGACATAAGAAGGAAATAATGAAAAAGAAAACTTGAAAACGCTCTTCACTTGTGCTGTAGGCTTTCTCAGATAAACAGCAATTTTATATTTTGCCTCTCGAAAGATTCTACAACTACTACTAAAGCAAGGCGTAGTTTTTGGTTGAATTGAAATTTTTTGTTGCGGCGCAATATAATATATATATAAGTATAATAGCCAAGTTCTACAATCAGGTATATCACCTAGAAGCGCATACCTTTAACGTAATTGAATGGGCCAAAAAGCGCTCAAATTAGTTGTATTTAATATCACTATCATAACACGCTTTGTCTCACCTGTTGCCTTGACATCTTGTGGTGTAAGTTACCTCTTCTTCTTAAAGATATTTTGGGCGATTAATGGCGTGAAACTATAGAGATGTCCATCAAAGATGAAAGATTGTGGCATATGTGGTTAAAGTAACTTTGCTCTTAACCCTCTTTATCGATTTGGATTGTGAGTTGAGAGTTTATGCATTCCTGTAGCCTAAAATTTCCATCCGGGTTAAATTTATCTGCCGTGTGATGGTTAAATATAAAAATAGATCTATAGGGAGAAAAATTAGGCATTCGTAAAAGAAAGCCAATCTTATAAATAATTTATTTTTGAGCATTGTAACAAACAAAATGTCGCGCGGAAAACATAGTCTTCTTATAAAACAACAGCCAAATTGAGAAAAACTCACAGAAAGAAACATTTTCATATTTTTTCAGTCTAAACTAACGTTAGATTAAAACAAGGATATTAATATGCGTTTTTTTGTTTGAAAATTCTCAGCCTAGCTGTTATTTCTATAAGCAGATTACGTTGTCCGCCTGACATTTTGTTTGCTAAAATCTGCTGAAAAATGGATAATTCGCAAGATTGGCTTCTTCTACGAATACCTAAATGTTCTCCCTGACTGTAAGAAAACTTTCGGCCTTCAACTTGTATCAGAAGAGTTTAACTTAAACCAATGCTACAGAAGTAGAATTAAATCGGAATTTTTAAGATTTTTAGCGCTTAATAAAAGCGCTTTCTTATTGGTTCATTACCAATGGTTAACGAAAAGTGCATGTTTCCCTTTCCCGCTTAGGTAACGCATTTAAATTAATACTTAAGATAACAATATCTTCTTTCTTACGACTTTGGTAATTCAGCACATAATTAATATAACTATAAGATATTAAAATTAATATTTTTTGTGGTCTAAATAACGGAGGGGGGATAAAAGTACATAACGCCGACATACTGAATTCTTTTAGAACAAGGTAACTAGAGAACTAATTTTTCTTTGGGAGTGGTTGATTGGTAATTGTAATGTTTTGCTATTGGAAAAGCGCTCTGTCTTGCATTTATATTTGCTCCTTCTTGATGGCGATTTGTGCTACTGTGAGTTGAGTAGGAATAAAATATTTCTCTCTACTCCTAAGTCTATTTGCGGCATGCACTGTGTTCTGACAAATATTAACACGCTGGTTCTCGTACAGCCGTGATTCTGTATCTCTCGGGTGGTTTGGCTGTCTTTCTGTTTATGTTCTTGGTATAAATGCAGTTAGGTGACTAATTCTGCAATTTTTTCACGCCCTAGCGGCATCACGGTTCGTCAAAGATCTCACCAAAGATCTGCAGCTGTTCTGTTCATTATTTTATCAGGCAGTAAGCTGGCTTTTTAAGATTTTGTACCCGGTTTTTAGTTGTTGTAGTGCAAATTGATAAAAATGGGATAGACGCTCAGATTATCAGACGCCTAAAAAAGGCAACTAAGCAATTGCAAGTAACGTATAAAGGAAACTACAACCAAGACCATACAACAACAAAAAGTTATAAAATTTCTGAAAGAGCTTTATTTTACAGAGATGATTTTAAATTTTTATTCTTGGCTGCAGATTTTGATATCAGAAGGACTGGCACACATATTGGTAATTTAAGAACGGTCAATATTTTGTCCGATCTAACGCCAATAATTGAAAAAAATGACAAAGCATACTAATGTACAGGCCATTTAATGACAGTACCAATTCTTTATTTACTTATTTTACATTGTCAATAAAGAAATAAAGAACCTATCGGTAAATATATAAGAAACAAATTTTGGACGGTCCTAACTACAGTATCGATTTTTGAAAATCAAAAGAGTTTACGAAATAACACTCGAGAATAAATTTATCATTTACTCATGATAAATTAACTTCGAAAACATTTTCCCGTCAATTGGTCAAATTTCTCATTCACTGTAATAAACAGCCAATTTCAAAAGTGTTTCAAATTTTAAGCATTGTACAAGTTATCAGCACCTTACATGCCCTCTCTGAATTTGGGTTAGTGTACACTGTCAAATCTATATAAGTTGTGGAATGAAAGTTTAACTACCTGCGAGGTTTTTCATTAAATGTAAATGGTCAGGATCTTCATATTTCACCCTATCAGATTTCGGTAATCAACGTTTTTCCGACATTCATTAAGTTAGAAAGAATTAATCGTTCTTTTATCTTGTTTTATCAATTTTCATTGTTATGTGGCTCTAATTATAGTATCATAATAACACAATCAATTTCCCTTTCAGTTTTGTTTCAGGATCGTCATCCCTTGTCAAGATCGCAATTCTCAAGTTATTCTCTGCAAGGCAGAGCAGGATCAAGAATGTTCCTTGTGGATCAATGCTATACGAGCAGCATGGTAAGTTATCAGAACAAGATACAGTCATCATTTTCTTTGGTTGCTAGGTTCCTGTGTATGTCTCAAATAAAATGTTCAAATCTCAGATCTATGAAGTGTTGTGTCACATTTCAGAGAGATTGCTTTTGTAAACTGTTTCAAGTTGTATTGACTGAGATTGGCCTAATAATATCCCTTTTGCCAATAAACATAATAGTTCCCTCTACCTTATGAAAATATTATCAGCTCAGTAATGCGTTTTATTATTTTTAGCCTTAGAGTATAACTAAAATTGTCACTTGGCTCTGACAATGACAAATGGTCCGAAGACCTTTACAGGGACAATATGAACACAGTAGCGTGTGAAAATAACAATGAAGATAACAACTACATAACTATATAAGCCAAATAATTGCAGTGCAAGTTTGAGGAGTGTCAGGGGAGAGGGGCTTGTTGAGCTATTGTGACATTCAAGGAAGACCTGAGTTAACCCTACGTTACATGAGGGGGGGGGGGGGGAGACTTTGAGCCCCGGTGCACCATCTCTTGCCCCAAAAACTACTTAATGAGAGCTTCGCAGATGGATTGGGTATCTCCCCATCAATATGCTCCAATAATTTCAAAAAGTGGAAGCGCCTTCTCGGTAGAACTTGGCAGTGCCTTTGTTTGCTGGTTGCCCGTGGAATCCATTAAGGAACACTTGCCCAAAGTTTATAAGAAAGCTGGACATCATAACCTTCGATGCATAATTGATTGTACAGAAATATTTATCGAACACCCTAAAGATTTGGAGATACAAGCGCAGACATAAACGGTTCATAAAAGCCATAACACTGTTAAATTGCTATGTGCTGTATCACTGAAAAGATATATAACTTTTACTTCCGATTGATACTCTGGAAGGGCGTCAGATAGTTTTACTTGCAGGGATTCTGGTTTTATGGACCTGTTGGAGCGCCACGACGACCTTATGGCTGGTCGAGGGTTCCAGATCCAAGAGGACCTGTTGGTGAGATTCTGCAAATTAACGGTACCACCTGGGGCCAGAATTAAGGCGCAGTTGACTGCAGCAAAATGTAAGCAGACAAAGGATGTAAAAAATTTAAGGATTCATGTCGAGAGAGGAATAAATTGAATTAAATGTGATCGCATATTGACGAACGCCCTGCCGTTACTATGTTGCATCATTGCGCAGCCCTATGCAATTTAAAGCCTTGCTTGATGAGACCTAGGAAGGAAAGTCGCAAGAAGGAGAACTGTGGAAAATATATGCTTGAAATTTCTGCAAGCTTCAACAAGTTGGTTGATAAGCGTATATCTAGAACAACTAACTCTTGTTAAATAGGTCAAGGCCTAACCTTGACCTATGGTCACTTATGATCGTTTCAGTATAAACTTGGCATTGTGAGTGTCATACGACAAGTACCAACTTGTATGCCCCACAAGAATCTGTAATTTAAAATTATCTCGGCCCTGAGCAACAATAAACTAAATATACATTAGGCCGCGTTGGTTTAGGCCGCCGAACGTCTACTTTGGGCGAACGGACACATGAAACGATGTTTCAACTTTATGCCGACGAAAGCAGGCAGGCATCTATTCTGCCTCCGCTGCAGCATAATCATGTAGGCTACATATGAATACAGTGTAAGACATATTACAGCCACAATCAGGTAAATAGTCCCTAAACATTAAAGCTAAACGCTGTGCTACTTATTCCAATAAAACGGTTATTTCCTGAGCTAACAACTGTGTAACTGTGCTTAATAAATCCTCGAACCTGATTGGTCCATAACCAACAAAGCGTAGTAATCGGAGAATCACCATTGGGCTTCCTAACAAACAGGGCAAGTAGGCCTGTTATCCTGCAGATAACCACTTCTAACTAGGATGAAATGCAACAAGCAGGATTGCAACCTATTCTTACATGCCTACTACATGGTTAAGATAGAAATAGCAGTGAGACTTACCCAAAACAGTCGATTTGATCTGGGGATGTGGGAGTTACATTGGCAATTGAAACACTCACCTAACCTGGACTTGCGACTGGTTGTATACATCAAAGTCACAAACGGTAAGTGACTTTTACTCCTAGTTTCTAATCATACGAGGTTTAGTATGGCTTATATCCTAGAAATATGATAATGATCAGAGTTCGTGATCTATGATCATAAGTCTCTACGTATGCCTTGTTGCATTTGATCAAGGTGCAGTCAGTGAAGAGCGTAGATATATATCTTGGATTTACGATACTAGATCTCAGCAAATCCCTTATGTTAGATTTTTAAAACTTCATCAAGCAAGGTACCCTGTCTCTCCTTCGCAGTACATCTTTGCAGACTCTACGAGACAGGAGAGGTGTATTAAGATCTCATCGTCTACATAGAATTATTGATTTCCCCGATTACCCTCATCATATTAACTTCACTGGAAGGTGATGACAGTATTTGTTGGCCAAATAGCAAAGATGTACTCATTAATCTAAGAGCAGGAAGTGAAAAGGATAACCAAGAAGGGAAAGAAATCAGTGATTCCAAATGTTTTACGTGAGAAATATTATAAACATTGTGCTTTTTTGGAACAAAAAATGTACACAATAAGATGCAAATAAGAGCAGTAAGGCATGAAGTTTATACCAAAAAGATAAAGACAACTATATCTGTTTGAGAATAGTATCTCTACATTACCGCATGGTCATTACAATATGAGGTAATAAGGAACCAAGACAACACTTATTGACAGTCAGTAGAGACATCAATAACATGTTTTTTTCTAATCGAAATTTATGTATGTGTACGTATGGGTGAACATTAGAAGAGAAAAGAAACAAAATACACCCCCAAAATATAGGGGGCATCCCACATGCTTATAGACATTTCCAGGGAAAGGATCACACCCTTGACTTCTCATATCTTTACCGCCCCTGGGGTAGCATTTCATAATTTCCTACTACTCCACGGCATTCGTTGTATACCCCTGCACATACCTTATTTGATCTCTGTGTAAGGGGATCATGGTTTCGGCCATGATAGAGACCTGATGGATTTACAGCCAATTTTCCAAGGCCATGTGCTTATTGGATCAGAGGGAGGCCAAAAGTAACATGCAGAAAATAATGTCATACAGCAGACTCACTGCACGTCGGACTCACCGCATGTCGGACTCAACCCAGTCTTTCAGTGACCATATCTTAACAAAAGATTAAGGTTCTGCACCCTAAGGTTGGGCAAGGCCACAGCACTAGCAGCTGAATGGGCAGAAATCAGTCACGTGCTTGACTTTAAATCGCCTCTTCATTTTTAAGAGCATCGCAAAAGAGAATCTCCCACGCCTTTATTACCTAACTGAAGTCCTATATCCTCTGGTATCAGATTTCTTAAACTCAGTAATGTCATCTTAAGGAATATTTCCCTAAGTTATACAGATTCAAGAAAACCCACAACTGGTAGAGAAAGTGACAACTGAAATTGACGAATCTGAAGATAACAACAACTTATCAACTGCCCTCATCTTATTCCTTGTGTTTCCCTTTTTGTTCGTTAAGGTTTGATTTAACACGTATTTTTTAGTTTTCAATTTTGATGAGCAGCTTTTTTCTTTATCTTTCTGTTTAAATACATGCTGGTATTTATTTGAAAAATAAGTATACGTAAATACAAATCATAAAAATTTCTTTGGCTTCCAAAAGAAGTTGCTACTAATCATCATCATTACAGACTTTTTAACACTTTTAGTAATAAAAATATTAGGAAACAAATACTTAACTCTTTAGTTTCATCGTAAGTGCTGCACATCATTTTTGTTAAACGCGCTATAGCTTTGCCATCTACATGCAACACATAAGCTACCTTACCTTGCAAGCGAATTTCAACTCAGTAACTACTTAATTGTTTCCGATGGTAACGTATTACTCATTGCAATTTTGTTTTGGGAAGATTACTAAAGAAGAGAATGTTACAAATACTACTATTTTCATGGAGAAAACCTCGGCGGGTATAATGTCAGATTGGCCTCCTTAAAGACGACGGAGCATTTCCTCGACTTAGTTCAACATCTATTGACATTATTTAAATTTGAATTGAGACAGCACAGGAAGCTATTGCACTTACTTGCCAATTTGGATTGAAGAATCAATTAAAATATCACAGGTAATGGACGTGTACTTTTGTTTCTTGCTCTAAGGGATAGATTCACAAAACGTGTTAAGGGTTATAAACGCATTGTTAGTATACTCATTTTATGTTTTCTTAGATCATAATGTATCTTTTTAATTATTTTGGCACTCGAACGATGCATGCTACACATCTTTCCTTATTATTCAATTGCATATTACATATAGGTCTAGTTGATATTCATGAATGCTGTGCTTGTCACTTAAATCTCCACTTGCCATATTATTGAATAGTATCCACATATTGCTATTCAGACGTTGTTGGTTATTTTAAATATGTTTACCTAGCAATATGGCCTGTACAACAATAGCCCTTTCCTGAGCCTCTTGTACCACCTGTGCTCCATAAATTATGATTCGGATTTGGGACTAACTGAGTTCAGACAAGTCTTAAATTTGGATCTCTCTTATGATTATGATTTTTATATGAATGCAGCTCTTTTTGCAAGATTTTGGTCCACAGTTCTTAGACATCGCTGAACTCACTACGAAAAGGCCAGTTGAAGAGTACAGTTGAAACTTAGTCCGGAATTTGATAGATTAAGTAACGAACCTTCATCGTGACTACAGTTAAGAATCCCAAACTGATCTGTTCACCTTTAAGAGTACCATAAATAAGAAGTGCACCAAGATCAGTACTCTTAAAGACTCAATTTTGTATCATTTACCGGATTAGGGTGATGCTTAATGAAGTGCTATTTGCGAATTCGATTAAACACCAGATAGCTACAAAAGAATCCTTATCGAAAAAATGGAAAGCTTAATAAAGAGGAAATGGAAAGCGTATTTATTTTCAAACAAGCAGGAAAGAGCCACTAATAATCAACAGAACGATTCTGGATTCAAGACATAAAAGTGCCCAGCACAAATTCTGAAACTACGGGAATTCGAAAAATACTTACTCCGACTCATTAAATTAATAAATTCAGGCGATACCCTTCTTCTTTCCAAAGTGATATTCATGAGGACATTAAGAGCATTAATCGCTCTGTTATACTCTACGTTTCTGCAGACAAAATACGTAATATTTAAAAGATATTTAAAAGAGCTGTTTACAAAGAATAATCAACTGGTATATAACAATATTACCAGGACCTATAAGCTATCTGACGACAACCTTGTACAAGCACTGAATGAACAGCTAAAAGACGTATGAACGTCAATGTGGATACACGATAGGATATAGGAGATGACTTTACATCCATTAAAGATCACAAGGACAATTTTGTTAATAACCCGTCAAGTAAACTTATTAATCCTGCAAAAAGAAAAATGGGTAAGATCAGCAAAATGATTTGGGGCAAAATTAACACTGAAGTACTACACAGTACCCATCTACAACAATGGAAGAATACAAAATTTGTAATTGATTGGTTCATAGCATGGCTACTCATAGCATACTCCATTACAGGCTATACCAACGAGCGTCTTGGAGGCTGAACTAGAGGCGAACTAGAGGCACTGTTGTAGCTGTTCCTATAGTAGTCATTATCGCATCAAATGGCATCCATGCTGGACTATATTGCGAATCTTATTATATTTTCAGTATTTGATCGTCATAATCAAGTCAATGAGTAAGTGGCAGAAGTTCTCTTTTGTTCTTACATTTACTTTATGAAAGTACCAGTCAGACATAAGTCGAAATGGGTAGAAAATATTGTATGACAACGACAACAAAGAGAGGACATTTCATTTAGGACAAATATGTTTGCGAGAGGCATTGGCCAGCTGGCTACGCAACAGTTGTTGTTCATGGTAGGAAAAGGCCAAGGGAACCACTGTCAAGTGTCCCGTCCGTTAAGCCAAGCTTGGTTCCAACTCAACCGCCGCCATCAAGGCCCACTTCTCATACACGAGCTGCGGCAAAAAATATATATTTCCTGACGAACTACCATTATTCAACGAACAAGATATATGTACTTTTGACATACTTAGCATGGATATCGCAAGTCATCAGTTAAATGATGTGAAGTTGATAGCGCTTGCCAAGGAGCGCGAAGTTCTACTTCAGTTCGAGGAGTTTCTGTAAGGAACTGGTGTGCGTAATTTCTCTTTAAGAATATTTAACGATTTGTCGTTCGTAGAATTTCACTGTCGGTTTAATTGACTGTCACAACGCTCTCATAAATCAAGTACATCTTTTGAATCGTTGGTCTCATATGGCGGAGGCAGTTCGTTTTCTGAACGCAAAAGAGAAAACTAATGAGAATGTCATTCACCAGCAGCTCGCGTCAATGGGAGTTACATATGTTGGGGATACAAAAAAAACCTAGTTGAGAGAATTGTCCACAGCTTTGAGTATTTTGCCCTGTCACGTAGGCTACCTCCCATTAGTGAAAAAAGAAAGCAAGCTATTGTGGTAATGCTCCACTCTGTGATAAATATATGATAAATGCTGGGGGAGTGCCCGATCGTCTCTTGTCATGCGGGGTGACCCTTGCAGCGTCGGTTGCCTACTTTATTGTAGGACTGTACCTTGATGGCGCTATCACCCTCCCCACAAGGACGACCCTATACATAAAAAACCAAAGTAATGATCAAAAGTTGTCTAAGATCAGCAATAAAATCATAGTTATGGATGCGAAACTGAGAATGTAGAAATTTTTCCTGCCTTTGCGCAACACTGTCGTCTGACTTGACCTGAGCAGAATATGAAGACAGCCTCTGTTTGAAAATAAAAAAGCGTTTTGGGCTTCAGAAGAGAATTAAACATCTTTTACCACGCTGTGCATGTTGCTTATTTTACCAAAGTTTAATACTACCGCTTTTTGATTATGATGACTTTATTGGGGGAGATAAAAATACGTCATACATCGATGCCTGGGAAAGTCTGGGTTTAAGCTAGTTTGCTTGTAGAAGATATTATCACAGATGTCTGTATAACAAAAAGAATTAACTTTTCGTAAAAATATAAAAAAACCAGAGCAGATTTAAAGGAGAGCAGTTCAGGACAGTTGAGTTCAGTGAGCGCAGTAGGTGAAAATCACTTCCATTTTTCGATGTATCATGACCCGTCTTCTGTTTGCAACACTTGCCAAAGTCGACAATGCCATTTATTCTATTATTAATTTGAGAGTACCAAAGAAACACTGCGTTAAGTCGTTTTTATTTTTTTAAGTTGTCGACAGCTCGCTGCTGATAAAAACGTTCTGGCGTTTGATGATGGGAACGAGTAAGTATACCCAGACCAGATATTGGAGTTGTTAGCATCTCTATAATCAAACTAGATATGCTTTTGCGTGTACTTTCCACGTTGTCGAATAAAAATGCAAATTGCTTATAAAGATACAGTCGAACTGTACCCAACCTATTATTACAAATGATAGTTTTGAATAGAACACTAGAGAAATAGAAAAGTGTGTCACCACCGGGGATCGAACCCGTGACCCACGCTTTCGCTGCGTACGCTCTACCAACTAAACTAGGTGACCTCCGATGTTAACACACTTTTATTTCTCTAGTCGCCACATTAGCTCCCAATCATCCACCGGTGGACATGGACATCCAGCTCTACGCAATTGAAGACCAGCCTCTCTGCGCCATGTGACTTGACCAACGAAGATATGCCATCCGGGCCGTGATCAATCCAATGCCCCTTAAGTTAGAAAGTAACATCGAGAAGAGAGGGTTTTCAAATCCTCTCTTCTCGATGATATTACAAATGACACTGTTAACACTCGGCAGAGAAATCAGTTCATTGGGTAAAGTAACAGATCATTCTGTAGAAAAGTGGAAAGTTCTGGCTTGTGCAAACAAACAATTTTTATCATGTATCTTACTTATTCTTGAAAACAGACGGTGAACCTCATCATATAATTATCACCTAGGGCACTGAGGATCTGTAGTAGGTCTAGAGTGCAACAAGAACTCTGTCAAATTCGAGAGCTGCTGTCAACATTGGCTAACCTAGTACGCTTTGTGATCGCGTCACCAGACGATGAATGAGAAAACAAGCGACGCTTCCTATCCATGGCCTGAAACATTGCCCAATGTACTTGAGGCTATCCTAGATTGGGAAACAATCAGTTGATTTCAAAAGTAAACTGAAAGAGATCAAAAGTCCGAGGCCATGGTACCGGCTACGGGTTGTTTACCAAATCCGGAAAATCCTATCAACTACCAAGAAAGATGTACTGTCAACTTTTAGAAACATTACTTGATATACAAGTATCAATGCTGATGAGGAGCTTGGTATGTCAGCTGTATTTCTCAAATTTGAGTCGCAAGGATCGACCAGCATATGTCTGCTGTTGTCTTCTGTGGAACAACTACCAGAGCACATGAAGTAGTCAGAAAAAGAATTTACAGTTAAGCATTAAGCAAAGTATTAGAGTGATTAGCGACGCCCGAAAGACCTCACCGTAATTCAAGTAGTCAGACTGGCGGGCCTAAACGAAACAGTAATAACTTTGGAAGTTACATTTGAGCATGAGGAGTATCAACAAAGAATGGTTTGATCCAATTTTGGCTGAAGGAAATTTAAATCCTACAACAGTCTGCAATGCATTCCAGAGCGGGTTGGGGGCGGGGGGTTGTTGGGGGGAGTACCTCCTTTAAAATCCCCGACTTACGCCCAGTTTCTAGTGTCTCTTATGAAAACTTTCAAGAAACATGCAAGGATCACTTACTTGCGGAAAACATAATTTTAGAATCTTCACTAATTAGATTGAAAACCTACAGAAAGAGACATAGCGACCATGTAAAGTCTACAGTTAGTTTCCCTGATATCTTTTTTATATCAGTTATCCATCATTCCTTTCATTTTCATCAGACTAAGATATCCCACATAAAACTTTGTATCCAGATACCAAAGAAAAAGTCTTCTTTTCAATGTGAATATTCGTTGTTAAGAGTAGGCCGTAAATAAAGTATGTGGTATTTTTATGGCTAGTAACAAAGCGAATTGGCGCAGTTTTGTGCATTAAAGTCAAAGATGACTCTGGCAATTTCCATCCACCACCACGCGTGGCCATTCACCTTTTTCCTGCAGACTATTAGCTGATGCTACGCCACAGAGAACACAATAATTTATGTAGAAGTACAAGTATTAAGATGGTAGTATCAGGATTTCAAGTTACATTAGGGATTTTAGACCCAGCGACCAAGCACACGTAAGACACTGAGAGATGTTGAAGGTTCTGAAATTACTTGCACTACATCTGAAAAGTTTTTCAACGAATCTAAGACTATTTAGAGTCACCGTACTCAAATGATTTGACCCAGGGGTCATAATCTTGCTTGGAGTCAGTTGTCTGTGGGAGATGAAACACTGCGGTAGCGAAGATATCAAGGATGTGATGAGTCACTAAACAGAGTTGTGCCATTTTAAAATATTGTTTGTGGCCACAAATATTATGGCATTATGGCATGTTACTAAAGCAGTTCGAATATTGCTTTTAATGAGGCATCTCCAGTACCATACAGGGTGCAAGGTATTCATTTGCTGTAGTCTGGAAAATTTCTTGAGCAAAATTGGATACCCTTTTTTTCCTACACTTTTTGCCAGTATAGAAACAAAAATTTTAAGATGCAACTACTTACAAAGAAAGTCAGATAAAGATTTTATCGGAGGCTGAACATGAGCTTGCTAGAATTGTGGTTTTACTAGGCAGCTATAAGGACCATAAATGAAAGAAATGTTGTTCTATCGTTTCTACCCTGTGTTTTGAAAATACATGTTTTTAATAAGCATTATCAAAACAGAGTTCCTATATCTGTAAATTTAACTGGTGCCACATTCACTGCTAATTCAACATTTACAAGGGAAAAGAGAATGAAGCCAAGCTGAAAACACTGCACCTATCCCATCAAGAAGTCGTGTATTTCACTTTCAAACTTATTACTATATCCTAGTAAAATGTGTTGAGATCAATCTCGGTTTACATGTTGGTGCTAAATTCAACATTATGCCCCCAACTTTGATTCTCAAGTCATGAAAGGATGCACAATATTTTTCTTGTGTATTACTAGTATTCTTCCTTTAGCATGCTACTCAGATAAAGCAATCTACCGGCCTGCAAATGTCAACAATGATGGACTCAGCTGGATCAACTACTTGGTAATCAAAGGAGGGTTTCTAAATGCTACTGTATTTCGATCCATCAATGTTGAAGATGTAGATAATTGTGCTTATAAATGTACTGCTGATTACTATTGTACCAGTTTTAATCTTTTGGAGAAATATTCATCTATATTGGAATGCCAATTATGCAATGGAGATCGATTTTATAATTGGAAGAATTTTTCCTACAATGTTACTGGATCTGATCATTATGGAATAGACGTAAGCATAAACTTGTAAAATATTTTATTATTTGCCTTTCAGAAAATACTTTCTTTAATTTTAAACTCACGTGAGTTCTACTTTATACTGAAACATCTGGTCCTCCATTTATGTAATAGGTTATGCATATATCAACATCAAAACTATCACAAAGGAATAAATATATTTAATTACATATAGCTCTTTCTTAGTAAACTACTCTAGTGTCGGGGTGCAGGTTTAAATTGTTCTCTTAATTTAAAAGGTTTAGGCCTAGAGGTTGCTAAGCAATATCGTTTCTCAGAGTGTAAAAAAACGATCACGGTGAAGACCTTAAATAGTAAAAGTGAAAAGGAGAAGAGGAGTAATTCCAAGAGACGAAAAATATAAGAAAGGCATTATACACCTCAGTGGAGAAGCAATCTTAAATTGTTAAATTAAGTTATCCTCATTTAACCCAAAACTACCCTGATTCATATATGGTATTACAATTGCATTCGTTATGTTCACCAAAATCGTTTTACCTTTATACGTTATACCTCTCAATATATATACAGTTCATGTTGATAGTGCTGTAACGGTAAGATAGCACTTTCCTCGGGAACCGTTTTGCTCAGGGTTCCAGTCGACAATGCATTTTGAGGGGGCATGCTAAATTTTGAGGATTGGAGTGTTTGTACGACAAAGTCAAATATGAGAAGTGTGTTTACAAAGGCGTTTCTAACAGTGAATAATATCTTTGAAGACGGTAAGAATATAGGTTCCTTGACTCGTGCAGACGTAAATTCTGTCTACTCAACAAAAGGCAGAATAGTTAAACACATTTCACGACTTCTCCTCTATTGATTTTTAAATGCAAATCGTAAAATTTGAACAGCGGATCAAAAACTCTTTTAAGGGAAGGTTTTTACCACAACAGCGATTATTTTGTTCCGACATCAAGTCACTCCTTTTAGAGGACAATCTGTGTATTAGGAATAGGGAGGAAGTACATTGAGAATACTTTCTCCCTAATTATGGCCTCCGCTGAAGACCTGACTGATTTAAAGAGAGTGTGAGGGAGATAGGAGACACAATTATTACCTTGGTGTCTTTAAACTGCATTATTGAGGATGATGTCATGTTTACTGAGGTTGCCTTAACTATTATAAAAACACAATCAAAGAAACACTTAACGCACCTGCTTTTATCGTTTTTAGAGTGTATGTTGGAGACAAAAGCACAACTGCAAGAAAGATGACATATGCCTTCCCTATTACTCTAACAACTCTTACCATTGCAAAGAAAAAGAATCTTCAAGAGTCGATGGAGGTAAGGTTACTGACTAACAAGGAAATCATCAGTCATTGAAGAATTCATCTAGTGTTGATCCATGTTCCCTCCGTACAACTTTTTGTCATATTTTGTCCATTGCGCTGTTCTTTGCTAAGATATTTCCACCGGCACTGTCATCAGGAAAAATGTAATTGGAAGTGTGTAGCCTTGTTGCACTCCTTTCCCCATAGTAATAATTTACTTTCATCATTGCGCACCTTAAATATGATAAATTTATTCATAGAGAGTAATAGGATACCTTTCGGTTTAGTTAATACATACTAATATTCTGTATTATTAAGGCCATCTACGTGTCTGGTTACCAGTTATATTGAATTTGGTTCCAAAAATCATAGACCTGTGTAATTTGTTTGAATGCTAATCGGGGCTTATCACTTTGCGTTTATTATTCAAGTCAGGAAAACAGATATCCGTGCCTGACGAAGATAACATTGAAACGTTGAAGAAAATGTATATTTTTGAATTATATATATATATATATATATAGATTCACAAGAAATAAACAAACGTGAAGTGACGTTTCGATCAACTCTTCGTCAGATACTGTGCAATTGTAGTTACAGACCCTATTTATACTGAATTAACGATTTAAAATTTACAAGAAAAAATCACAACCTTACAATACATTCGTGTCTTCCCTGTCGAGGGAGTAATTATGTCTCTTATCACCCTTTACAACACATGCGTTACGACCACATAAACATACGGACACAAAGATGAACAGATGTGACGATTCACAAACAAAATAACAGCATTGTCAAAACGATAACTATTAAACAATACATTAAGACAACACTTACTCCAAAGATTATTGCGATTGATACACAAAACGTAAGCGATAATTCAATGTAGGTAAATAGAAAACAACATGCAAAGTGATACAACGATAGATTACTGAACAAACATAGAGACTGGAAAGAAACGGCATTAAAAATCTTAAACGTCCCCTTGCTACTTCCTGTCCGACTACTCTAATCAACTACCTCTCTCAAGTTCAGCCCATGTGGAATAAAGCTACCTAGTTTATACTGGGCCACTTATCTTTTTAGTAAGAATAAGTAGATCTAGATTTCCCTACCGATGAGCAGTAGAACTCAAGATTCCATATATTCTAAGAGGGAACAAGGTAAAAGTAATACGAATTATTATAAAGAGTCCCCCTAAAAGTTAAGATAATGTTTATGTTCCCCTAAGTTTTTTGGATCGTTGTTTATCGTGTTGGGCAAAGCCATCACCGACGTCGATACGGGCATGGCAGCGACGTTCTTTGAAAAGCCATAGCTCTCCTGAAGTCCAAACAAAAGGCCCCTCTAAAATAACTTTTCGATTTATTCTTAAAGAGAGACACGATATAATTCTCCAATGATTCTCTGCTTTCTCCACAATGAGTCAAGTTTTGCCGATAGAAATGCTGTTCTTTCCTTACATCATAATCTGGTTCGCAGATCTCGAAAATAATGTTTAGAGTGGCTTAAATAATTGTCGATTGATATCCATTTCTTCACTGCATTTTCAGACGTAATTCAACAATCTCTTTGGGATATTGAGGCCAGTATTCCGAGCAGAAAATAGCTCAGGATAACCTACTAGATTTTCCGCGCATTGTAAACTTCAGGACTGTTTTTCTGGCTTTAAACAATGGACAATGATGATGATCTTCAATTTTAAATAACAGTTATCGGTCAAGCCATATTCAAAGCTCTTCCATAACTCAACCTTAAACCCTGAAACATCCCGGGTATTTTCCACAAATCTCCATCGATGTTGTATTTTATCACCGTATATAGCTTTTTTGAAACTAATCCTAAAGATTTAAAGGTCTATAATCCTTTTCGTAGTTAGCAAACCAAGGAAATGAATGGGCCTTCAATCGAAGTATTCGCCACAACAACACAGAAATTCACATGCAATCAGGGATGTTTGACGTAGGTTGAAGTTCTATGATGCAATTTTCTCAAAGGTCCAGAGGAATCCTTATTGTTACTTGTAACTAATGGAAAGCTTGTTCTTTGCTTAAGACTATTATATGAATTGTAGAAACATTGAACAGTGTTTTCATCAAGTGACAAACGCTGCAAGTGGGGGAAAATGTGGAAGTGGCTGGTTGGCTGCGAAGCACTAACATTGCAAGCCTCGAAAGCAGTGCATGTCTCGCTTTATAAAGCTAACTCTAATGCTTTAAATTGAAGAAGTTTCAACTGGTAGCCCTTTGCCGCTGTAATCGTTGTTGCTGTGAACTTTTGTGTGACAAAGGAACGACAAAGTTTTCTTCTCTCTCAAAACTCGCGGTGTTCGAGTTATCCTCGTTTCACAATCTTTGAAAACGAGGGCAAAACATGGCTTCCTGTTTTGATCAAAGTCTCGTGGTTCTGGTCGGGTTAGTAAGCTTAACCGAGTAAGGCAGGATTTTCTAATAGGTATGGGTACCTCGCAGTTGTTTCAGATGTTTGATATATGACAGCCAAGATCCTTTATGTATAAAAAAAACATGGCAAAGTCCAACACAAATAAATCAAAGACCCAGAAGCGAGTGTCAGCTAAAGGAAACACACAATCTAACTCTGCTTCGACAACAAAACAGCCCAAGTCAGAAACTGTAGAATTCCTGGCGTTGCAAAAGAACGATGAAGGATTTTCTCCAAACTGGAAGGCATTCCTAGAGGTGAGTAAAGCTGCTTCTTAAAGGTTGATCACGATTACAGGTTCGTTTAGTATCTATCTATTGTACTGGTATATATCAGGCGAGCTAGTCACATAAATTTTCAGATCTTTGAATTGGTCTATTTGACATAGCTCGAAAGAAAAAGCTCAGGGAACTGAGGGCAATGCTTTTTATGACTACCTGGCACTAGTACATAAAAAGGTATGGGTGCTTAAAGATCTAAATTAAACCAGGAATTTTTGAAATTATATATATCATAAGGCTTTCACCCAGGTAGTAGGTTTTTGCATGGCCTATGGCATGCACCAAAGCATATATGAGAAACTAATGAATACATATCTTTGGTGGCTCTCATATTCTACGACATTTTGAGCAAAAACATTTTAACACATAGTAGAACATACTTAAAACTTTCATATGGCAGGCAATTTATAGCATATTGTTGCCATTGTAACAAGAAGGATTATGCTAAGTAACAAAAAAACTATTGTTTTTATAAAAAAACCACAATATTTACGATGACAGACTTAAGACAATCCAATTAGAGAAGTACAGGCATAAGTAAATAATAAAATTACTTGCTTACAGCGAAGTGTGACACCTAGCTCTACAAACATCAAAATATCACCATGGTAACAATTATTTATTGTCAAAAGTTTTTTTAAGGTGAGAAGCCTTGTCTTGTATGGGCCTATTTATGATATCTAGCCATAGCAACATGAATTATATATTAGTATCATTGAGAAGAGAGGGTTTGAAATGTTAGTTTGAAAAGAACACTAGAGAAAAAGAAAATATGTCACCACTGGGGATCGAACCTGTGATCCATGTTTTCGCAGCATGCACTCTCTTCTTGATGATACTCTGTAACTTTAATAGGCTTTGGATTGATGAATGGCCAGACAGCAGTTCTTCCTTGGTCAAGTCACATAGTGCAGGGAGGGTGGTCTCCAATTGCGTTGAGCTGGATGTGGATGTCCACCGGGGGATGACTGGGAACTAATAAGGCAACTAGAGAAATAAAACTATGTTAACATCAGAAGTCACCTAGGTCAGTTGCTAGAGCTCACACTGTGAAAGCGTGAATCATGGGCTCGATCCCCGGTGGTGACATATTTTCTATTTCTCTAGTGTTCTTTTCAAATTATATATTAATTAAAACTTTTTCAAAGAAAAATATTCTACATGGTTTAATTGTTTTAATGGGGCACCTAGTCAATGTGCTGGACACAACATATTGTAACATATGATATGGTACAGCTCGCACACACACAGATCGATAAAAATTATTGCAGTGTATGTTGACACAGCCGTAAACTAAACAATTGCAGCTAAAGAAGACACTTTCAGTGCTATCCTGTGACAAGAAAGGCCTTCTTCATCGCCAAATATGCCCCTACATGTGCCTAAGAGTTCTCACTTGAATCACTAGCTTAATCATGCTGTTTTCAAAGCCACAAGCTGATTGAAGGTGGTTCAGTCAAAACACAATTCACACAGTTTTTCATCATGACCTTCCTACTGTCGTAAACAGAATAGTGAGTCTAAACAATTTTTAAAAAAATTGAAAGACTATGGTAATCTACAAATAGTGAGAAAGATTTTGCTACTACTTTAAAGAAAATCCACCAATGTTTACTAAAAGTTTTCATCTGCTGATTTCATAAGCTTTTTCTTCAACCTTCATCTTTAAAGTGGTACGAAAAGAGAGCCCGTGATCTCCTCTTTCCAACAGTACCATTGTAATCTTGGTGTAAATCCAGGCTCACTATTCGCTAGAATGAAAAGCGAAGTCCACTGCTCAGTGTTGTGAAAATGCAAAATATTTACTAAACCCTATAAGGTATGTTTGAAAGGTGACTATCACTTTAATCAATGATAAATTTGCTATAAAATTGTATCAGATGATTGTATTTAGATGCCTACATAAAAAGTAGTACTGGTATTTGATTTTACATGAACAGCATTTTGCAAAGTCTGATATTTCCAAAGCAGAAAAGTGTTGGGTCCACCCTACATTTATTACATATTTATCACAAGTGGAGCATTACTTCAAGAGCTTGCCTGTTTTCACTAAGGCAGTGGAGGGATTTAAACCCACGACCCATTTGTTTGAAAACCCAAACCTTAACAATTGGACAATCAAGTCCAATTTTTAAGGTGAGAAATTTTCAAGTCAATCTTATAATGTTTTTTTTCCTCCACTCTGTGGTTAAGGAGAAATTCATTAATTATCATTATCAATTGTGTTTCGGCTTTGAGTCTTAACTTTTGATTATGTAAAGTGGCCTTCGTCATTGCCAGCAATATATAAGTACTCAGCAGACACATAGCTTGCATTCTTTTTTCAATAACGGAGCTGAGAGGATTCAAACCCATGACCCATTGGTTTGAAAATCCATACCGTAACCATTGGACCATCAAGTGCATTAATTAAGATTAGAAATTTTCAAGTCGAAATTGTCATGTTTTTTCCTCCACTCAGTGGCTAAGGGAAAATTCATTTTCTATTAATCAAAAAGGTTAGAGTCTGTTAAGGATTACAGGGAACTGTATTTCTGAGAGAAATTGTTCATGACAGCAGCTCTACTAGCCCCTCTTCCCCCTGCCCAGGTGATTCAAATAACCCACTTAGCAAAAAAAACCTTTACCCCTGAGGAGAGGCTTGACAGTGCCTTTATTGCATTTAAACACATATCTCTTTTTACTTCAATATTTCCTCTTTCCTTGGAGCCACTGCTAAACAGGGTGCTTGATATAAAGGTTCCCCAAAACATTCACAAACATGCATTCAAAAGAACTTTTCTTGTCCCATCATCACTTCAAGGAATTATTTTGTCAATTTTTTTTTTTTGCTTGTCTTTGACTGTCATCACCTACATCCTGTGCAACATTATCAGTAAAGACATGTTATCAGTAAAGACATATTATACTTTATCTTCATTGTACATTTACTTAGCCATTTTAATGCCTCTCTTAGCAACAAACAAAGAAAAAGCAAGAACAGCCACAGAAAAGGAATTGTTTGGTAAGTCAAGAAAAGCTTGGTGTAAGCAGTAGGGATAAAAGGAAGCACCGGATAGTACAGAACAAAAAACACTTAAAGAGAAGAAAAACAAGAGTAGAAAAGAACAATGAAAGGTATTGTATATGTTCAACCTATTACTGAAGATATAAAACTGTTTTATTATAAAAGAGTAACTCAATACCCACACAACCAACCCACAGGAGATCTTGGACAGCACACAATACTGCTTACCATGGGCTTCCCAAGGCCCACACTGGGCATGATAATTTTTGACAACAATGATGCTTCTTTATGAAGAAGTAAATTCAACTTTGATGCTTATTGATTATTCTGTCTCAAACTTAAATCAAAAGAACTGAACATGTGTATGCATGTGGTCTATTGTACATTTCTTCTACTCCTGAAGTTTTTTAGACCAGAAATTAATCATTCAGATAGAATACTATAGATTGGCTCTCTACAAGACTACAGGGCCCCTTATGCAGGAAAATTGAATTAATGAAGAGAATTTTTTCAGGCATGTCGAAACTCTTTTTTTAGTGCCTATTTGAACATGAAGTATTCATGCCTGTGAATCAATTTCTAAAAGCAAGGCAAGGACATGCAGCAGTTAGTGGTAAGGGGAATCAAAAGTTGGGTGTCTTGTGCTCTCCACATAGCTTATGGTGATATCTTATAGGCTCCAGTTACTAAATCAGAATACTCATATTTCAAGTAAGATACTGCCTATTCGAATACAACCAAAAGGCAAGATCTATTCCAATTTTTTTTCTTTGAATGCCTACTCCTGTATTTGTAGATATATAATGAAAACTAAAACTAGACCACTAAGAATGTCAAGAGAAAAGTATTTGTAGTCCCGATGGATAATTGTTATGCGCTCGAGAGTGCTGGATAATTCTTATGCAATCTCTCGGTGCAGCCCCCTGATAAGCAGTGGGACAAGTCCCAGGGTCCATTCTTTCCAAAAAGAAAAGGGGTTTCCTTGGGGGATCATCATTGAGATAGCAGGATGGATATATTTTCAATTTACAGCATATATTAACAACATGACAATTAGCAGTAATAATATAAAAGCTGCTACAGTTGCTATTCATGCTGCAGAAGGGGTTAAAGTGTATAAGTGGAGAGGGCACACAGAGATTGAGACCATTGCTTTCTCTACCATGCACTTGTTCCACATACTTACACTCTGTCATGACACAATATTATTATTTTTTCGTAGATTTATTAATTTTTATATTTGTCTATATATCTCTCTCTATATATTGTATTATCATTTATTCATATGATTAAGATCTTGCTTTATCTGTTGTGATTTTATGCCCAAACAATAAATCAATCTGAGTTTACATTAATGTTATGTACACTGTGTTTCAGTGAGTATCAGTTGAAGCTTAGTAAAAGTTTTAAAAGTAATGTTTGTACTTTCCTTTATTCATAGCAATGATTCTGACAAGATTAGCGGTAGCAGTGAAACAGAAAGCTCCGTCTCTTTTCTCGCGTTATCCTTCGCTGAGCGCAACAAGAAACATAACAGTGCCCTTTAGCTTATGTCCTATCGTAAGTTCTGCTTAAGAACAACGTGTTTAAAAACTTGGCCCCTCACCTCTGAAGGGGTTAAGCTACTAAAACTCAGTACTATCAAAACTTAAATAAGAATGATTACCTCTCAGGTCAAATGTCCTTGTATCATCATTATCTTCAATCCTGACTTTGTTTATGTCATAACTTTACACCATCCCAAAAAATTGGTGTGTTTTTTAAACGAACACTAGAGAGATAGAAAATGTCACCACCGGGGATCGAACCCGTGACTCACGCTTTCGCAGCGTGCGCTATACCAACTGAGCTAGGTGACCTCCGATGTTAACATACTTTTATTTCCCTAGTCGCCACATTAGCTCCCAAACATCCATCGGTGGACATCGACATCCAGCTCAACGCAATTGGAAACCAGCCTCTCTGCGACATGTGACTTGACCAAGGAAGAACTGCCCTCCGACTCGTTATCAATCCAAAGCCCATTATTAAGTTATAGAGTATCATCGACAAGAGAGGACTTCAAATCGAAAAATGTTTTTATCGTGCGCTAAATCTTGTAATAGTAATTATCAAAGTGAAAAGTACATTGAGTGAGATTATTGTCAACCTCATCATACTTTGATTGTATAACATATATATCTTTGTAATTTTGCTATTGAAATGGATTATTGGCGATAGATGCAAGAACTACAATATCCGTACACTTACTAGCGTTATTCTTGTGTTGACTATCTGGTGTTTACCTGCGAAATGTAAGAGCACAACAGAGAGTACGAAGAGTTGACAGGCACTAAAACATTATGAGGCCCGTAGCAAATGTTTTATGCAATCCCGTGCCAACTGCGGCTGAAGGATATTTCTTTTATAGCCCCGGTGGGGGCTTTGGAAGTTATTTTTTCATCATCCCAAAATTATGCTGTAAGAAGCCCCGCGACATTTTTGTTCAGATTCAACATGTTTACTAAATGACACACGTACTACGTTGCAGGAAGTAACCAAGGTTTCGTAAGAAAACCTTCCCAGGAATAACTAGAGGAAAGGAAAGTTATGTTTCTATTGAAATAAATAGAAAGTGTACGTTAAGTTCAGCAGAAACTCGTGAACCTATATCAAACGTAATTATAAGATTGCTGGATAATTTCAGAGAAGTAGCATTCACGTTGGTGGTAATTGTTGACAATTTCCACGAAAGTTTATTCCTAGAAATATTGTTGTCCGAAACATGCCTTTCCCACCCTGGTGTTGCTAAAAATCTTTACTTTGAGAAAGTTGTTTCCTTCTAAACTTTTATACTCCTTGTATCTCTATTATGAAGTGCTGTGCCCAGCAAAAATTTGCGCACTTGGTAGCGATTCACGTGGGTTACGATTGGGAGTAAAAGCGCTAGTCACGAAAAAACAAAGGAAGTGTAGTATAGTGAAAACAATCAGGGAAAATGTTATGAATGGAAGAGTTTTATATTTTCTATCCTATTCTATCACTAAAAGCTGTTCCTGCAAAAAGACATATACTTTTGTCAATACACAGCTGATATATCCTGCTGACCTTAGCAGAACTCGTCAGCCCTGCCCTTTGCTGAATCTATTGATCGGAAATAGACTGGGACTAGTCAGGTGACGAGCCCTGACCCACTCCCTAATATTATCTTTTAGAAATTGTAGGAGTAGAATTGAGTAATGTATAGAGGTTTTAATGTATAGAGTTGGATTAGAGAGTTTCAGAGTTTGGATTTCGAGTATAGACGATCGCTGACTGATCGAGTGTTTAGAGTTATCACTTTTCATTGGAGTTGACTATATTGAGTACAGGAAACTTGGCCTATTTTCTGAGTATAGTTGACCATTAGTTTCACAGTCTTAATCATCCATGATGGGTAGGATATACTTCCTGTTACTTACTTCGAATACACAAGGAAAAAATACACAGCAAAATTGAACACTTTTAGAGGATTAAAAGTCCTAATGAAACAGAAAATGTAATCACTTTCCTTATGGAGGGATCCTCATAAATGCACAAGAAATTATGGTTACTAAAAACCATTGAGTCACACTTGACAAGGCAGGTCTCTGTTGTCATATTAAAAGCTTAACTTGATTTTTCTATGACTGAGGTAGAATCGTTACGTCATTGGTTCTTTTCTTCTCTACATCTTGCTTGGTCCACTAGCAAATATTTGTCTATAGTTTCTCAATTTCAAAATTTTATACTCTGAACGTTTATTGTCAGGTCATGTCACGATTTAATGGTCATATCAGTTTTATCAGATCGCTTCTAAAATCGATGTTTGATTGAAACACAGTAAATTGAAATTAATTCTACGCACTAAGATAACAATGAAAATTATCTACTTGGACCGTATTTTTCTACTATCGGCTTGTGGATAGAATGCTTAAGGAATCATTAACGAGTCTTAAGTATCTCCCTGTGTGACCCATTTCTGATTTCCCTAAAGCGTCCAGAGAGATGATGAGGCCACGGTTTTTGCAAAAAGAGGAGAGAAATGAAAACCAATAAAAATGGGAGTAGGATGCTCACATATATAAAAAATGTCCTTTATTGTTTCACATCTTCCAGAAAAAAGGATTCCGCAGAAGCTTCTGTTCATATTGTCTATTATCTAAACTTCCAATTAATCGTACACTTTTTTGTGATTACAATGTTATTAAAGGATATATCTCACTTTAATGATTGATAATATCAAATTAAAGAGAAAAATGGTTTTTCAGCGAAATAACTTTTGCAAGAGACAAATTCATGAAATAGGATTTGTAATTTATTATTTGAATCCCTATACATTACACATCACATATTAACGGGAATATATGAGGTAAGGTGACACAGAAAATTGTCAATTTGAATTATAATTTCCTGTAGACAGCCTATTGATATAATGTTATGGGTAATCACTTGAAGGTCTAAACATAGGTGAGACCCAGTGTCACTTATTGCTGAGTTTCAAACGATGATATCTGAGAGTTACTGACAAGACCACACGTTCCATAGAAGGAGTAGCAAAAAGATAGCAATCAAAACGAAATTAGGATTCTCCTTGATATGATGAATATCCTAATTTTTTCACAGCATTTTAAAAAATTTAACCTTCTATGTTTTCCACTGCTTTAACTTCTTATTTAATGGATTAACATTTCACCATTACAAAGTACTTCAATATATTACGCCTTTCTCTGATTCAAGTAATTAAGACTACAACATTCCAAAGAAAACTTACCTTCGAAGTCAAAGTACCCCATCTCTTTGATTAGAAACCACTGCAACATGTTGTAGTAAAAGCTGATGAAGAAAATAACAGATGCTAATAAAGACAAAAGGTTCTCAATTTTTTTTCATATTTAATAACATTTTAATTAGAAATTGCAACAGTATCTTGATCTTCATACTTTTACGCATTTAATGGTTTGAATTTGATTGTTTGAGTCATCCAAATACATACTTTGTTGTAAGAATCTAGTTTATAGGTATATCAAGTATGCGTTGTCTTAAAACAAAAATATATTCAAAATTGAACTTCACCTGATTTAAGAGGCATGATCAAAATTAAAAATTTCTATTGCGTGTTTTCCACCTATCTATCTATATCAATCAGGGATGTACCGTGGTTAAGCAGCTACGCATGGAACAGGGAAAATACACTAACACAAAGGGGAAAGGATTGCATAGGGTATTTTGGGTTGAAGAAATTAGAAAGAGTTGTTGCTCCACCTAAATGGACATCGCCTTTCCTCTACTAATATATGTTTTTTTTGCGGTGCTCTTCTTTTGTCGTAAGAACATATTTTATTTTCTTGCAATGTTTCACATTCTACTCGCATTCTACTTAGCTAAAATAAACTTTATGGCAAGGCTACAGCCCTTTTAGCCACCCACATCCGCGGCCTCTGGATTGTGGTCTCTTGCAACAGAAGATCATAAACATAATAACTTACTATAATATTTACCCCTAGCAAATGTTTTGTCCCCTAATTTCTTACCCTTAGCATTTTTGAGAACTACTCAAGTTTATTAGGTAGTTAACACAAGTAAATGGCCGTCAACATTCATTCTACTTTGAGAAAATAGTTTAGATTACAATTAAATTTAAAAACTGCGAAGAATTTTAGCAAAACACTATGTTGGCCGTTAGCCCTGGCCCACGAAACACCCTCCGCCTAGCAAACTGGCAGTATCTGAAAACCAAACTTTCCTTACTATTTACTGCTACAGGATTTTACGAAAGTGTGCATTCTCTATTGTTTTTAGCCTGCTGAAGTGGATAGTCAGCACACGGGCTATATTGTTCTGCCAGAGTTTTTCAATATAAGTTCTTTGAAAGACTGTGGTTCTGCGATTACAAGTCTCTTCCGTTAAATCACCAGTCTATTCAATCTTGAGCTCGGTAATCCGTTTCGCCATGGTCGTTCTCTGGTATGATATCTAACGAGTTTACAAGTTTTCAGTTCTTTAAATGTATGTGCCCCCACCTCCTCTTACTTTACGACTAGCTCCACGGTCCCTGAAATGGTTCACTTTTTGATAAAATAGGTATAGTAACAAAAAGTGTATTACTGTATCTGTGTTGGGAGGCCTTTTTCGGGTTTTATTTTCTTGGTATTCTCCACACTAAAAACAGAGCTTTTAACTCCCCCGGGTTTTTTCAAAAACCTATCAATATCAATAGCTATTCGAAGCAAAATCTGGCTGGGAACTTGGAGGCATTTGAATTGGTCATGTCCGTTGAAAGAGAGACCACCGCTGAATGAGCCTTCCTGACCTCTTTGATTTCTTGTCGTTGTTGGAAGCTTTCCGAGAGAAGAAGAAGTACAAGCATAGGCCTGTTGTGCTTAACTGAAAGAACCTTGTAACTAAACGATTAAAGCTACGCCGTTCTGCAAAATAAACAAGGAACCAACTGGTACTTCTACTGTCAATAAGTCAAACGCAGGTCATACCTAATTTACATAACAGAGCGGAAAAAAGCCCTTATCAAATCATTCCACAACAGCCACCTCTCTTCCACCATAGAAATCTTTGAATTACTTAATTAACTAATTGTGGAACATATTAATTCTATGTCTTCCACACACATCCTTGTTTCGAGGAAGTATGGTAGGCTTAACCTACCATTGCTATGGACCGGGTTCATTTGGCCAAGAGGCTGCTCTGCTCGTCAAGCATCGAATTTCTTTTTACGAGAGTCATCAGTACTGTTGAACGAATTTCAGTGACGATTCTTCACGGAGATAGAGAACATTAGAATGATTGATGGGAGGGATGCTGTCCCTAGCGTATAAATATGAGTCGTTTCTGACATTACTTCCAGATAAAACTTTAAAGAGTCCATTGTCTGTGTAAGGTGGATCAGGTCATTTGCGAACAGCATTGTGTCTAACGAAAACGTTAGAGTACATTTGAATTTGAGATGAATTATTTGAAGAACGTAGTGCTTGGAGGAGTGTCCTTGAATTCTGGCTTTTGCGCAGGTGATCAACGTATTTCGGAGGAGCAAGCGTGTCTTCGGTAGAAGATGGGGTGACAGACTGTCCAGGTTAACGAAGAGGTATACCATAAACCAGTTTGGCAGCGGAACAGTCCAGGTCTGACTTCGCAGTCGTGCGAAAGCAAAGTAGAACAAGAGGAAGAGAGTTGGTCCTGTGGCAGGCGACCGGTTTAACTTCGAGCGCAGCTTTTAGGTCTTGGTGAAATCGTTCAACAAGTCCATTGGCTGGAGGATAATGGGCGGTCGTGTGGATGTGACTTGTGCTATGTGAGTCGGCAAGGGAGGTGAGTCGGCAAGGGAGGATTCAAAGTGCGAAATTTAGTGAGGGCAAAATGTTGTCCTGGCTATTGTAGTAAGGTCAATCAAAACAAATGACATCCCAAATTTCTATGTCTCAATGGTATAGGACCATGGTGTAATGGTAGCACATCACGTTGCAATGCTGAAGGACGGGGTTCGATTCCTCGTTGTCCTACGTTTTCACCATTGAGCTTTTCATTCCATATCATCAGTCGCACCACGTCAAACGTTTAACCGGTAGAGTTACAAAGGATTAAAGGTTATATTCTTCTGTCCAATTTATAGCCACATAGCACTGGTACCTCCCCATGATGATTTAATTTGCATTCATGCTAATTCCATCAAATAGGCATTTTGACCAAAGGACGATCTTCAGGTATCTCAGTGCCTCAAATAGACTTAATTGCACAAACTTAGTGGCACTGCTGGTATTCAACACGTCAAATCTGAAACATTTTAATCAATGAATCCTTAATCAATGAATGCTTCTGTGCTCTTTCAGAGTCAGTCTAACTGCTTGTGCATGATGTGATTGTTGACTGGACTTTGTATCTTAAAAACGAAATTTAGAGCAAGAGACAATTTTCCTACGTATTACAAATGAAAGACACGGATATTGATCTTCAATTGCATTAAATATCTCCCTCATACAGTTCCTAAAAATTGTTATGCATGCAGCCATTAAATTTAATCTAATTTTAGCTAAAGTTGATCTGATCCCCAGACCCTTTTTCCTTGCACAGTCTGACTAGAACTTTTTATAGAGTGTGCGACCAAAAAAACATTGTACTGACATTACAAACTGCAGCTTGTCTCATATCTTACAAGTCAAATGTTGAACCAACACTTAAGTGTCTGATCATTCTGATAGGCCTACCCATGAAACTGATACAATAATCACGCAAATAAATCCAAAACAGTGGGTAATTCACAAACCTTACCTCACACCTTGCCGTGTTTATACACGACCATGCCACTGTCAAGACAATTATTACCACAAGATCAAGGAAATAAGTAAATATTCAACGTATATTATCTTAACATACCGGGCAACGTGAGCAGCTCTCGAGCCCTCTTACGGATTTTCGCAAGGGTATATTTCACTCGCCATACTTCACGCTTATTCCTTAAACCATATTCACCGATAAGTTTTAATTCTTGATCTAAGCGTGCCTTCTCGAAAGGCCGACGTGGGGTGACATAAGTCTTGGAGTATACTGGTTTTACCATGTTCAGTTAGTTCTATCTAAATCTCCATGGATGAAAGGCGAGATCGGAAAAGAACGTGCATGGGGCACCAGCGGGCTAAGTACGAGTTGTCTTCTGCCTCGTTTTCATATTACACAGGGCACCACGAATCTTGTTCGTGAAAAGTAAGAGGAGAGCGACCTCGTGTTCACGTTAGCCAAAGGTTTTTTTCGAGATAAGTTATTCTGGCAACTTCCTGCGAAATAATGTATCTACTGTCCGAAGCAAATATCGTAAAGTTTACATTGGCAATCGTGCAAAAAAATTTATGTATCCCTTGAACCAGGCTAAACAGGCGCGCAAATAGGCGGAAGGAAACAAGAAGGACAGGCGAGCTTGCAAAATTTGGACACACGCCAGGCGCCATTTTAGCTTGTTTTTTACTGATTACTGACTCTCACGGGCATAATAAATGTCACTGTGGAAGTTGTTGGCTGCTGACAAAATTCAAGAGGAAATGGACTGGAAGTCCCTGGACTTTACAAAGTATAGTCTGCTAATTAAGGATTATTTAAGAAGGAAGCCGTGTAAATTTGACTGATATTTATGGAAAAGATTTTGTATTTTATCGAATGTGTTTTCTAAAAAATGGGCCCGTAATTACACCCATGGGCTTGAATCCGAATTTAAGCCCATGGGCGTAAATCCGAGGGGGGCTTAAAACGGGGTAATAGGGTACGTTAATTGCGCAATCTCTCAAGATAGAAATTCTCGTCTAGCACAGTTATACAGTTTTGCTTAAAGTACGGATGAAGACGTGGAATCCATCAAAATTTAACAAATATTGTTTATACTCCGAAAAAGAACTCTCATAGTGTTAGTGAAGCTTTTCGCCGATTCTCTTCAGACTAAATACATCGGCACATAATACATCGTTACAATAGAATTTATACACATTACAAGGATCGAAATATTGAAATTAATAATAAAATAATCGAAATTTTCCCTCGTGTTGTCTGTATTTAGGCAAAATGAACCCCAAAACATTTAAACCAAAAAGGTGGGCTGGGTGCAGCAAAATCATGCCGATCTTAAGTGACAAAGTTGAGTCATGCATCTACCGGTACCGTATAACTTTTTGTAAGCTACATTCTCAACCTATCTGTTACCAAATAAGTTCCTGAAGAGTACATTCACATGGTCCTGGAAAGCTGTTGGTGCCAAATTCCTACTAAAGGTAACGATATGAATCATCTTGCCCAAAATATTGTTATTGTCTAACTAAAATTGGTATCACAGTCAACGTGGGATGAGCAAATATTATTATACCTCATTCTGATGCAGAGGTTTCTCATCAGGAAGCGCATAAGGTAAACTTGTGATGAAGCAATTGTATGTTCCAAAAACTCTTCTGGATATATCGGATAGCTGATAGGTGACAGTTCTATTTAGTACCAAAAGCTGCCAGACACCATGTGTAGGTACGGCTAAACTCTTCCTCTAACGTTTGCAACTTTAGCTTGTAGCCTTCATCCATGTGAAGGCAATTTAACGTTCCCATTTTCAAACCATAGAAAGTGACATTAGAATCTTCTTCTCTCAGTCTATCACTACTGCTGACATTGTAATTACGTCAATAATGTAGTTACAGGCTAATGCACACTTTTAAATTATTATTTGAAGCCCTTCACTGTTTTTTCAAATTACAGACTTTAGTTTTGGTCAAATGGCGGTTTTAATAAGAAAAAGTTGAAATCCCTTTCTTGACAAAAGGCCAACAAGCCGAGCTATCTCAACCGTATAGATGGATACAACGCCGCATCAAATTGACTAGGCTAAGAGCGCTTCTTCTTGCGAGCGCAGTGAGCGCGCCGCTGTAAGTTTAGTCAAGCAAAGATGCCAGATAAAGTTTAATCTATTCGAAAAAGAAATGTAAAACCCCACGAAATAAAACGTAATTTGAGAGACATCTCGGTATATATTTTCTAACCTTCCGATGCTATCTTGCATCATCTACGGAGAAATTTTACAATGCTTCTAAAAACAACGTTTTTAAGAAGATAGAGTGACGAAGTGACATAAAAGGGGTGATATTAGCATCTTTTTCTCTTCTATTGTTTTAATGCACTTAATTGTCACCATCTACTTAATTACCTCCCACTTTTATCGCATATTTTCCTTTTTTGTTTCGTAGTTATTCTCATTATATCCCTTTTGTGTCACTTTCTCATTCTATCTTCTTAAAAACTTTGCTTCTTAGAAGCATTGTAAAATTTCTCTGTAGATGATGCACAATACCATCGAAAGCTTAGAAAATATATACTGAGATGTCTCTCAAATGCCGTGCTTTTTTCTTGGTTTTTATATTCCTTATTTGAATACGATATTCACTCGGATTATCAATCGCAACGAAAGTTTAATCATCCCTAAGTAACTCGATGGACAGAAAAAAGGAAAATGTTATGGTTCGTAAAACAATTCCACCGTAGAAAATGATTTGGGGAAATGTCAAGACATATATCGTGTATAAAGCATAAATTTGAGTGCCATGACACGCGCATGCTCAGGTTGTCATGACGACAGTCAGATGTACCCTCTGCCTTCCTGTTTCCTAATTCCAAACTTGAAAGAGAACGGAGTTTGATTTTCAGGCGTAGTTTGAATATAAAACTACAGTATTGGGATGTTGTGGGTGATCGTATTCCTCTTCATACATAAACTATTCGAGGCCAGAAAGATTTAAGATTTGTTAAAAATATCATACAGCACGCAGATACAACATCTTTCGTCTTATAGACTTAATTCAAATATTTACACTTGACATCGTCTACGAGATTTAAAACCCCACAAGCAAGCGTTAACAAAGCGTTTACAGCAGTCTGTGGTTTGGTACATATGTCAGATAAGTTTCTACAACGCAGAGGTAACGTTGATAATGCGAACCGGATCGATTTTTTATATCTTCACAACCCAACAGTTATGTCCGAGGCCACAAACAGTCCTTCAACTTTATGTTTGCAATAGTTTGTCAGAGGAAAACACGTAGAACCGTATCCACCATATCGAACGGTATCCTTGCAAAATAACCAGCATATCACTATTTGCATTAACGTCTATCACAGCTGATTATAAAAGTATGGGGAATGAATCCGTCTTCCGTATCGGCCGTAGTATCGGGGCTGTCTGTCGACCAGATGGTACTGACAAGGAGGTAGATAAAAAAATATATTAGATAACCAATAAATAGCATTGAAATTAAAAACTTTAATACCTTTTCTCAGTCTCTTAAAAGATCCTCTATGCGCTCCAACTTAGATAATGTATGATTCCATATTCAGAAGTAAGTTCTGTACTGCAAACATACTGATAAAATAGTATGATTCTGGAACTCATTAGATCTATTCCCCCCTATCATTACCATTTTAGTGCTCAATACTGTATTGTTCGTCTTCATCTCAGCTATGCTGTGTGCTAAATATTTCCTATCTGCATTTGTAAATGTGAAATACTTTGCAGAGCAACTACAAAACTTTTAGTAGACGTTGTCCGAAGCTACTTTGGAGTGCCGAATAAAAAAAAGGGGGGGTCTTAATAAAAGGGGGACATCATCACGGTTTAAAGTTAATAAACGCGGGGGGGGGGGGTCTGAACTCCAGTCTCAAAGGATGAAAGGATGACAAACGAGGACAAAAATCGTACTAATTGACTAATTAGCAACTGTTTCAGGGTCAAATGTTGCATGGAAAATTATTCAAGTGCTTTCAAATATCATTTACATTTTGAATACTGAGTAAATTCCTTGAAATTAATAAACGGGGGGGGGTCTAATATGGAGCGGGGAGGTTTATAAATTTCAAAAAATTAATAAGCGAGGGGAGGGTGCAATTATTTGGCACTCGAGAGTAATGGACACTAATACCGTAAGACGGCGATTAAAATTACTATAAAGTAACTGCAGATTACTTACATTAGGTTCGATCGCAGGTAATGGCGGCGTATTGAGTTTGCGAAACGGTGACTGGTAAGATTCCATCATGCGATTCATACTTGTAAACTAAACAAAACAACAACATTAAATATACTTTTTGAAAGATCTTTCAAGATTGAATGAAAAACACAGGGCAGCAAACTTACAAATACCTTAATACACACGAAAGAAACGTCTCTGTAAATAAAAATCATCAAAATTCGACGTCCATTGGGGCCAGGAAAATAACGTCCAATAAGCGGGGTATCGAATTATAATGAGGCAGTATATACGAAACAAGGAAAATAAATTACAATGCCTAATTCGAGACTTCAGTTTCTATCCACGGTTCTCTAAAGTTAAGCCCCTGTTTACATGGGTATGGATCCAAATGAGTCCGCACAAGCACTGACAAGGATCGGCCTGGGACTTATATGGGGCCGAGTGGATCCGACCTCGTACCAGTCAGGGCCCACTTATAAAAGTGAAGCAGTTTGGATCCGGTCCCGAGTAGGTCTCGTGTAAACACTTTTGGGTGAGACCCAAACTGGTACGGATCGAAAATAAGGTGACAAGAACCACCACTGCAAGGTACATGTAACGTCATCTCCTTTCATGTTCTATTTTCGCATAATAATCATTTGCTCGTATTTTAACGTTTCCTTCGCTGCATACCTTACAACAACGGAAGGAATCCCATGCTGGACTCTGGAGCCACACGGAACCGACCCAGTCTGAACAGGGTGTTTCGACGGAGTCGAATCCATTTGGATCCGTAATGGTTTGGATCCTCACCTGTGTGAACAGGGTCTAAGGCCCAATGTAGAGAAGCGCAAGTCCAATTGGGGGACATACATACGACCTAAATCGAACCAAATCATTTGCGTCCAATCAGATGGGACATTAGAAAGGTGTCGAATGAGATATAATTTATAGTACAATTCTACAGATTGAAAACCCATTTAAAAGGTTGTTATTTTGTCATTCTGCCATCATCTTCATCATCATCGTCTTCGTCATCATCATCATCATCATCATCATCATCATCATCATCATCATCATCATCATCATCACCACCGTCATCATCGTTATCGTCATCATCATCATCATCATCATCACCACCGTCATCATCGTTATCGTCATCATCGTCATCATCATCGTCATCGTCATCATCATCGTCATCATCATCATCATCATCATCATCGTCATCATCATGATGATCTCGATGATGATGACGATGATGATTACTCGTTATTCTCAGATAGCGGTAAGTTCCTTTACATAACAGCTTAATATATTACTTTCTGCCCACATTAACTGCCACAATTTTTGTACCTAGTGATTGCGGATATTGAATTAGTCCGATCATGCTTTCCAACTGATTTTCGCGGAATCGTATCGCATGACTCTTTCTCTTAATAGCTGAAATAATTAATTTTGGGACATGAAAACAATCGGACACTGACATTATGGGGCATGTATGGACACTAACACTTTGGGAAGTTAAACTATGACACGGACGTTTTTGGTCAGTTAAATTTCGGCTTGCCCGGTATCCCAAAGCAGATACCTAGGATACATATCGCACTTCAAGACGTTGCTCTAATTTTGAACTGAAAGTGGATTTTCGAGCATCTTTATCGTCATTTGCCCTCGGTGTGCCAGATATTGTTTGCACAGAATGCTTAGTACCTTTGATAGACGAGCTTCACAAAACCATGTGTCACTTTTTAGTACGTTACGTAGAAAATTAAAAACCTCGTGAAAATAACGATAACCTACTTCATATTGTATGAGAAAACACCTGATAACCAATCATAGCTTTGCAATGATTCAATCGTTGTTTTGATAGCAAGGTATATGTCTTAAAGAAAAGCCGTTTTCTAGCTGATGCTGCACACCAATTAACTTCTCCTTCTACTAAATGCCCTGCCCAAAAGTTCGAATTTAAATAACTTCTGTAGCGTTAAAAAGAAGGCATACGGTTCAGTTCCAATCTTGTATTCACCAGAATGATACTCTGGACCTTTGTTATAACGTTTAATTATCGTGTTAGGAATCGTTTAGTCTAAGGAATGATACTTGGTCATAATTCCCTCTATTAAAATGCTGTTTGACATATGCCGGACGCTAAATCTTTCCAGTACCCGAAGGCTTAATGTATACCCTTAATCATGTCGTGTTGTGAAAAGCTTCCCGTTTAAAACAGGCCTCTTGCTTGTGCATACTTAACTCCTTACCTCGATACGTACTGTTACATTGGTCTAGAAAGAATTGCCAAGAAACATATAAGTTAAAAATTTCTTAGCAAATAATAAAGTTAATCCAATCAAGTTACGTTTCACTGATCATAATTCATTATTTGATGTCACCGATTTTATGCTTAATAATTTTTTGTTTAAAATAATGCTTTACTTTAAGTACAATGATTTTATTATTTAGTTATTTATTTAGTTAGTTATTTTTTATTTATGTGTTTGTTTAGTTATTTATTTATTTATTTATTTATTATTCGTCAAACATCAACTAAAAGTCCATTAAGCTTTATCTGCCGTAGAGCAGCACTGGCTTAAAAACACAGACCTTGCTAAAATGTATAGTGGTGATTGCCGCCCTGTCATTGGCAAGGCTAGATCTGTATTTCATTTGACTTTTCTGTAGTCGGTATACATGAAAATAAGACAACCTTTTCTTTGTTCAAAAGCAACTGATCTTTCCATTGGGCTTTTTCAGTTCATCGATATAGCTTTAGCGCACACTGACTGACCCCTTAGCGCACACTGACTGACCCCTTAGCGCACACTGACTGACCCCTTAGCGCAAAACCATTCAGGCAGCTCAATTCTGATTAGCCCTTTCCAAAACACAGTTGAGTATTATGTTCGTGCGTTTCATCAATCCATTATCATATTCTATTCGTGACCACATTTTCCTTCTCGTACGCAGATTACTGAAGACAGAGCTAACACATGTCAGGATCGCAGATCCAATTTCCTCAGGAATTTTTTATTTTCGTTTTAAAAACGATATTGGTGAAATTTGGAACTTGTAACGCAACCTGGAATTACATACTGTATTTTAAGAAGGGGAAATGTAACGTATTTTAGAACTGGGAGTGAATATAGATTACCTATGATATTCTTTAAGTAGTGTTACCTGTATGATTGCCTTAGTTCTTTATAAGAACTTCGACAGCGTGTACGTCTTCCGCCATGTAGCAAGGCTACACTTACTTTCACTTGCGAATATGACTTTTACAGCCGTACGCGGTGGCGATTTGAATCGAGCAATGCAATCAAGGGATAGCTTTTGACCCGACCCGTCATCTTTAAATGCACTTCCTCCACCCGTTTCTCGATTTCAGATATCAATGCAACTTTCCATATCCTTTGACGTATGTCCTTAGCGCGAAGTCGGACTGTTACCAAACCTTAAGTTTGGACTTTTGTTTCCAGGTCATAAGTACATGCAGCTATATGAGAGCGTTGCGTCACTGTCTTCATTTTAAGAGGTTTTTTGCGAGCCTTGTCTTTACAACCGTCGATTTGCCAGGTAGTCAACAATAGCGGAGACTCGCGCGGCGCGTTGATTTTTGACGAATCAGAAGTGAAACTCTGGACGGACTATCCGGACGTTTGTAATATTTCCAAAAATAGCTAGTTTTGGTTTTACGAACATTCGTGAAAGTACTTGTTTTCAATTGCTTCCCCTTATTTGTCCATTATATACAATGTCAGTGATAATTCTTTTGGGGTTTTCCGCTTTTCTCTGTGATTATCAATTGTCATTAATTTTTCTATATTCCCGTCTGATTTGTCATTATGAACATTTTGTGAACTTTCCGGAAATTACCGTTCGCCATACAAAAATATCAGATACGGACATCTAAAATTTTGTGTGAAAATCTTTCTTCGCGCTAATCGAATATGCGGCAGCTACAAAGAAACTAACACGACATTATTGAAAATACAGGCAACACATCATGAAACCGTAAGCGTTCGGTAGCTAGAAACGCCTTTGGTTACGTGGTAGCAACAGCGCATTACACACAACCCTTGCGATACTGTTTATCGGGATTTTTGTAAGCATGCCAAAATCTAGGACCAGGCTTAAGTATGCTCAAGGAACTACTAATTCTGTACCCAAGCTGTGCTTAGCACACGCATGCATGAAAATTATGAGTAAAGCGCAAAAACCGAAACTACGATTTGACAACGTTTCGTCGTATTAAAGACTTCTCTCAGCTCTTTATACACTGGATGTTAGAGCGCTTACAATTTCTGGCGCTAAAGTACTGCTCTCGTGTCCGGAATAAACGGGGTGGCTGGAATAAACAGGGTGCCTGGAAATTTTGCCCAAAATAAATAAACGGGGTGGATGGAATAAACGAGGTGTGTGGGAAAATTTATCTCGAAATATTTATAAAGTACAGTATGTGGAACTCCATGTAACAGTAGTGTTTCTAAGGGCTTTTGTTTTCAGGGCTCGTGTATAAACGAATTAAACATATGTGAAAGGTATAAACTGCATCTAAGTAATATACAGAAAGTCTTTAGAATCTGCAATTAAAGAGAGGTTTTTTTATTTCTTCAATGTTTTTATGTCCCGGAAGAGAAAAAAAGCGTCCGAAATAAACGGTGTGGGTGAAAAAAGTTTCAAAAATAAATAAACGGGGTTGCTGGAATAAGCATGTCTTAGGTGGAAATTTTCTGGCAAATTAATAAACGTCCCGGGACGTTTATTCCGGACACGAGAGTAAGAATGTCTGTCACTAACACTAGAAGCATTAAAAACATTAACTGAAATATTGATAGCTATCTTCTTGCTACTGTACCGTCTATTTTGCTCTAATTATAGATCCCCTCCAATTATAGACCTCTTTTTCGCATCATGTCAAGTAAATATAGACCCCCTCTAATTAAAGACCCCCATTTTTGGTGCCTTCAATTAATTACAGATCCCATCTAAATCTATCTGAAAACGGAAGATATGGATTTGGTCTTCTTGGGACAGTCTCGCCACGAAAATCATTGTTGAGTCGTTCAAGTTCTGTGCACTCACTTTACCCGTTGACGGCTCTGATGATGACAAAATACATTGTCTTAAGCCAGGGATTTTCAACATAGGTTAAAGTTCTCTGGATAAGGAAAATCAACCGTGCGAAAAAGGTGTGCAACGCCTCAAGGAGCACATCGGCACTCTGAACAAGCCTTTTCTTGGAAATCCATTTGTAACCGCAGAAATGGAACACGAAATGTTCGCTTCTGAACATTTGCGTATTGACAATGATTCGAACTTAGATATCGAGGTCTGTTGAATTTTCACTGAATGTATGCAAACGGTTTTTCGTTTTGGCTGCAATTCAATGATGAAAAGCTATTAGTGTAAGCCATAAATGTGATGATGAAAAGTTTGAATGTACTTTCGTAGTTTTTCTTGAAACCCTATATGCTCTTTTTTTAAAAAAACTTTGTTCTGGAAATTAAAGACCCCCTCTAATTATAGATCCCCCCTTTTGGTGCCCTCAATTAATTATAAACGGGTCTACAATTAGAGGAAATACTGTAATTAACCATAGGATTCTAGAATATGGTAAGATTTTCCTTTGGTGGTATTATTTTCTTTTAGGTAAAGTTGTAAGATTTCCAGTCCGACTTTTCATCAATTTTCATTATTGTAAAGGGCTAGTATTTTTAGGGTTTAGTTAATTTCCTTATTGTCTGCCTTCTTCGCCTACCATACATTTGTACCCTGTGTCCCCAGCAGCTTTTATCTTTATCACATTGGCCTCGTTTCAATATCCTCTTCATAATACACGATCGTGGTTATTCCCCGCAATGCTTCTCGCGTTTAGTGACAGATATTTTTGTACGTTTGTGCCAAAGTGTATCTAACGCCCAGTGTATAAAGATCTACTAAGTGTTTTAGTAAGAGGAAACGTTGTTCAATTTTAGTTTGTTATTAGGTGCTTTACCCGTAGTTTGTTAGTGCTGCTTTTATCAAAATATTTATGAAATTTATCGCTTCGGTTTTAACTCGCAGTCTCTCAATCAATCACCCTCTGATGAGCAGTGGGTCCGACCTTGAAACTACCCTAAATAAACAGAAAAACCACCAAACGGGCTAACTAATGGATAGAGGGGAGCTGGAGCGTCCAAGGGCAACGCCCCTCAAGTTATGCTACCGCGCAGAGAAGCAAGCCATGAGACTCAATCACCCAGATGGACCACCTCTTGCGGATTATGTAAAGTATCTGTCATCAATGAAAACAGATAATACATCCATTCCTTGCTCAAGGGCCGAGAAGCGACTTTACCTCACACCTTTTTCTGCCCTGCGTTTTCTTAGATATTTGTAATAGAACATCAAAGATTGGGCCCTTTGTAGTAAACACCAAAAATGTACCATCCTGTATATAACATAATTCGTTCACAATTTTTCACTGCTTCCTGTATTTTCATGTTACCCTATTAATCTAGCGACTAGCTATACTGGTTAACTTCTCCATCTACTACAATCACTACTCAATCATGAGTGATAACTTCTAACGTTTAAAATTATTTTAAGGTGGTTTAGGAAGGTACTGTTCTGAGCATGTTGACACCGGGTAACCCATGCAGCGTCGACCTAAAGAGCATTTTTCCACGAAATTTTGTGGCTGAAACTGTGACTACGCTAATAGCCTTCAGTCGGAAGTTCGTAATGAAGTCCCTAACTCTTAACATAAAGATAAGTTCCCGGCGCAAGGCGCGTAGAAGAAACATACAGGGCTTCTTAATGATAAGCCTAAGGAACGGCTTGAGCCTCGAGTTCCTTTTTAAAAATTCGATTTAAGCCTCAAATGTTTTTTAATTTATCCATATTCAACCTTCAAAGTTTCTTGAGAAGTACTTCCTTAAAAACCATGTAACGCTGTTATATGCATTCACAAAATACGATTTTAACTTATAGTAAGTCTGGACACATTCTTTTATGTTTTAAAGGTAACGTATATGGACTGTTGCAGGAAAATATTACTTCTACCCATACCTTTCACGAATATTTCATAACATTTCGATTAGTTAAGCCTGCCTAAGTTTCTTGAGAGTTTCTTACATTTTCCCAAATCTGAGCCGAAGGTTTCTTATAGACTGCTCTTTTATAAAAAAGCAACGTGCAGTGAGAAGACACAATTTGATGAGCTTTCGGTGTATTGTGCCATGTGCTGGGCACTTATGTTTATATTAAGTATTCGTTTTACGCCTCGCTTGTCCATTGTAGAAAGTCCCTAATGTGTAACATGTAATCGAAGAGCCTTCTGTGTAAAAAGGCAAGCTCTTTAAATCAATTTGTTCCAATGATGACTCAATTACATCGCATTTATACGACCATAAGGGTCTGGACACTAATTAGCTCTACAATGATGACGTAACCATTTTTATATACAGTACACGTTTCTAATTCCGATTGGAGACTACAAGCTATTGACTAGTCTATTGGCAGAAGTTAAGTAGCTAAGCTGATAAAGCAGTAACAATTAATTATCAATGTATCAGTGGTTGTTGACGTGACACCTGTTCTATTACACTATGACAACAATGATGGGCCCAAAAGTGACTACGTATAAAACAAAAGGACCCAACTTAATAGATCTGTGGCAATGATCTGATTGAAAACCGGTCTACTCAAAGTTGCAGCAACTATCGTCGACCGAGGATCTGCTTTCAAAATTGTGTTGATACTTGAAGAAATTACCGGAGAACATTCGAAAGTGGATAAGCGCTACTGATTCAACCTCTGATGGCATTCATAAGATAGTGTTAAAATAGGTCCGAAATCAAAATTCTCCGTTGACTAAGCTTTTTTCTGTGTGTTTCTCAGAGTGGAAATGAACCCGATAGTCTATACGACAATGGTGCAACTACATCTGGTTGACATCCTTAGAAGCTTGTCCGTAGTGTTTAAACTGAAGCATTCTCTGCTAATAGCAGTTTGGACCGGAGAACACTTCTCCTTGAAACTAAAATATTATCAGCATCATCTTCTGGCTTTGCCCTAACTGAGTTAGGAAAGTGATACCGCACGTGAGCCAGTTTTGACTCCGCGGGGTATTGTAAGATCTGAAATTGAACATGATGTATGCAGTAAGAGCGAGATATCAATAGTCACTCTCAAGAAAACGGCTTTTATGTTGTCACTATTCAGTTATAGTAGGTGCAACTTTTCAAGCCGCGGGCCGCATTTGGCTGTGTAAAAAATATACCGAATCTACCGCATGTATTTTCCACATCCCGTATTTCATATGCTGGAGTACCTGACAGAGTCCGTTCTCTGTATGTTGTTTCTTCGATTTTTCCTGCACACGCTAATAAAAGCCTCTTTCACAATTACTTACAGAATTAGGTGTTTTTTATCTTTGATGACTTTTTCTTCTATTTATAAAAAATAAGTATTGCTTATTGAATCTGTGAGAAGTGATCTCCTTTTTGACTTGTTGATTAGAAAGTCTGCTGATGCAAAAGTACATCTTTTTGGGCAAATGTTTTCAGATTTTAAAGTTTTCAGAGTAAAGCACACCATAAAACGCAATCAATGACTTAGATTCCAAACTGTTCTACGAAGAAGTGTCAATTTGCAAATCAATGAAGTTAATCTAAATATATTAATTGGCTGTTTCATTGTCACAATTAAAAGACATGCTGAGAAGATTGAACCGTTTTTCCATTGACTTGAAATCCGCAACTGCTTGTAAAGTGATCATTGAAATCTGTTAACTAACTACTTTACTTCTCCAATACTGCCTATGCAAAAGTTTGAGTTCTCATAATCTTAAAAATCTGAAATTCTAATTATACAATTGCTTCTTAAAAATTTAGATATTATGTAACTTAAAATATCTCATTTTCATATATAATTCGAGAGCAAACAAATTTAACGTCTAGGTTTAGTATTTTTAAAACAAATGCAATCCCATCTTTAGGCTGCCGGATGTGAATTGTGTCGCTGTTTCTATGAGTTTGAGTTGCGGACCTCCGAGAAACTTGGGATCGAAAGTGGTTGTTAGGGGGCGCCATGCCGTTTTTGTGATTGTTGTGATTTCTTTTTAAGGGCTAGGTGCCATACATAGGAAAGTTTATAGGATATGTTGTTGATGTAGCTGTGATGTTGTAAATTGTGGATAGCTTCTTTAATCTTTCTGGTGGTTGTGTTGCGGTGGTTGTCTGGTGGTCAACTCAAAATTAAAAATCAAAAGATATTAGTATGTTACACCGACAGCAAGGCGTTTGATTTTACTCACGCAAGCAAATTTTGTTGTTTTCTCATTAAAATTTGTTTTTAAGTTTGCTTAATTTTCAAATAAAGAAATAAAAATCCTCTGAATATATAATCTAAACTATCTTTTTTACTACAATCCTTACGTTTTTCGTTTAGGAGCCCTTGGCAATATCATATTCAGAGGATCCAAAGAAGATACCATTTTGGTGCCTCTGAAGATTCCCCAAATGACAGACCCCAGTGGCCAATTGCTAATTTATGCCCAATTTGCCCTAGGAAACGGTAGCAATAATAATGTCTTTATGACATTAGGTGAGGAAACATCCTGCCATAATTTTAAAGTGACATATTATGGCTCTGGAAGAGAAATGTCACTTAACTACTATGGCAAAAATGCTTTCACTACGGTGGCCCCACAAGTTTGGAACACACTTTGCATCCGATTACCAGGACAAAGTTCGACGGCAGTGGCACAAGTTTGGTGGAATGGTATTAAACTTGCAGCCCCATCTCTTCATATTACTTTCCAATCAGAGAATTTAACTCTAGCAATAGGTAAGACTTTCCAAATATTTATAACAAGGTCCGCGCCATAGGAACTCGATGCATTGTACTTTAGCTTTTAAGGAGTCGAGAAAACTTTGAATACCTCGTTTGTATCTCATCAGAAGTATCAGTCATTTAAACAAGGCTACAGCTATAGGTTTTGTCCACTTTTGAGTATTGCATTAAGACAAAGATTTGCAGCGTCCCTGATAGTTTATAAGAAGCTCCTAAAAACTGAAATGTTTTTGTCGTCAGTGGTCTGAGACTAGCAGTACACACTAAAGAAACACTCTCTAACATAAAAAACGAGGAAATCTTTCAATTCTTTCCTCACATTTTCGAAAGTAGTAACATCTTAACTTAACTAACAAGATAACCCGCACTAGCAATAAAACGCATCCATCATAAAAATTGCTATGAATTACAGCAAAGACATTTACCATCCTTCAACAATTGAGAACGATTCCACAACTGAGGTTGTAAAACGATTCGAGTAAAGAAGTTTTCCGACCAATTATTCCAATGAAAGATTAGTTTTGAAAGTATTGGAAGAGCAAGATAACGATGCCAAATTTGCTTAGATGCAAATATTGAAGTGTGCTTTTTGCAATACATGAGGGCCAGTACTCCCTTGCTTCCATCTCTGAGACCCTTAAATGATATGTAAGAGATTTTTAGCTGCTTTTACAATACATCTATAAGACATTTATTGTTTGTTTAAAGAATTTGTATCAAAAAAAGGCACGAGACGTTTTCCCCCTTGTATTGATTTTACGTATCTTTCAAATAGCTTAAGGTTATAATACAATCTTTGCAAATGTCAGCAGAAGATTCATTTTTCCAAATTGAGGCTAGGAAGTGGTTTAATTACTTTTTGATCTCCCCAGTTTACAATTGGTGGCTCTGGCTCTGTTATGTATGATTTAAAGCTAATAGATTGTAGTTCTTTATGCCAAGATGATATTAACTGTTGGTATATGGTGTTACGTGTCTCAGATATTCTTGTAATATTTTAAGGACCGCACATTAACTTCAACAGCACGACTGTTTATTGGCCTATACGAATGATTGTTTTCGTGTATTAGCTAATGAACATTAAGCTAGGAAACAAGGAGATACAAACCGGGCAACCACAGGAGGGCAGTTACCCTCTTGTGAAATAATAAGCACACTGAGACTGTTCGGGGAAAAAGACTATTAAATGCAATCAGCATGTCTATTCATACTTTGTAGATTATGATAAGTCGTTTGACTGATTACAACAAAGGAAATTCTGGAATTTCAAGAGATAAATTGTAAGGAACTAGAAATGTATCGGTTGGCGAGAGTAAAGATTTATTTGAAATTATATGTAAATCAGATCCAGGGAAGATGGGAAGACCAGTTAGAAAGGATGCCCGCTATCTCTCATCTTATTAATCATCAAAATTGAAGCACTGGTGAAGGAGGCATTCGTGCAGATTGGCATAACAGTAGACTGGATAAATATAAGAGCAGTGAGATTTACAGATCAGAAAAAGGTAATGAAGAAGAGGTCCATCAGATAATGAATGGACTTAATTAAATTTGAGTATGGTATGAAATGAAATAGAATAAGGACCAAAGCAATGAAACCCGGTAAATCTAGAGCACGGTGAAGGCTAACATCAGTTAAATGAAATTTGAACAGGTCAAACAATGGTTACAGAAGATCGTACAGTAGTCATCTAAGAAGAAAGAGACAGACTAATATCTCGTTTAGCACTTGATGCTTTGTAAAAGGTAACCTCGCGTCTCCTAGCAACACTGCTGATTCTTATATATTAGTAAACAGATATTATTGTTTTAAAAACCAAGAAGTCAAGGTTCTAGTCCCGTTTAATGTATTTTTCCTGTCCTATGTAATATAATTTCTGTATGTTCAACCTACGTACTATTATCACCTTAAATCAACATTGTTTCTTTACAGGGGGTGTTACGGAGTGTATAACCAATGAAAATATAATTCAATTTTATGGGAGTATTACAAACCTCTACATAGCAGCTGAAGATGTACAAACACAAAAAGGATTGGGGTTTCAGGCTCTAATGTTACTACATGAAAAGTTCGAAGACGATTTAATGGAAACGACAACAATTTTCAACTTGGTGAAAGAGGTAAATGCCTTGCATCTCAATGATCCGTCTAGATACGTAAACAAACCAGGACTCTTGTCAAGTAAGTAATGCTATTTATAATTCAGCCTTTTTCCACTTTTTAATTCCATTCTTAAATCATTAAATAACAGGGGAATGGGGAAACATATCTCAGCAATCCCTATGTCCAAAGTATCGGTGTTCAAAATTTATAACCGCCCTAGGTTCTTCATACAGCTTATCAGCTAGGGACCATACAATAATTACGTTAAGCTAAATTTGTCAGTTTAGAACAACCCACAACATCGTCACGCTCCGTCACGTTTTATATAAGACCCCCTTTTGCGTGACATTACGCTTGGAAGATAATCCCCCTTCAAAAAGCTTCCAGTATATAAACAAGACATGGAATTTTAGTGTATAGTACAAATCTTCTTTTATTATTTTACGACTTATGAAAATAACAAGACTACCAATCACTTGTCCATATTAGAACATTTTGGAACGATCTCTCGAATATTAGGCTCGACATCAAAATCATCGTCGTCAATGGCGTGAAATTCAAGTACTTGAAAGGCCATTGCACACAGCAATTCTTGTTAGCGACGGGCTGCAACCTTTTGTGGTCCGAAGTTTCCTTTCTTAATGCTTTTGGCAACTTGAAGTGATTCCTTCACTCGGCAGTATGATATGTAGGTTGTTGTGACTTGATACTTCCGAAATAAAGACCACAGTGTTTGCAAATACGGTCTGCAAGGCTAGCCTTGGTTGAAGGGCAAGAATAATTGTATGGGATTCCCTTCGGAAATTTTGTACATGCTTGTTTCGGAATAAGGCTAGTGTTCAATGCGATGCTTTGAAATAACGATAAATATGTAGCTTCCTTATCATCTTTTGCCCTTTCGATACCATCATTTTGGGAATAAAATACTGGGCTTGGAGGTGGCATGAATCGAAATTTTATTATTTTCAAGTAGGGTGATTCAAATGGATAGTAGTATGCATGCCTAGTGTACTTCAAAATAATGTAATTCCCGGACATTTTTTTGCTTTTCATCCCTCTGACTTTGTGATTGAAATTTCCAAAAGTTGCAATAGTTTGTTGTTATTACCTAATCGGGTGCCAAAATAGTCGTGGCGGAGGATAACACCACTCAATTCCTTGCTGAGGTTTGACATTTGTCTCTCGGGTAAAGGCGCCTCCATCAGGCGCATTTGTTGCAAGGAAGTAAGCATCAAGGTCGTGCTTGCAAAAATACTCAATGGCAGAGCTAATGTTAATTTATTTATATGCAATTCGAATGCAATTCGAATACTGGAATATAGTTAAATCCAATTTTTTTGTAGAAAAATGGCGTGCTATAGAAAATTTCATTTTATCACATTTTTAGTCGGGCAGAAGTTTTACGTTTCTGTGGACGAGAACAAGATATTAACGTCATCATTGAAGAGGAGCATGGAAAGCATACATGTTGCTTTTTACATGAAAACTAATGGTGTCTCATGCAATGAGTCCGCTGAACCAATTGTTAGGTTGGTGGTCAGTCAGTCAGTCAGTCAGTCAGTCAGTCAGTCAGTCAGTCAGTCAGTCAGTCAGTCAGTCAGTCAGTCAGTCAATAAATCACCCACACCCTCACCTACCCTTTTCATTTACTTAGATGCTCACTCAACAGCTTACTAAATTAGCAACCACTTAATCACCTCGTAGCATACCTAGCCAATATGGCAATCAGTTCGATACAAAGCAATTGCTTAATTAATTGATGAATCAATCATTTAACTGATTAAACAGGTAACTTATCATTGAATTTGTGGACTAATTAAACGTTTTGTGAACAAAATGTAAATCATACGGAATTGTACTCCAATAAACACCGTCATGGACAACTTTGTAGGCTAAAGACATTTCCAAGGATTAGTTACATCCGATCGCTCGAAGTTGATCAAAAATGACGAATAGCACCTCTTTGGTTGACCTTGGATTTGATCATGTTTAAGGATATAAAAAGTCAGCAAATTTTTTTTATTTAGAGAGACTAGGAAAGCAACAAAGAGTTCTTGGGCTCTCTCACCTGATCATACTATATCCTAAAAGGCATTTGAGGTAAATTGCTAAGAAATTAAAAAAGATTTGTTTGTCGTCAAGTTTTTAAAACAAGGGAAACCTTTGTCAAGAAGAAGAAGTATTGCTAGCAAAGAATACATGGTATGGCAGCATTGACAACTTTGGTAATACCTTGCTTCCTCTGAGTTCCACATCATTAGATAAACAAATCGTTGTTAGTGTTGCAGTAACGATCCCTGTGAATGTAGCACAAACTACTACACCGAGAAGAAGCCAAACCATAGTCAGTATCCTGCCAGGATTGCTTTTGGCATATACGTCCCCATAGCTATTAAGTAAGAATACAATAAACACTTATTGGTATAAAGTACCTATCGAGGAAAATAATCGAACTGTAATACTACAGCAGTTTAACTTCAAATGGATACCGTCATTTCTTTGAATCATACTATCTCGCAGTGTGTTGCAAAATTTTCTGGTTTGCCGCCCCATTGGTAGTCACATCGTTAAATTTTGGCGCCACTCCACCTTCTATGCAGGCACAAACAGAAGATCTGTATTTGAAATATAACAGCATTTGTAAGTAGTAACATTTGTCTTTAGCTCTTAGAAGTGTTTATTAAACTTGTAGTTGCCGGTAAGGTGTTTTCCACGTTGGTTGTACAATGATTTTCCTGAAGCCAGGAGTTATTTCGCTCTAGTAAAAGCGAACGTCTCTACGCTCAACAAGATAATAGTACACCAAGTCAGTGCCGTAGCCAGACTATCTCTGTAGGGCATGCTTATTACCTAAGAGCATATTTTAAGACATGCTTCATAAATTTAAGGCGTACGGGCCAGCTTGTTCATCAATTAATGTAATTTTTGTGTAAACCCTTCTGGAAAATCGATGAGCCCTTTTAAGTTTGGTGTGACACTTTTTGATATATCTCTGCATTTTCGAATCATTTTGAGGGCCCTAACGTGAAGGGACAAGACATGAACAGATCAAGGTGTGCAAATTTGATATCTTGGAAAAGATATATAGAGCAACAAGTCTGAGAAATGATATGACACGTTTCAAAACTCTAGGACAGACGACCATTAACTAGGGGATGCTATTTTACCTTAAAGTCCACTTCTAGAGGATGCTAAGCATACCAAGTACCCACTGGCTACGGTACTGCACCAAGTCATTCCTGTATCCTTGATTCCAAAAGCAGCAAGACATTTTAGTAGCTTCGAATGACTTAAGGTATCAAATTCTTCAAGTAAATGGCATTCGATATAAATGGCACCGAAAAGGTCTCTAATGTCTTATGGAATCAAAGAGCTGGATAGCAGCAAGTTGTTTTAATCTTCCAGGTCGGAAACCATACTGGAATCAGGAGAGTAGGTTTTCAGCTTCTCGATATTCCCTAAGCCTCTTACATACAGTTCTTTCTCTAGATTTTTTGACATAATGGAGAGAAAAGAGACGTGTCTGTGATTCTCAACCGCTTCTTTCAAATCGGATGGTATAGTCCCTTTTCGGAGCGAAAGATCAATTACAAAACTTGATGACATGGAGCAAGCTACCTCTTCAATTATACAAGCTGGGGCTACATCGTTCCTGCATAGGATATGGGTCTATGAAGTTTGAAGCCAGATTTAAAAAGCCGTCATTCGATGTTTTGGGGCCAGCCATAGCAGGGTTATGTTAACGATAGAATGTATGTTGCCCATAGTCTCCAAAGATACCTTAATCATCAGTTTTTGTGGCAATTTTATTTATAGATTTTCGTGCCGATATGATGCCAGGTATGTGGAAAGGACCTCTTAAAGACACGCCGATGAAATGGTGAAACATATTTCTTCTTTCATTGAAAGAAAAAGAATACAGCTCAAGATCCTTACCAGCTCAAACGCCACGGCAAATCGAACAATGGACAATTGTGACTCGGCTATTGACACGAATTTACTCAATCACCCTGACGATGGCAAGGCTTATAATTTACACTATTTCCGCTTACTAGATCATCTTTTCAATTAAAAGTTTTGGAGGCGGTCTGTATAAAGACACGAAAACCCTCGCTATACAGAAAAAGGGAATTCGTGTTTTTGCCAATTTATTAATTTGATGCCCACAGAAATTTGTAGTACTTTTATTCAGTTAGCGATTATACACTAATGCTTCAATAATCTCTTTTGTAATCTAAATGTTATTTAAAGGCTTATTTTAACTGCAAATCGTTTTTTTTGCGTGGGCCAAATTGATAAGGGTGCAGAAACGCATCTGTGGTATACACAAATGAATATACCATTCAAGGCTGTTTTTAAAGTTTATAGTGCCATGCATTTAAGAGATGTATGTATTCATTATGTTTTTAATATTTTTTCATAAAAATCTTTGATGCAGTGCATCCTCCCTTAGTTGGAAAGTGATTTTATTGCCTTCACAAGATTGAAGAAATATTCTTATCTTATCTGATTAAAGATAACAAGAAGTAAACCAAAACACGAACAAAAGTAGTGTATTAACACTAAAAAGAATTGTGATAACTTAAGTCCATTTCTATGCCAAAGAAAGGTCTCTGAAATACTAATAACTTTAGTCTTCGTATTTCAGGCCGTACAAAAAAAAGGAAATTGTATTGTAATTTTTACTAATACATGCACTTTTGAAGCAAATCGACATTTTGACCCCAATTTCCCTATTAAGCATTTTCAACCTTTTATAGCCCATCACCAAAATTACGCTCACTTCCAGAGCGTTCTCGCCCCCATAGAGGGCAGTATTGCCCACCGCGCGAAACACTGTTTTAGCAAGTAACATAACTTAAATGAGGGAAACCATGACCTTGCTTTCTCAATGGTACTTTTTACTACGTAATGACCTAAATAAAAATATTCAGGTATCATGATTTTATCGAACTATGGTTGTCATTGCTGGAAATTCGAGTAGAAATTCTAAATGCAAAAGCCTACGCTAATAAAATGCATTAATACTTATCAAACTATATATGGGGTTTCTATCATAGAGGTGAATATCAATAAATGCAACTTAATCGGTCTGAAATTTTGCCCAAGTATGATTGAATCGTCCATCTCTGTATTGACATAGGTGCATCTGTCGGTCATTTAAGTATCTCACGTCTTTCCTTGTGTGTTTGTTTTATTTTAAGTGACTGGCCTTCTTAGATTTATCATTTATTGACAGCAGTTCTTCTGGCTATTCTTCTTGGTTGTGTGTAATCATTTCTGTCAAACCAGACATTTATGTACCAATTTCCTCCTTTTCTTGGGTCTCGAACAGAGAATTGCTGTACACAATTTTCTGTTTTACTAATGCTCTTACGTTTGGGAGTTTGCAAAAGAAACTGCAGGTCTCTACTAGGAGAGTTAGGTTTTATCCGTCACACGAAACCTCAGGAGGAACATCAGAATACCGGTGCATGGAAAAAATTAAGATCAGGCTTTAATAGTTGTATCATAGCTTCATGAGCATGAGTGTGTAAAATTTATGTGTTCATCAATTCATAACATAATGCAGCTTTTATAGATTACACTTCAAAATAAGAGTTACCTATTTGCATTTATTGTTGATAATGAGATATCCAATAGTCACTGTGAGGTGGAAGATGGCAAAATTTGGTCGGTGTGTCGCGGATTAGCCAGTACTATTCTAGACCATGCTTTTTATTACTTGAGAATAATCAAATTGTTTCTCAAATGAAATTATCATAGAGAGGTCACTTATTTATGAAGTCCAGCCCTTCTGCATCACAGTGATCTATCTAAATTCAATAAGCAGGAAAATGTTGAAATTCACATTTAGAACCACAATAAAGAAACAAATAATTAACAAAAACTCTGTAAAAGGAACCAACAGCTGATTGTGGACAATTTTGAAAGATTGTTTTAGCTTTTCATAACTACCCATTATCTGTTCACGGCCTATAACCTGCCACAACAAAAAAAATTCCTGTTGATATTATTGTTTACACTAGAAACATTTTTGTCTATAAATTACAAGATCGTTGTTTCTGCTTAGTTGCAGTACACAGGTTTCAACAACGGCACAGTGCGTTCATAACTTGGTTGTAAACAATTTTGCAATAACAGTCAAAGCTTTCGTGATTACTCGTACAGCTGTCGTAGGTTAAATTGATTATTGACAATTCTCTGATCGTTATCTTGTGCTCTATCAATCAGCACATTGCAATTGCATCAACGATGGTTCTTTTACGTTTTGACCGAAACCTTTGTATTTAGCTGAAACCCTAACATATGGATAACCCCTTTCGAAAAGCCGATTCGTTGTCTTAGATTTAAAGAGGAAAATAATTTGTGACTTCTTTACCATTATTTGTTCTCGGTGATGGTGGTTATGTATTAGTTCTAAGACTCCCTCTTCACTTTCACGACTTGGATTTTTGTACCGACTTCTAAATTTTTACAAAGCTATTAACGGTTGGTAATACTTTACAAGTACTACGCTGTTACTGGGGCTTTGAAGGATTATACAAAGCCAAAGATGACAACAATTACAGTCCATTGCTATTATTTTATGGCAGAAAATGTAATAAAAACGACCAGAATCTTAAGTAACCAAATTAAAGCTGAGTGTGTTTGGTATCACTGCACTTGAGATGACCAAAGATGGAACGAAAGGGTAATAACTTTGTTATGATGGAGAGGGGGCAGTGTATACAAAAACTATCATTCGTAAACCGTGCCAGGAACTGTTTAGGTCCCTGGCTCGGTTTGAAATACTAGTGTGAAAGCTTTTAAAGGGATTGACACAGTTCGGCTTAGTACGGTTCATGACCCGCTACAGCTAGGTAGGCCAGTTATCATTCCGGGCCTGGCACTGTTCAATATCATACCTTTTAACGCTTAGAAGGACCAGGTAGTGTTCTAATTACTATAGATCTCAATTCCCTCCTGGTTCTAATTGCCCTTGTGCTCTTTCAACTTGATCTTAACTCACCAAATTCCACAACAATTGTTGCTCCTAATGATTATCGTGAAGCAGCTGGTAAAGATTCCTCTCAAAGGGCTTACAATGCAAAATGTAGCAGCAACTTTCAACAAACATAGGAATGAATTGGAGCCATGAGGACATGTTGGAACTTGCCGGGGTGGCCCGCGACTGTATTAACATGTATAACTTCTATAAAACGTGATGTTATGCTTTGATATTCAGGTTGTAAATACTTCAACACCTTTAAAGTTGAATTAAAGCGTTTTTATTGCGAAATTATTGGTAAAATATGTGTTGTTTTTAGTATCATAAGGTAAGGTAGTTATGTCAAAAACTTTTTACCGGATGTAAGTCTGATCGAAATGGAATGGAAGTTGCTATGCTTTAATTCATGAATTAAAAGCAGCAAGAGCAATAGAATAGTTTTCGATTCTAAACATCTGAGAAACATAAGTATACGTGACAAATATTGGAACCAATAGTGAAGATGAGAAGTCTCAGCGATCGTAGCTAAACCACTTGAAAGAAAAGATGTCGAATATGTGTCACGATATGCATTCTTTGAACAGTAACATGGTGGTTATACTTGTTTTAAATGCCATTTAGCCCTTTTTATATATTTGGAACCGTTCTCTATGGTTTCTAGATACAAACGCCACATTAGCTCCCAATCATCCACCGGTGGACATCGACATCCAGCTCTACGCAATTGGAGACCAGCCTCTCTGCGTCATGTGACTTGACCAAGGAAGAACTGCCATCCGGCCCGTCATCAATCCAAAGCCCATTAAGTTAGAAAAACATGACATACTTTTCTATTTCTCTAGTGTTCTATTCATAACTAACATTTCAAATCCTCTCTTCTCGATGATACTCTCTAAATCCTATGATGTAGATGAGATTTACTTCTGTTCCTTCGTGGCAGTTCATGTAATCTTCGAGAAAGCTATGCAAATAAGTCATTGAAAGGAAAAATCGTGGCAACTATACAAACCATCAACACTGTAAACACTGAAGGATGCAGTGCCGAGTAAATTCTTTGGTTTAAAATATGCGAGGACTATGATGTTTTGGCGCCCCTTGAAGTACCTTGCAACATCAAAAAAAATATGGTTGGAGATATAAGCTTGACTTTTTACAATGACACACCAGACAGTCGGCAACCTGTCAGAGAGGTGTTAAAACAATGGGATGTCTACTGATTCGTGGATTGAGACTTCAAAGAAGTAATTTGAAGTTTGTATTGGATTAATGTATGGAACGAATCCTATGATTTAGATATTTTTGTTTGTGATACGTTTTTCGGCAGTCGATCTCCCTAAATATCAAACGGAGCAATCGCGCAACCATAAGAAACCATTTACAGTACTTTCTAAACGCTGAGGACACGCAGTACATAGGTAAATGTCGTTTTCAAATTTGTAAAGGCTGCTATATTTCGGTGAATCTTGAATCACCTTACAACGTAATAGACAATGTGGTTGGAGTTCTAAAGCCTACCTTCGCGCAGAAGGTAATCATTAATCTTCCATTGGTGTTAACAAGAGAGGATTGTAACTTATTTGGACATGAAGAGTTCCACAAGTTTTCAATGAGGAGTTTAAAGGAGTAATTCAGAGAGGTTATTGTAGTATACTGTTACGGTATTCCTTTATGATTCAAGGTGTTTCATTATATTATTTCTATGTTAGATTGAGAAATGTGAGTCAAGATTTTCCTAGGTAAGTTTGTTTTGATTTTTTCGGGGTATCTTCTATTCACCTTTTTCAACTTGAATAGTAAATGTAACCATCAGAAACTTTAAACATTTCAGCAAAGAATGTAGTCGTCATAGAAAGGCTTGTAGTATTAAAAATTAATGGCTCCCTTCGTAATTAATGGCATTTATATTAAAATTTATTAACAGGTATGGGGAAGCAATTATTACTGTTACAAATACCGCTCTACCTTAGAGGATATGCCAAGACCATGTAAAATTTTAGGCCTATATAAGTATATTTCAGTGTTGTAAACTTAACCGATAATCTATACTATCATTACTTAGTGGAATCATGGAAGTGGAAATCACTAGCTACGTAATTCGTAGACCAGAAAGAGACTTGCGCGTGGTTGAGGGAGGACAGCAACTTGTGGCCAATTTATGTTTCCCATATCATCGGTTATAATTGCAATTATAACGTCAAAATCAAACAGACATCTTTCGTTGCAATAATAAACAACCCGTTCGGTATATACGGGAAATCTAAAGTAGACCCATGGTACTTCTTTTTATCGGTTCACAAGGTAATCCAGTAGACCAAGCGAGTCCTCAGTCTCGTCAATAACTATAGCAATAAAATTATTGTATTTTTACCTCCATTTCCTGACCATTTTATGTAGACAAAGCAAATCAGAGTTGTTGCAACAACTTATTCCCTATCTATTTTTAAAATTTCCCAAAGAAATCGAGTGCTGCCATGAATTGCTGCCATCGCTGTTGTTTGGCTGAGCTCAAAACGGCATATTTCGACTGATCTACGCTGGCCTTGATATCGATTAAATCTCGTCCACTTTTGGCTCTAAAAGTATCCAAATTAGATCCAATTATAGTAAATAACGTCTTGGAGAGAACGAGATTTTCAGTAAAATCTTGCCAAGGGCAAGTTTCAAAGATGAGTCTCTGCAGGAAGTACGCAGAAGGTGTGTACAGTAGGAATCTCCTACTCGTACTCATACTCGTCGTGGATCTAAACCTCCCTAATGTCAAGTCGGTTACATCCGAAAATATCATCAAGTGGCCTGCCAAAGTCTTTGCTACTCATGGTTTTTCACGGGAATTGAAATCTGACAATGCGGCCTACTTCACATCACATGAATTCACATCCACCATGTCCTCATGGGGGATCAAGCTCATCCACTCAACTCTATACTGGCCGCATGCCAATGGCCAAGTGGAATGGTTTAATCAAGTTTTATTAAAGCACATCAAAACCAATCAAGCATAGCACACCAACTGGATCACCACAGTCCCGACAATGCTTCTACACTATAAAACCATGCCCCACTATATAACTGGACAAACACCTGCTTTTCTCCTCGTGAATCGAGAATTTCAAACAAAAATCCCCTTCCACACCAAGCATGCACCTCCTTCATTCTCAGTGACAGTTACTGATTCAAACAGCGAATAAAGAAGCAAAACCTACCTTGACTTACGCAACAAGGCAACCAGCAACAATTATCAACCTGGTGACGGATTCTTCTTCAACAGGCTCATCGAAACAAATTCTCATCTACCTTTGAACCAACTCTCTACACCATCACCAACATTAACGGCTCACAGGTCAATTTGCAATCCCCACAAGGCAAACACACAACAAGAAATTCTGCACACATCTGTCCTTACAAGGGAATAGTACACCCAACTTAGAGAGATGAGGATGAAAAGATAGACGAAGATCTGGAGAACATCTTCAGAGTAAATCTTAAGACTAAAGAAAAGGAGGATTGTTGTACCCTGACTTGATAAAAGGTCAACGTGATTCTGTAATGCAATATGAGTTTGCGTTAGATTGTTTATGTAATGAAGTAAGGAAGACATACGTTAGTACTGTTAATGAGTCATAATGATCCTTGTAATCTTACGGTTCCGAGATACAACAATAATATATATATATATATATATAGCATAAATGTGTTACCATGTAAGAATATGAAAAGGACAGAATTCTCATCTCTGTTTCCCAAAAGGCGTCAAGGCACCCGTTAAAAAGGAACTTAAAGATGCAGCGGTCTTTGCCAGTGTTAGGCCTACTATAATTCACCTGTTGGTGATACAAAATAAAAAACTGTCACATACCAGCCTTGGAAACTAGTTCCTCAAAACTTTGTCTCGTAGATTCAGTTTCTTTGGGGAAATTGCCAGTGTCATGTAGATCATCCAGCTCTACAAAGGAATGAGAATTGGCATACTACTCAACTAATTGCACCCTGATAAATTATGATATTTCCTTTACCTAATTCATTCACACTTTAATTTCTATTACTCGCACATATTCAGGCCTCGCCATTCACATGTCTATTGGTTCCAATATCAACATATCTTTCACTTTCGGTATGAAAAGGTACTAAACTTTTGTTCAAATTTGGCTGCATTTATATTTTGCCTCAAACTGGTATAGACTATTGTTTTAGATCATGACGGCAATTTAACGTCAGTAATAGCAGTAGCATCTAGCTGATTCATGGTGACTGAGTAATAGCTCTACTTAATAAACCTGTCAAGCACATTGAGCAAATGTACGTAAAGGCCATAATCTAAGTAAACAACATCATATGCTACTCATCATATCAATAAAACAGATTCAATTCCTTACAAATATCCGACAATTATGTAGCGAAGGCCTACCTTCGCAGCTAAAAGCCCATAGGCACACCTACCTTCATCATAACGGTCCCAGTTGTTTCCAAGTCGTTTTGCGTTACGTTTAAACTTCTTTGTCTAAAGTGTGTTGCAGATAAATATTTTTATTATATCCACATATAACTTGAGAGTTGACATAACACATGAATCCAACTTATCAATCCAAGAAAACTCAAAGGGACAATCAAAAGTATATTTCCTACAAAATCTTTGTGGTCTGTCAAGTGCAAAGAATGAGAGAGAATCGCTATCATATCCTTGTGTTTTATACCTGTCTTACATAGATGCTAGCTACCCAGTTCCACGAGATAATTACCAGCAGAAGTTTCAAATTCAAGAGTAATATGTCATAGAAACAATGCAGTAAAGGTCTCATTCAGTGTCAGAAGTTGTTTGTGCAGATTTCAGATAATGACAGACTAGTGTTAATGGGAGATTTGCCAAAAAACGTTTTCAATTAAAATAAATCATTTCAACATGCTGTAATATTATATATCTAGTAAAAATAGACTACGTAGAGGATATCTTCTGGCGATTTTCCATTTAAAGCAAAGATTCAAATAGGGGTATTGAATGGTGAGAAGAAATTCAACAAAGGAATTCCTCAACGAGCCAAGTGTCATATTTGATTCAACATTCTGATTTTGAACAGCCCTCTAGAGGAGCTGCTTGCTATTAACTTATATTATTACTGTTTTATACTGGTATTGCCATGTTTAGGTTGCTAATAAATATGAAGATGAGCAATTTTGAGAGGCTGGTCATGAGCAAGTTATGATGTGAAAGTGCAGATTCTCCGTTGACTTTTATAAATACCAATTTAACGAAATCAGTCCTTTCATGTTTCTCTTAAGGACTGAAAACAAACAATGCTCCAAAAATCATCACAATGTTTTCTTTGCATTTTTGCTGTATAAGTACCCTACACAAGAACATGCTTTCTTAAATCAACACATATGAACAAACCCATAGGAAGCCATTTTAAAGTTAAGGAGGACTTGTTTTGATAAGGATTTCTTTGTCTGCAATTTCACTTTGGACGCACTCTGGCATTTAACCATACTAGTGAAAAATTGCAGTCTGTAAAAGACAACTCAAGGTACAATGTCCCTACAGTCCTGCATTTAGTTAAGTTCACTGTCTAGGTTATTTTCAGCTGCATGTATGTGGCACCAACTAGAGCCATTCATTTGCATACATAGTATTATTGTTTAAGGAAAAATAAGCCTTTACTTGGCTGTAACCTCAAGGTCATCACCATTTCAGCTATGGTGTCAGCAGGTAATAGTGTCATTGCTACTCAGCAGTGCTTAAACAGAAATCATTGCCTCTGACTAAGACCCTAATTTTCCTCTAAAAACCTGTGAGCACAAGCACTAGTTCTGTATACATAATACTGTTGCATGTATGGTGCTCATTTTGTTGCAGGCATTAGTAACACAAACACAATACTCAAACATTATCATCACCATGGTACAGGAACTTGACTTTAATATATTTAGTCAGGATTATCAGTTTGCATTTTAGAAAGCCCAGCTTAAGTTGCATACACACAGATACGTCCTTCTAAGTATCGACACTGTTTGGTAAGCTGCATTTGTATTATTCCTTGTTTATGTTAGAGACAGCTACTGTGCCTATTAATTGTTTTCATTACACTATTATTCACTTACTTGAAGGACCTTTACATTGTTTAATCGATCTAGTAAGCTTATTGCATGTCAGGCAAATGTCTGCCATGATGGCTAGTAGCACAGCACTATGGAGGTCTATGAATCGAAATCTGATTATCTATCATTTTCAAGTAACACAGGGAATCGGTGGGACACAGAATTTTGTCAACACAACATTGTTTCATGTAATTTTCTCTTTATCTATTTGCAATTGTTATACTAGTGGATTGCATTGAATTCATACTATGTAGGCCCTACTTAGTTTGCTCAAGTCATAGATAGTATTAAATAATTCTGTTGTATATTTTCATATTGTTGTAGCATTGCCATGGTTTCATCCAGCTTTTCAGATCCCCCCATAAATTCAAGGTCCCCCCATAATTTTACCATGGGTAAAATTTCTTAGGTCCCCCCATAATTTGGTGCACCATAAAAGTTTGAGGTCCTCTCATAAATCAGGGTGGACCCAAAAAAGCAAAAGTCCGGGTTCACTTAGTGACACGAAAATGACTAAAACTAATGCAACAGTTGAATCTGAATGATCGCAATTGATAACAAGAATAAAAATTGGCAAATTGGTGACAAATTGGTACTCAATAAAGTCTTTTCATCATCATAACATCACAAAAACGACCAAAATAGTTCATATCCAATGATGATACAGTCTACCTGAATTCAATGGATTTGCTTTCTCAAATGGCGTTAGTACTCTGAGGAGTGTCAGACGAAAAAAGCTTTTAAGTACACAATGTTTTCGCTATTTCGTGCAATAGTTCAATTATAAGCGATAAGCTGTCCCACTGAAATGCATAGCAGTTAAGCTAGTTAAATTGTACTGCGAACTAGAATTCAACAAATTCTGCTGCGATTAAATTTAGGCATAATTTTAGAGCAACACAATAATGAATCTCAGATTTCAAAGAAGTTTTAGAAATCTACAAAGCTAAAATATCTTACGTTCTTTTTTTTTGTTCGATCCACAATCAAACCAGTCACAAACGTAAGCCTACAATTTGACAAATAAATAAAAACACAGAGCCTTCACCAAATATTATTCTTGTTAAAAATTGTGTATTGATTCAAAGGCAAATAACTTTCTTACAGGACTACTTAATACACAACTCGTCTTAAAGGAACTAATATCAAACTGGAAAGATTATTGAGCAACTGAAGAACTGAGGGTTCAGTCTTTTAGCAGGTTTTGGGAAAAGCCTGCTTTTTATCTCTTTGTAATATACAAATTCATTGAGTCATAGTACATGTAAAGTGAAAGGCGCAAAATATTTGTTCGAGTTGGTCCTTGAAGTGACATGAGAAAAAGTCCGATAAAAAGTTTATTCAGAATGTAAGTAAGACTCTGATTACACCCGACAACTTTCTTTATCTTATTACTAAAAAACAAACTGGCCAGTGATAGAGATGCTTAAGTTAGAACATTTTCCATAAATATGCATTTTTTTCTTCTTTCCTAAATCTAAACAAGAACATACGTAACTAGTTAAGCAACTTCAGTGTTGATTTGGGTTACAAAAAGTAAGCAACGGACGCCAGCCACGAGCACTTCCGTATCGGTAAATTTTAGGAAGAACCACTTATTGCATAGCACACACGATAATAGATGGAAAACTGAGATGTATTGTTAAATATGTCAAACTTGCCCCAATATAAATACCTAGAAAGATAGGCTTGGGCCTCCCACACAGACAGCCAGCTCTTAAGGTCCCACAACACCTGATGAGGCCGATACTTACTATAACCTATGCAAAACCTACAACGGAGTAGTAAAGTATGAAAGGCACAGCTTTGATGTTATCTAGTGAGATAGACTCCTTTACTTTTTCCAAAAAGTGTTTATCTGCGTCGCATTGTCCTTTTAATTCTGCAGGATGGTGCCAGAATATAATCTCCAAGAAAACTGTTTTCACCAGCTCAATCTGTTTGACACTACCCCACTTTATGGGTTACCAGGAATTTCTATGAAGAAGAGCGAGTCACTCCTCCTTTAAGTTCTGTTGACATTATGACTATTATGTTTTATTTACCCTTTACCATGGAACGAACGAAAATAAAAAACCTAAGCAACGGCTTGAGCGTCGAGTTTCTTTAAAAAATTTCTAATTTTAGCCTCAAATGTTTCTCAAGAAGTACTTCCTTAAAAGTCATGTAAGACAGTTATATGGACTCAAAAAATACCATTTTAACTTATAATAAGTAACATGTAGTATGTGCGAACAAGTGCAAAGGTGTACGTAGTGTGTAATAATAGATCGTTCAATAGGGTACTGTCTCCGACACAGATATAGTCATCTACATGTGTTTTTTACTGCTTGTTTCAGCATTTAAGTATAAACATTAAAACCAAATAATATGATAACGTCAAAGTGGATAGAATACTCCTTAATGACACGATCGTAGAGAATCCTGATGAGGACAGCATTATATTTGATTTGTTCTTTTAAGGTTTATCTCAACAAGTGTATAAAGTTTTAAAGTGTACGTATTGATTTGTGTTTTAATGGTAATACATATAGACTTTTGTAGGAAAATTTTATTTCCACCCATACTTTTCACTAATGTTCTTAACTTTTGGATCAGTTCAGTCTGCCTAAATTTCTTAAGAGTTTCTTAAATTTTAACAAATCTGAGTCTAAGGTTTTTTATACACTGGTTTCTTATAATCAAAACAACGTGTATATTGTAAAAACACCGCGCATCTAAAACCCCTCACGCCCCCTCAATCATTTTTTTCCTTTCTCTCTATGATTTATGGATTAGTTTTGTAAAGTTAGTGGATGTACAGGTAAGAATTAGTAAGTATCCTTTCTCGATCTATTATTATGTAAAGTTGCTTACAATATCATGAAAAATTTGGTCATATCCGAAACTAATTTTTGTACATAAAAAGGACATATCAATTAATGACGAGGGATATAGTATGACGTCAATGGGAAATGAATTTCTTTCTATCAGCAAAAAGCTAGCGTTTATCATCGTAGCAAGACAATGAATTCTTGTAAGCGTTCAGCGTATAGAGTTGATTTACTTAGCGTGCAAACCATAGAGAAGGTAGGGAGTTCCTACACATATAATCTTTCAAGGCGAAAATCCGCGATAATACCAGAGACGTGAACTTCTCATTAGTATAGGATCTCGTAAGGGATCTACAGTAAGATAGTAATGTGTTTTTCCAAATTTTTTCCTATGACGGAAAGAATGCCTCACCATTGCAACCATTATATTTGTTATGATATGTCCAAACTTGGTTTACTTCAATGAGCACCCATGGGAGAAACTTTCACATCAGCTGATTCGACGAAAAGAAAGAAGCGTAAGGGTTGGTTAAAAGTCTCCATTTTGTTCTGCCGCGATAAAGTCTTATCTTTAATAGATCATATGCATTGAGCTTGATGTCGATGTCCACCAGTGGATCATTGGGAGCTAATGTGGTGACTAGAGAAATAGAATATGTTAACATTGGAGGTCACCTAGCTCAGTTGGTAGAGCGCACGCCGTGAAAGCGTGGGTCACGGGTTCGATCCCCAGTGGTGACATGCTTTTCTATTTCTCTAGTGTTCTTTTCAAGACTAACTTTTCAAATCCTCGCTTCTCCATGATACTTTATAGTTTAAATAAAAACCAATGGAGGTTAATTATCAGGATGGTGGTTTCAGGATCGGATTCTACCTCCGTATCCATAATCCTTTCATCTGGGCATAGCACCGCAATTTTTCTTCTTCCCTTTTGTGTCGGCGTCGAGATCATTATCTATTTCCATTTGTTCCGAGCCGTTGGATGAAGGTGTTGACACAAGTAACGAGATCGTAGTATAGGCAAAAATGAGGAAGCTGGAGGGACAAGTCCAAATTAGTGCTTGATTGCAACATTATTTCCATAGAATAGCGCCAGTAGTATACACCACGGATAAAGGCTTTTTAAAATTTTATTAATGCAATTTGTTCTACGAAGAGTAGGGGATATATTCTTGAGAGTCCTCTGGGTTTGCTGATTTCGTTCATGTTTAGCAATATAGTGTGATGATCCATGTTCCAGTAAACAGTGGCGGAAATTTGGTTTTGTCATTCTGACTAAAGATAGGCTAGTTGGATAGTTTGGTTACTTTAGAATGTATGGTAACGATGATTACAGTATGAATGTGGGCTACTGAGAAAGTATGTCTTATCGGATACCGAATCGACACACCATTGAAGCTGAAGTATCCACCCACCCCTATAATAAGTTTCTGGATCCATCATTGCAAGTAACTAAGCGTTTTGGCTCCAGCTATTTGATTTATCATTTAAATCTACATGTAAACTAATTCTCTGTAGTGAAATTGATCATCTGTAAACGTGTTAAAATGTGGCAGGAATAGCAGTAGCCATACTTTTAACATGAGAAGACTTATTCGGTAAAAAATTAGAAGAAGCCTCATAATTTTTTGTATTTATGATAAAGTTGCCAGTTTGACCAGATCCATACTGACTGAACAATTCCGCTTCCATGTTATGTCAGTATCTTCATCTATAACTAATCGGTAAGTTATGAGATTAAATTTTTGAGCTCAAGAACGTAAAGTCCAATAAGAATTTGGACTGCCTGAATAGCTTTGTGGCTAGGACTAATGAGCTTTCACTAGTACTGTATATATTAAACGAAGGGCACCAATTAGAAAACGAATTCCGTTTGCTTCATGAACATTTTTGCACAGTATTGGATCTCAACCTACCGCTGCCTTATGGCAGAGTCACATTGCTGAACGGTGTTTTTGGTTATTGAAATCCTAGGTAGCTGTTTCCTTTTTAGGAGTTGATGTTTGGCGGATGAAGGATGGAACATGCTGCTTAATTCTGTTAATCAAGCTCAAAGTCATGCAGCGAACGTAGTCAGCCTCAGACTGACAAGAAAATTAATACAATACTGAGCTGCAATCTGTGAAAGACAATCTTTGCGACTAGTCGACAAATTTTCCATAGTGGTGTAAGCTACGCGTGAAGTGACGTGGCCTATTAGATATTGTTTTCAAATTGAATGGAATATCCACGTGTTAGGATAATTTTAAGTAAACAGGAGATTTTTTCCCTGGAAATTTGCCATCGTTTTGATATAACCTTAGCATCGATGATCTCTGCAGGATAGCCATAGGACAGAAAAAAATCTCTTCAAGAAACCAATTGCTAGTTCTACTTTGGCTTATGAACAGTTCATAAGCGCACGTTTAACCAAGGATTTAATAAGGTTCAGTTTGGTTGCTTGTTATCAGAATGAATTCCAAGAGATGTCAAGTTCTTAGCTTAATAATGGCATTTTATTCCCACCGACTCTCATTGCTTAGGTAAGAGATTGAGTTGAGAGTGCCTTTTCCCCGACGCCCTTTTTAAGTACCTACGGTGCTTAATTTTCGGTTGCCTTCCTTTGTTTTAACCTCATACTTTCCGTCGAGTTATTGCTTTTACTTTCATCATTGAATTGTAGGACTAAACTCGAGAACCATCTTTTTTAAAAAGTGTGTCTTTTTATTCCTCAAGTCTTTCATTTTTTCTGTGGTGCACAGCGTTCAAATGATATTCTTCACCATTTAAGCCTGGTTCACATTCAAGTAAAATCCGTCGGTAGGTCTGAGAGAAGGAGCAAGCAAGGAGATTACATGCCCAACTACGTCCATTGCAAGCGCAAATAACCAAAACGGAGCATTTCGCCTCAGAATTTCGTTGACGGGGGTAACTTTTGCTTATTCGACGAAGAAGACAGAGGTGAGCACTTTGCAATGAAAACTGTATCAGTAAATTTATCTTTTGGCCAATATTCATTGATAGATAAGGAATCGAAGCATTAACTTATTTGATTTCTCGGTTGCAGTTTTCGTAGTGAAACCTTTTTAAGGCATCAATTTTAACTTATTGTCTAACGTTTCTATTTTGTTCTGTTCATTGTTCATTTTAATGATAACACCAGCCTAGTTTGGACTAGCATTAAAGCAGTTTTGGGGGCGGAGAGCACAGGAAAACTAGCTGGTTTCATTACTTGCAGATTACTTCTCAAAATATTTACAACCAGTTGCCTATTTATGCTGTTAGTTTTCTGGAAATGGATAGGAATATCACCCCCGTCTTTGCTAAGAGGCCCTATTTTTCCTTGGCATCAAATAACCGTCAAAATTTGCACCTGTCATCGTCATCATAGAATTTCCGCGTCAGAACAAAAGAGGCGCCAGCAATAATGATAGTTGGAAATCAACATAGAAATCTCGTTGGGAAAAGAAATTTTTGCTACTTTCCGCCGACTTTTGCTTTGGCATATGTCAATCAAACTTTAACTTTTACGGCCAAGTAGTAGGGTTTGCATGCAAGTAAAGACTGGTTCATGTACGAGTAAAATCCGTCGCTGGGTCTGAGAGGAGGACCAAGCAAGGACATCGTTTTACTTTACTTCTGCTGATTCACATGCCCTCTCCAGTCATTGCAAGTGCAAATAACCAAAAGGGAGCATGTCACGTCAGAATTTCGTTGACGGGGTTTTTCATTCATCTTGTTGATTGTGACACTTCGGTCTGCAGACTTCAAAAAATAATTATCACGCCCATGATACAACCCCCTTGCTTGCTGAGGAACCTGATCTCCCTTTGGTATTAAATAGCTGTGCACTTGTCATCGTCATCATAGAATTTCCGCGTTAGAACAAAAGAGGCGCCAGCAATTCAAGTGATGGTCGGAAACCAACAGAGAAAACTCCTTGGAAAAGAACAAAATTTTTTGTTACTTTCCGACGACTTTTGCTTTGGTATATGTCAATCAAATTTTAACTTTCACAGCCAAGTAGTAGCGTAAACTTTGATGTAGTATTTGTTGGCTATGCACAAAATTAAGGATTTGAACAAGAAAGAGCTCTTTATGAAAGCGGGGGAACGTTTGGGAAAATGATTTTCTTTTCACAATTTTCTGATGTTGTTTCATGGACATTTTGTCATGGAAAACTGACTTCAAAGAGGATCTCAAATTTTCATGATGCACCAAATTATGGGGGGACCTGAGAAAATTTTATCCATGGGGGGACCTAAAATTATGGGGGGACCTAGAATTTATGGGGGGACCTGAAAAGCTGGATGAAACCATGACTCCCTTTTCTTGCTCCCTAACAAATTCATCTTCGTAACCTTTAACCTTTAATCAATCAGTAAGTTCTTCGGCTCTCATATCAAAACTATCTGAAGGATCATTAAAAGAAATACCGAAATAAACATCTACAACTTTATGTACAACGTAGGGCTAGCCGGTTTTTGCAGTGGGCATACTAGCAAACTGCTGAATTGTCAAACTTGTTTCAGACATTAAGGAATGGTTAATAACTTACGAGGTCAAATTGTTGATTCTTACTCTTAGTATAGTCATCATGCTAACTACACATGGCGTACTACAGACCCTACAACTAAGGAAATATACTACGTTACTTGAGTCAAAATCGAACCTTACGTCTCCTGAAGAATGTGAACTTCCATCAGCAAGTCAACCTCTTCCTCTAACGATCTAAACATCTCCATCAAAGGTAAAAAACTCTTTAACTGTTAATATATCTGCATAAGGGCTCTGAATTGTCTAACACAGGCTGGTCCTTCATGGGTATACTTTGGATGCTAGTAAGGACTGAGTAAATTTATAAGAGTTAAGCCTCCCTATCCTGGCTAAATTTACTTTTACATTAATCGATCAGTATTATCTATTGCGTTGATTTGTCCGCTTGCACTAGGAGGCGATTTTCCAATAGTGTCGATTGGGGAGACGTTACGGTGTGGCTACTAAATAAGGCATCCACAATTGAAATCCATCTCAGTTAAGCCTGAAGATCACAATAAGCAAAAACACTTGCAGTAGCCAAGAGATTCTATGGCTTTCTTTTTAATCTACAATTATCAAGCACTGTTACCTCCATCGTCAACTAGGTGTTTTTTTTTATAGTGAACATACCCATATTCTAGTGGTTACACTTCTATATCTCTCTAGTATCTTTTGGAATGTATACTATATATTATATACGTAAAGATGAATACTATATTTAATATACACCTGCGTAACTGAAGAAAAGGCAGTCTGAAAAACACCCTGAGAGGTAAAACATTCTTGACTTAAGTAATTTGCTGGGTTATTTTTCATTACCATTGGTTATTATAATGTCCACTTGAATATATTTAACACTATCAACAACAAGTCTAGCCAGCGATGCTCCCAAAGCGTAAACAGAAAAGCCATAACTTCCACTGCACAACTTCGTACTCAAAGAAAAGGAGATCTCCAAATGGCAATAGCCCGCACAGACTGTGTGAATAGGGCCTTAACACCAGCTTCTTAGTCCACGCCAAGCCGTACAAAGCCAAGGTATCACTCTGCAGGATGAGTTCGTCGCTTTCGTATAGTTTCTTAACCGACATTTGCCCGAGTATGAGTATTCATGGAATGTAGGCCAGTACGCAGATGAGCACACAAGTGAAAGAGAAAGAGTTCCACTACTCCATATTTGCAGAGGCAAGGATCAGCACCTGAGCACGTGAGCTGATATAAAAGAGGATATAAAGATATCCAATATATGAATAGCTAAATGCATTTCCTTCGATATTAACATAAATACATAAAATTAATCTTTGAAAAAAAGCAGCATATAGCTTCACTTCATTTTTTAGCTCGTCGATCTTATATAATATCGTATAGTTTACAAAATTATAAAGGTCAAGTTTGGCATGTAACATCCTAATTATTTGTTAACAACAATAAAACTTCTGTCGCAAGTTAGATGTTATAACTACAGGTCAATATGACTTTCATAACCTCAAGTGCTTAGTTGAATAAGGTACAAATTCCAGTTCTTTCGATCCTAAACCTCAGATAATAATGAAAATCAAGGACAGCATCATCACAGAAATACACTGTATACGAGCACATTAATCACAGACATATCTATAACAATGCAAGAGCTCTTTCATGGCTGTTTTCCTTTGGCACATAAATATGAAAATTGGCGCATTTCATTAATTGCCCGCCAGATGCACTAATAACTGAAGTAATATTTTATCATATCACCTACCGTTTGTCTATCACCAGCATGTACAACGCACATCAAATGCACTTCTATCCTGAACTTCTAAACTAACCGACACTTATACCGTGGACCCTGTTTTCCATAAAAGTCTAGCACAAACAGAATCTTTAATGACTTCAACGTGTTAGCTAATCGAATCCACATGTTAGTAAGAAAAGAGCCCTGCTTTAAGGTATGCAAAACAATTTTAAAATGTTCCTTGCAAAAAATCTACGAAAGCGTTAAAAATTCATAAAGCTGATCTCTTTCGGATAAATACTTTTTACTGCTGACGAACCGTCCATCAACAGATTCAACTGAGACGCAATTGTATGACTAATTGTGTTAGCACCTTTACTACCTATAAGCAAGCAAGAGAAGGTTTTCTTTTCGGAGATGATAAGACAGCCATTTGAAGAACGGAACACCGACATTCGCCCTACTACTTACTGACTTGAAAGGGTAGAGGCACAACATGTGTGTGACTTTTGTTCCACATTTCCAAAGTTAGATTATCCCTGCGTAACTGGACCGTGGGATAATTTGCTCCGACTGGAAAGGATCACGAAAGGAAGAGTCACCTGATATAAAAAGAATGCTCGGGATATTGGGTTTTAACTGTTTGTTTTTGAACAAAATTTACGAGGCAAAACCTTTGCCCTAAGTTCGCACTTCTTCACTTTTCAATCATGATATATACTGTACGAGGATTGGATGAGTTACAGACGACATAATTCCAAGTCTTTACAGCACGTGGATCTGCTTATTTTTCTGATTGGTCCTTACACAACGTGGCATAACGACATTCCTATTTGAGAAAGTTTTATCTACAGGTACGTTTAAAGTGTGGCATGCAGCTTTCTTTTGATTTCCCTTCCTTCTCTTCTATTCACTTTAAATTGTCATCGTTTTCTTTTCAAGGCATCAGTACCACCAGGCCCTGTTTACAGTTGGAACTTTATGCGCTCCTCAAGAGGAATTATCGTTATTAAATATTGTGCCGAGTACCCAAAGTCTAGATACGCCTTAAGTGCTGCCAGTACCCGCCTTGTATTGGCGTCTTATAGTTTCAACTCTTGGTTTCCTTAATTACGGTAACAATTAATATCACATTGGAAATGTGTGCACTTTTGTCATCTTAAACCATACATTCTCACATCCATTGGGCTCGGAAGAAAAACTAGAAAATCTAAAATAATGACCGAATATTTATATAAAATAGCATAGAAACAAACAGTAGATTTTTGACACATATCGTTACTTTGTTGTTTTTCCAGGGAGTTATTTTTCATTACCATTTGTTATTATAATGTCCACTTGAATATATTTAACACTATCAACAACAAGTCTAGCCAGCGATGCTCCCAAAGCGTAAAC
>JAAAKM020006971.1:136219995-136233398 GCA_010016025.2 Alatinidae sp. Z8VKAUB7J3 | reverse complement strand
TACTTTTACTAAATCATTTCTGATCTCCCATTATTGCGCAGCTTGTCAATTTTTATGTTTATCTTTCTTTCTCAAAGCTAATTTCTTTTTGTCATTTTCTGTAGTTCTAATATTCTACAGGGCACATTTAATAAGTTTATTAAGAGTTGCTTTGTCTTTTGTTTCTAAAAGGAGATTATTGCTTATCAAGTACGCCTTGCAAGCAGCATATGTGTAGCTGTCCATCAATACACCTACTTGGCATTCACAAATACAGGTCACTTAATGTCTCAGATGAAGCCAACAAAGAGGTCAGAGATCACATTAGCAGATTTACCGGATATCAATCCCACATTAGCAGGGCACATCATCCCGACAAGTCATACATTTCTACATCATCATCAGTTTCCAAACAGATGTTACTTACAAAGGAGTTAAATTTTCAGGAGTGACCTGATACTTGTAAAGGATCATGTTTCTAGAGACAAAGTCAGCATAAAGTATAACATAGGTTTTAAGCTCCATTTGACTGATCATGCGACAATTTGAAAAGAACAGACTGTACAAGACTGAAAATGCACCAGGCTAAAGTCAGTAAAGGCTTCTCCAGTTTAAATACCGCAAAGGGAGGCGTAGAGAGAAAAATAATGATAAAGTTGTTCTCACGTTTGATTCGCAACAGGCTCTTCCAAGACCTATTGTCTCTAATGAGACAGCTTTGTATGCAAGGAAATTCTGGATTTACAATTTGGAGATCAATCGTTTTAATGGCAATACTGCTGTCATGTGTATGTGGCCAGAGAATGCTAGCTCTCGTAGATCTGATGAAATGGCATCATGCCTTCTTAACCCTTTGAATGAGCTCAGATCAGATGAAGATTTTGAGGGTATTGAACAAGAGACGAAAAACCGAAAAGAAATTGTGATCCCACTTGAACAGAGAGATCATATTGCTTGTGCACAAAAAAAACCATCTTTCAAAGGTGATAAAGATAAAAAAAAATCTGTATTAGATTTTCAGCCTCTTCTCAGCTGTCTCATAAAAGATAATAAAACATATGAAAAAGATATTGTTTTCAAAGGTTGCATCATATCAAGTAGATGCGTCTGCACCATATAATATGCTTTTTAAGTATAATCATTCTAAAGTAGAAAAATGGAAAGCAGTGAGATTAAGAGAAAATGGAAGCAGCGGGTTATTGCAGATGTAGCATGTATCTCAAAGAATGCTAGTAGTAGACCATTTAAATAAAAAAAGTTTGATTAATATAGAAAATCATTGTCATTCTTTAAGAGTCGTGCCAGTGCTATTATCCAGAGATAGGTGGATATGACGAGGATGGCAGCAGTAAAATAGACATTACTGATGATTTGTATTAATTGGTGTGATAATAAACCAATCAGTAACTAAGAATAAAAACAAACTTTTAAAGATTTTGTAGGGTGCTTGATTTTTTCTTTTATGTTAGTTACGAGTGTTTAGTGATATTAGCAGAATATTCCATCATTTATTTGTAAAACATTAATCTTAAAAGCAAACAGCTATCATAGGTTTCAAAGACAAATTATTGTTAAGCTGTGTAACTCTGCCACAATACTTTACTCGTTTTAAAACTTGAATAATTGTTTCAGTATCATTGGTTTGGTACTCTTCGGCCCTTCTAGAGTCAGTCCAAATGAAATTAATAAAACGTTTGCTATACCTATTTTTCTCATTAGGACTTTTCAATAAAGCTCGCTGTAGTGGACGTTGATTGGTCAAAAGTACAAGCCAATCAAGCAGTTTACATTTTGACTAGCTCTTTCAAAAATATGGTCCAGTTTACTCTTTAATACATTTCATTGATAATTTTTGACGATCGTATACGTAGGAGTGTCAGACTAAAACTATGACGTAGATTACATTACTTAACTTAATCATTGCAACACGCTTGACGTAGCCATGTGGGTTTGTTATGGTATTTCATTGCTGACGTCATAACATAAACATAGGATTGCAGCATCGTGACGATACTACAGACATCAAACGCATCACTGGTGAAGAGTGTGCCTCCCAGCACAAGCTACTTGTTGTTGGCCTGCAGTTAAAGCCCCCACTCCTATGAAAAGAAGGTTTACTCCCAAATGCTGAATCTGGAAGCTCGGGAGTAGTGAAGTAATGTCCGAATGCAACCAGGTGGCTTCTCAAAAGCTAACAGCACTTCCTGTCAATGTTAACGAATCATCTGATGCTCTTTGGGATTCTTACAAGACTTGTTTAAATTCTGCAGCAGTAGAAGTCTGTGGATTGTCAAAGAAGCACAATTGGCGGAGGGAGACATGGTGGTGGAACAGCAAGGTGAAACAGAAGGCTGTGATCAAGGAAAAGAGGAAAGCTTTCAAACAGTGGGAAGAAAGGGGAGCCAGGTTGAATAAAATTGTCTTAAGCTAGTGGCAAAGAGATTAGTGCACAAAGCTAAGAAGGCAACAGAGGATGAAAAATTTGTCATCGGACCTCAAGCAGCACTGAAATATTTTACACAGCCAGGGTGATGAGGGATGAAAACCAGGACGTTGTTGGAAATGTGTCTTTGATGATGCTGGTGACCTGGGTGTTACTGATTCTGACAAAATATGTGCTTGGGAACAGCACCACAACAGGTTTTCAAACATTGGATTTCCATGGAATGAAGAGGATCTGTCAGCTGTGGAGCCTGTGCAAAGGCCTGCTGTTTACATAAGTGATGTAGCAGTGAAGAAGCTGAAACATGGTAAAGCAGCTGGGCCATCAGGTGTGGTGATCAAAGGATGTGATTGGAAGGAGAGTCTGTTGCGGTGGTGGACTATTTCTGCTACCTAAGTGATACCATTTCTGCTGGCAGAGGCTATGACAGAGCTATTACCACACAAGTATGTTGTGCATAGGAAAAAAATTCAGACAGCAACTACCACTTTTGCTATCCAAATCTATTTCCTGGCACCGAAAAGGTCAATTGTTCACTGCATGCATATGCAGTGTCATGCTGCATGAAAGTGAGTTTTGGGCTCCTACAAAGAAGGACATTGACAAGATCAACAGGGCAGACAGGACATTGCTGCGGTGGATTTGTAAAGTTCAGCTGATAGATAGTGTACACTTCCTGCTGAAGAGACTCAACTTGCAGCCACTGAGACTATCCTTCGCAGTAGGAGGCTAAGGTGGTATGTTTGTCAGTTTGTTAATATGTTTTGACCCCAGGAGCATGAACTGGATCAGAAGCACGAACTGGATTAACTGGGTGACCACACTAGATGTTCTGGTAATGCTCCCAGAGGAAGGCCAAAGAAGACATGGCAACAAGTGATTGAAGAGGACCAACGCTAGTGGGGGGTGGTGAGAATGGACCCACTTGAGAGAGAAGAATGGCAGAAAAAAAAAGCGAAATGTATGTATGTATTTATGTATGTATGAATGTATATTCATTCATTTTGGCATTTACAAAGAGTCAAAATCAAAATATATATATATGAATTAAAAACTTCTTTGAAATATGCAACAAAAAGTATATGAGATAAAAAGATACTTCTAAGGATTAATACAAGAGAATACGAAGACCCCCTACAGACAAAATTGACAGGGATATCATTAAAAAGGTTCAAAAGACCTTGTTTCCATAATAGTCTCTTCATAGGGTCCCCATTAATGCATTCCTACTGTTATCCAACCAGGCGAAGCTACAAAGCATGCTTGTCATACCCAGCATGACCACAAAACTGGGAGTTTTTTCTTGTGTGAATTCCCTTATCCTTTCCTTTCTTAAACAATTTAAAGATTTTTTCCTGACACAAAAAAAAATGGTCTCTTTCTTTGCCTCCTTTACATGTTCCGTGCACTGGATTTCAGCTCAACTTGGTGAACACAGTGCAACATCTCTGTATTTGGTTGTATCCCACTATATGCAACCTGTTCATTTCATCATACACCACAGTATGGAACCTGTCTTCAGTGCGTAACAATGCTAAGAAACAATGTGAGGTCTTGCCATAATAGGGAACGACAACCTTCAAATTTCTTATCATAATCCCAATGGGGTTTTAGGCCTAGCCTAAAACTCTGGGGAGGGGGTGGGGTGACAGCTCTCTCACTGGCAAGTATTAATTTCTTCAATTGGTATGCAAGGTTGTCTCTGCGGTCTCCATAGGCCATGTGCTTTGTATCAATGGCTCTCGACAGTGAATTCGCAGATGTCTACTATCATTTATCTGATGCGAATCATGCATTCTTAAACTCTAATGAGGTATAAGCAACATGGTTCGGTTACTGGAGTATTGACCTCAAAGTTTGAGCTGGCATTTATTTCAAGGAATGTCTGTGTGTGCATCAGCTAATCTTGATCCACCGAGGAACATACACAAACAACAGTCATACAGTTATAAGGCCTTTATGTGTGACTGGGGGATCTGCCAATTTCTTGTTAGTGGTCATGTTTAGCCTCCACCCTTGGCATGGTTTTCTTAGTGATGGACACAAACAGACTTTCGTAACATGCATAACTGAGGTTCTCGCTTCACTCGGAGGCTGATTAGTGGGTCTTTCACTTGATATACACCAGGAATACAAGAAGCTGTTATGATGTTGAAACTTGCTCCCACAGCTGTTGCATTTGGCTAAACTTGCCTGTTGAAGGTGGCAGAAGGGAAGTTCTACAAATCTGTAGGGAGTTGATTTAGTATTTGAGACAGTATGAGATATTTGATTGCAGAAGTTGTCTTACCAACACAGAATGAGTAGGCCGAATGTGATAGATGGCATCCTCAAATTTATAAGCAGAATCAAGGTAAAACCTTTCGTGTTGTTTCATCGTGTTGTAGTACCAAATACTCGAATTTAAGGGGAGGGCCTTCCACCGGCCTTCTGCGGGCCGACTGGGCCCTTTCCTATCGAAAGTACCGGTCACCGCAGCACGACCATTAGCAAGAGCCCAGCTGAGCCACTGCCGGTCAGAGGCATGCAAGTTGAAGGGGTATTATCGATAATATTGAAGGGGTGAGGTTATATTATCGATAATTTTCTTGAAACAGGCATTCTGATCTCTGGCCTATGACTAGTCTTCTTGCATCTTTTGTCTTGTGTCCTGGTTACCATCTTGTCACGTTGTTGTGGGCGTGACCACATACAATCCACTCGTTCAGAAAGAACACAGATCTATTTCGTATGCATCGAATAACAACATTAAAATACTAAAGAACGTATTATGGAGCTAAACCATTCGAAGTTATGCTTCATACTGATGCAAACAGTATCTACTCCAAGAAGTTTTAATCCTACGAGCTTGTCAGTTCCAACCAGACGTTGCAATCAACATTGACTGACGAGGAAGGAACACTTGCAGCCGTGTTAAAAAAACATAATCAGCCCTAACCGACAATCCAACTAAGTAAAGCCCACATGATTTTACGTTCCTGGCAAATACATCTCTTAGACATTTATGATAAATTAGATGGTAGAAAAGTAATGCCTTTACCTGAACATTTTTCGTTCTCTTGAATTGCTCGTACCAACTTCTAACAGCAGCTTCCATGGACGGCATGGCCAACATCGAAGGATGACCGATGACAGTTACGAAAAGAGCATTTCCTGTTAGCAAGCCTTGGCCAAAAACGGCTGCAAATTTCAGGCACTTATCAGCTAATTCTTTATCGATTACAGACATTTTTGCGAAAGAAGAAATCGCAACCAAAACAACGAGGCCTCCGTCCCGCAAAACAAGATCACGCAAAATGTTGAACAGCAAACCGTAAACAAGCAGTTGTTCCTCATGGGCCTTTCTCAAATTAATGATCAAATATTTCTGGGAATATTTGTTGCTCTGGAGGAGTGCACAGTGCAGGATACCAATCGGGGAGGGGATACTTTGATACTCAAAAGTTTAGGGGGTTAACATAACAAATGCCTCTAGATGTTTAGATCTTGGCATGCGAATAGGGACCTGTTCGCAAAATTGGGAGATCTACCATGCATTGGCTAAGGGCAATCAAATGGAAAGTTTCCTCCACGTGGAAGTAATATAATTTTAAACCATAGATGATGATAATGATGACGATGATGATAATGGCGATGATCTTGATGAAGAAGAGAGAAAAGGAGAAGAAGAAGAAGACGATAACGATGATGATAATGATGATGATGGAGATGAAGATAATGATAATGATGATGGTGACGATGATGATGATGATGATAATGAGTATGATGATAATGATGGTGATAATGGTATAGATAATGATGATGATGGTGGTGATGATGATGGTGACGATGATGATGATGATGATGATGATGATGATGATGATGATGAGTATGATTATAATGATGATGATGATGATGATGATGATGATGATGATGATGATGGTGGTGGTGGTGGTGGTGACGACGGCGACGACGATGATAAAAAGATGATAACGATACAAGTAAGACGGCAGAAAGTCAACTTAACAAAAGGTTTCAGTCTCTTGTATCGCTTTAGTACATTTACTTGTCATCTTTTACTTTATTACATCGCACAGAACATACTTCCGTACATATCTCTTTAAAATTAGTATTGTCGATAAACACTCATTTACGTGTTTACTGTAACTACCTAAAATGTCCTTGCACAAAACCCCAAGACGTATGAGGTTCGATATCACAGAAAGGACACTTTTTCAATTAAAGAAAATCAATTAACGTATGTTCAATGTACTAATCAAATCTTGCACTTTCGAGGTCGTACACGTTCCACAAATTTAGTGTGGACGTCTATTTTCTAGTATATGTTTGTGATTCATAAAGGCAGCCTGGTTGCCTCCGTCTGGCAGTTTAAAGTGTCTAAAATGTCGAACAGCTTCGTTGGTAACCATAGGGGGGGGGGCTCAAATCGAATTTTAGGGGATTGTTGATAGATTTTCCTGAACCAGAATTTTTCAGTAGGCTACTGTCCAAATTTGGGAAACACTCTTCCATCAAAGTAATTTGCAACTGTAGAGTGCACGTTTGACGAGAAAAAAACCCTGCAAAAGTAGAATCGCATTGTTGATATTTTAAATATGGAAAAATACAAAACAACCTGATACCTAAAACAACGTTTATCCTTTATCGACTCTAGGGCTACCCTGTAAATAGAATTGATTATCATATACCGGTCAAGCAGGAACTATTGTACCAACTATCATAACTGTCATATATTCAGAGGTCGAAATAACCGTCCGGCTCCGGCTACAGCTGCGATAAGAGGTGTTCAGTTCAGTGATACGAGAAAGCAATGACGACGTTAGCGTTTCGTAACCTGGTTCAAATAGTCCTGCTCAACAATTTCTAAAAACAATTTGACAGCGTGGTTTTACTTGGAAAAGCCACTGACTTGAAGCTATTCTTTTTACTTTCTTTAAACTACCTTGTTTCTTGACAATTATGGGTTGTTGAAAAATAAATCAAAGCAGCACAGTAGATAAAACCTTGAATGGCACTTTGTGTACTCACAAGGTGACCGGACTCCCTTTCCCTGGAGTTTTTCAAGTTTCATCTGACCTTCGCTTCTCTAACAGGCCTGCTTTTAACCTAATAATTGCTTATCTGCTTCTTTGATAGTTCTTCTGAGAAAGAAACTACATTCTGGTTGGAAAGCTTCAAATACTACCCCATTGTTAACGTTGTAATCTTCTGAATTTCATTGTTTGTAGAAGAAAGCCCATGACTCTTTTAAGTCGCTACTTCAAAAATAACGTTCTTCCAAACGAGGCTGTGATTCAGTGAACGAAACATTGTCAAATTATTTAGCAAATATTCGCTTTGTTTGCCAATACCATGATCCATCTGTCCGTGTGGTGTTCTCAAAATGTGCTCAACATTGGAGCTAAGAACTCGATGATGCGCAAGGCCATTTAATAGATACCTTAATACACAAAATTAACATTGAGCATTAATTGACGTTTTTAAAATTAAAAACCGTTAATTAAATCAACGTTAATTAGATGCTGACTTTAATTTTTGAAACGTTAATTTCAACGTAGCGCTAATTCTGCAGTGGACAAGCCAGGCGGAAAACGAATTCTTATTATAAAGTTAAGTGCCCAGCACAAGGCGCGTAGGTGAAACATAATGACAAAACAAATGTTTTACCTACGCGCCTTTTGCTGGGCACTTATCTTTATAGTAAGTATTCGAGTTTAGTAAAGCCCGGATAAATGGGGAAGGTTGCGTCAGGAAGGGCATCCGGCGTAAAATGTTTTTGTCAAATCAATATGCGGAACAACAATAGGATCTTCATACAGAAACGGTGGAGGCCCGGGTCAACAACGACCGCCTTCGATACTGTTGGTCAACGGGGTAACGGAGGAAACTGTGCGACTGTTGGTTAGAGACAGAGGACGAGTAGAAGTGGTCACGGACGACATGAGGGTGGTTGGTGTTACGGAGGAGGAAGCAAACAACAGACTGGTGTGGAGAAAAAGGACCTGCTGTGGCGACCCCTAAAAAGAAGGAGCCGAGAGAAAAAGGAGCAGAAGAAGTACGTCAGTTTGAGTACGCAAACAAACAGTATGAGTACGCAACCATAGCAACCCAGCCTACGTGGTGGCAACGACATGCTCTTCACCGTTTTTTCTATAAGTTGCTGCATTAATTGAATTAATAGTTACAGGGGAAAGAATTATATTACTTAACAGATTAAATTAACTAACCATTATGCAACTGATGAATAGATGTGATTAGCAAAAGGTGGCTGCAATGGTTTGGCCATGTAAACCGATCAGATGACAAAGCCTACTAAAATATTTCTTACAAAAATGATTTTACCAAGAAGCGTCCAAAAGGAAGACCTCCCAAACAATGGACGGGATTTAGTCAGGGCAGACGCTGGATTGCCTGTGTTGACGGCCGAGCGAAACTGCCAGGATCGAGCAAAGTGGAGGGAATCAATGCGGAGGAATGTGGCAAGGCTCTTTGGAGTGTGCGACTAAGTCTAACTAGGGTCGAGGTGATCCTCTTGCGGGTGATAGCAGCAAAACACATCGGACTACTTTCAGCGATCTGATAAGTTACTGTGCTCAGAGGGTCATTGCTACCATGTAACCAAGGGTTTTCTAGCTTTGAGCTTGGTTGCCAAAAATTTATGCAAAAACGCATCCCCTCTCATTACGCATCTATATGATTAGGTTGCAGGAACAGCCAATCAATACTACGACTAGCCAAGTATGTACTTCCATCCGCAGCTATGGTGAGGTAGCTGTTGAACGATTTAATAAACTCTACAACATAAGCTAACCAACAGCGAGTTCTAACAAAAAAGTAAACAAAGAGAATTCTAACATGAAAAAAGAGGCAAAAAAAGAAAAGAATGTCCACATAGAAAAAGTAAACAAACATGATGCTAACAGATAAGAAAAAAGCAAAAAAGAATGCTAGCATAAAGAAGTAAACAGTACAGACTACTGAAACAGAAAAAATTAACGAAAAATGCTTAAACGAAAAAGTAAATGAAAAATAATGCTAGCATTGGGAATCTAAATATGCTAAGATAGAAAAAGGAAACAAAATTAATACTAACATAAAAATGTAGAATAGAAAAGACTACAAGACTACTTAAATAAAAAAGTAAACAAAAAGTACTAAAATCAAAAAGTAAACGATAAAGGATGCTACCATTCAAAAAAATAGCAAGAGAATGCTAACATCACAAATGTAAACAGTGAAGAATGCTAACATGCTAACAAAAAAATGCTAATATAGATAAAATAAGCAAAAATTGATTCTAACATAACGAAGTCAAAAATAAAGGATGCTAACAAAGAAAAGTAAACAAGAGAATGCTAACATGAAAAGATAAACAGAGAAGAACTCTAGTATTGAAAAAGGAAACCAAAAATTTATTCTAACATAAAAAGTAGAATAGAAAAGACTACATAAATAAAAATAAATAAAGTAAATAAAAAATATTAAAAGTAAACAATAAATGATGCTACCATAAAAATCAGCCAAAGAATGCTAAAATTTAAGCAGTGAAGAACGCTTACATAGGAGAAGCAAACAAAATCATAAAACTGTTATCATAGAAAATGTAAACAGTGAACAGAAATATATGCTAACATAGAAAAATAGAACAAAAATGACATCTAAAAATATAAAAATTTTCAAAAAATACTTAGACTAGAAAGTAAATACAAAAGAGTGTCAATATAGAAAAAGTAAAAGTAAATATATTGATATAGAAAAAGTTAACAAGAAAGAGTGCTAACAGAGACAAAATAACCAAAATTTCTATTTTTGTTAAAGTTTGAACTGATAAGCAAAACTACAGAGGTCTATGTGTCTTTTAGCTTTATAAAAAGAATAAGGTTGGTTTTTGCAAATAAATTCCTAAATCAGTTACATCAACCATGATCATGACATTTTCATAATGATGATGAGACTAAAGTTTATAATCGTAACAAAAGGTAAATCCCCCCAAACAAAATATGATTTAAAGAAACTTCTTTTCCTTCTTCTTTTTTTTCTCTCGGCATTTTCCCTATTAGTCAGTGGTTGCCACTGCGGATAATTCTTATACATTTTATTCTATCTTGCACGCCCCATTCCGTTGCACCCATGGCCTTCATATCCTGCTTTATTGTGCCCAATAGGTGCTTTCACATCTTGCTTTATTGTGCCCAATGGGCGCCTTCATATCCTGCTTTCTTGTGCCCATAAACCTACGTTTGGGCCTTTCTTTTCTTCCTTTTCCTTTGCAGCTTCATCACCACTACTCTCCTTCCAACAAACTCATCATCCCTCATCACTACATGCGTGAACCATCTCAGCCTAGCTTTCCTCAATTTCCATCCCAGGGATTCAACAGGTGCCGTGCTTCTGATATAAACGTTTCTGATCTGCCGTTCCCGTGTCACTTCGATTACAAGCTCCAGCTTCTTGAATTCTGCTACCTTCAGTTTTACTTTTCGCTATTTTTGTCACTGCAGAGTTTGGAGCCAATAAAGCAGCACTGGTCTCATCACCGTGCTATAAATTTTACCTTAAACTCAGGCTGGCAACCCTCTGTCACAAATAGGTCCTGAAACATTTGTAAGGACAGGAATATGGTTAGCCCAGTAACCAAAGCAATCATCATACAGATACCAAAGAAATGAAACGGTTGCAAAAGCCAAAATAAGCAAACTGCTAATCCCATCATTTATCAGAGTAAAATATTGCTATAAGCCCTTATATACCAAATAAACAAAGAAAATAAGAAATATTTTATGACATCTCAACAGATTTTAAAACGGTTGGATTGCCATTAAATGAAAGTGCAACTTGATAATTGTTTCAGAAAAATACTTCATACCTCAGCCATCAGATTATCTCCATTGACCATATTTTGTTTACTTTAAAAGTATTCAAAGAGTATGGCACAAAGTGATGTCATTTTCTTCCAATCACGAAGACAATCAAGTTTCTACACGAACACGCTAAAAGTTTAGTCTTCCTTAATGCTGAAATTGTTCTATGGTTTACGTCAAAACTTGGAGTTAGACGAGGGTTTATTATCTCCAAATATCTTCAATCCCTTCTCGGAATGAAGTAAGAAAGAGATTGATGAGAACTCAAATAGTTGTAACAATCGTATACAGGCGTGGCACCCTGTTACTGGATGCCGAGTCAAGGAAGAAAATAAATGCTTTGAAATGAAATGCTATGAAAATATTGCAAACTTTCGTGATAATTTAGAAAATAAGAGAAAGTGTTTTAGAGTCTTGTATACTTTGCTTATTTTAATCTATCATGTTTGTTATCGGCGTTGCTTGATTGATGACAAATGTGGTGGTTGAGTCATTTCTTGTGAACGTGTATCATAAAACTGCTTATCGTGTCACTGCATATACGTTGATGTGAATAGTGTCTGTCGCGAAACATTAAGCAAAAAATAAGTTCTTATTACCGAAGCGTTTTAAAAGTAGTGTTAGTGCCATCGATCTATTATTTAGTGTTTGATCTCTCTTTGCACCTCTGTCTCTGGAGTGAACTGTTAATGTTTTTGTGGATTAAACAGGATGTTAGACGGTTTTTGGCAGTTCCTGCTTCGCACGATTAAGCTAACAAAGTTTTCTCCCTTTTTAGTACGAAAATCACTCTTTACGGTAATCGAGCTTCAATCGAACTTGGTTTCCGTTAGAATGATGTCCTCCACGGATATTTTCAAGTAAGGCCACAGTTTCCAGGGTTTAGCAGTAACAGACACAACTGATTTCAAGATCACAATTCTATAACGAGTGCTCTTTTATACAAGCTAGCTCAAACCGGATACATAGATTGGTCGTGTTAGTTTATAGACATCGTACTGTTTTTGCTTTAATTCTGAGAATCACGTTTTCTCCTTTTCAACAGAGTAAGCACCGATTGCATCCTTGGTTAATAAAACCAACTACATCCCGTATCAGACTGTGACAGAGGAAAGACATGTAATAGGTCTTAAAAATAAAAATAAAAACTTAAATATTCCCCAGGTGAATGCTAATTAGGATCGATTCCGTGTTTAGCGATTGGAAACGAATTAATTAGTCGTTATGACAACAACGCATAGGATGTTAGGTTATACAACAACTGTCGTCGAACACGAAAATTGAAAATTTAGCTGCTGGCCCACTGTGCTTAAACTAGCATGAACCTTAAATTTACTTCAATAAAAATGTTGGCACAGTAGCTTTGTGCTTTTCACTGTGACATTGAAACGCCGATTATGACTGCTTTGTATTGTATGGACAAGAATTAGGAATAATACTAAGCTAAAATATAGTTATAAACACAGCTACCCACGAGTAAATATTTATCAATCATCCATTAAAGTGTTGAGGAAAGGAATTCAATATTTTGAGCTTTCTACGTTTTCAGGAGAAGGTTTTTACATGTGACAGAATTTAGAAAAGCTTGTTTGCGATACATATCTTAAAACTGCCTTGCGTAATCACAAAATTTTGCATAGTACATGTTGTTTTTTATAAGCATATTATTTTTCCGACACAGCCTAGGGTATACTTAAGCAAGGCTCCATTTCAGGCTCAAAATATGCTTATCATATGCTTGTTTTGAGTCAAATTCAAATCCAGAAAAAATCAACTCAGAGCTGTTCAACAATAAAGTAAGACTTCTATGGTAGGTATACAGTAGGTTTCCAACGTTCGCACTATATGTAGGGCTCTCCCCACTCTCAACAATGAAAGCTTCGCATGTGAATTTAAATCATATGTTTGACAATTTGGTACAATCACAAGAATGTCAGGCAGGGCAATATGTTTAGTGTATGCTTATTTTTCAGCAACCTGAGCCTATGCTTATCATATGCTTGTTTCGAGTCAAATTCAAATCCAGGAAAAATCAACTCAGAACTGTTCAACAATAAAGTAAGACTTCTATGGTAGGTATACAGTAGGTTTCCAACGTTCGCACTATATGTAGGGCTCTC
>JAAAKM020006971.1:136190970-136219895 GCA_010016025.2 Alatinidae sp. Z8VKAUB7J3 | reverse complement strand
ACAATTTGGTACAATCACAAGAATGTCAGGCAGGGCAATATGTTTAGTGTATGCTTATTTTTCAGCAACCTGAGCCTGTTTACGCTTATACGCATTATGCTTATAAAAAGCATGTATTGGTCATAGGAATTTGTCCTCGCGTGAAGAAGTTGCACATAGGAGCGGATAGTAATACTCTATTGAAAATATCAAGTGCTTAAAGCGGCCCACAGAGGCTCAATGAAAATTGACAATCGTGAGGATAGTCTCTTATTGATAAAATTCCGGGTCCCCCATACATGATTCAATTTTATTAACAATACTGGCTCATTTCAGTTGTGCTCTTCGTCGTGTACGGAATAGCTACCCTCGGAACGTCAAAGGAAAGACCAAAATATCGATCACGTGTTGCAAACCACAGACATCTTTTCGTAAATCCCAATTCTATTAACACCTCCATGGTGCGAACAATTCAAAATTATCAACAGACTGTCAATAAATATCTACGGATTTTGATTTTCGTTAAAATACTGTTCAGTGCTTCAATCATCACCCACAGACGATCAATAATGTTATCAATTTACAACTTCATCAGTATAACTGTCAAGATTATTGCGCGTCTGTGGGCCGTACTAAAACACAGTATGAGATTATTTACTAATCTGTGCAAAATTCCAAATGTAATGTTAACCATAATTCCTAAGATCTCATGGTCTACTGTATGCTTTCATGTATGATATTTTTATCAACATCTTTCAAAATATGACACGGTAAAAAGGGCTCGGTCCAGCTCCTTTATATTGATGTGGGGTCTGGATCGAGTTTGAAAGACCCCATTACTCTATAAAGCTTCAGGTAAACGATTGAAAGGGCACATGTGTAATTGGTTGTATTTTTAATAACGGTGGGTTTTAACTACGATTTCAATTTATGCAAGGTCGAATGATGAATTAGCAAAAGCATCCTCTTGGAAAATATATATATGGAAGCAACTTGGTGTATGGCAGGCACTGATAAACTTCAAAGTCCCATTCTTCGTTTTGTAACTTCATTCGTAGGAACACCCAGTTCCGGAGGGGAATTGTTTGAGGGGGAGGGGGCACATAGCTAAGTGAAGCGCGTAAGCTTTACAGTTATGGGAGTAGTCAACCTGTAAAGGCACTGGAAGTAAAAAAAAATGAAAAGGATTACTTCAGTAGATTCCACAACGTCTAATTTTGAACACGTCATGAAAAAGCCTCTAGAGAGACATATTTTAAAGTCAAGGTGATTCCACAGCTCGGGGCTAATGGTCAAAAAACACATTTAACAACATCGACAGCTACAATAAAACTATGCTTTAAGAAATCAGATAAAACTAAAAATTATACTTGGATCTGCAAAAAGAAAAGCAAATTGATAGTGCTTCGAAGTTATTCAGCCGGAATGATGTATTTCTCGATGGGCTTGGTCTTTTCAAATTGCGCTCTTTTTTCAAATTATAGTTCGTATTGTTGCTTTGTCGATCAACGCAGTGTGTGTTACTTTACATGGAATACAAATAAAGCAACAGGTTAAACACAGCCGTGAGCGAAGTCAAGATAGAAGTCCTAAATTACGAAAGAGGGGCCTGGTTGCTAGGTTTCGATTTCCTTCCCGATAATCCTCTCCCATTGACTGCTCCAGCTAGTCACGCGATAAATTCATCACTACTCAAGGGTATCTAACTTATTGAAAATCTTCAAGGGGAGCTCATTCTAATATAGTCAGAGGGACACCTTTTTTAATTATAAAGGCATTGATCCGAGATCACGCTAGCTTGCTTTCCATGATCGATTGTACGAGACAGAGTTCACAACAGTAGGTGCAATCAACATGCTGCCATTGTCAAGGACATCAAATTCAACAATGGTATTTTCTTCTAGGTACAAGTTGTAACTGTTGCTTTTAGTTGCCATGCTGTATCATGACCTAAGCGTTGATTGTCACAAGATTGTCGATGACTTCACGAATTTTGATGGATTATCAATGTGATGTATAAGGGACAAGTAAGATAGACTTTTTTTAGCAAGAACAAATTTAGTAGGAACATTGAGGCTCAGATTGTCAAAACATTATGAAAAATTTAAAACCAAACACCAGGCTGGATGAAAACTCATAACAACATAATTTGTTGCGCAGTATTTTACAACAAAATTAGTTCAACGCCATCAATGTCTTCGGCTCTTATGTAGTCCGATGAACCGTCACTAAATGAAATAATGTACTGTCTGAGTTTGGTGTTACAGTACAGGGGGGGGGGGGCAATATTCCGGGGGGCAATTCAATGAATACCAAACAATTGATGCCACACTTCTCAACTCCATCAGTTGGCAGTAGCTGTCGTAAGAACAAAATAAGCACAAATGAACCTACTTACAACCGAAAAAAAGAACACTAGCCTCAGCCTAAATTATCTGGTTCTTACTAAAGAAAGTGTAGCTGTATTCTTCTTCTTCAGGTGCCATGCCTTTCGGCTTTGGCGATCATGGTCTTTCATCCATCTCGCTCCAGACACTTGTGATTGCGACAGTAGGGTTTGATGTTCTTAGCTGTATTCCAGAACAATATTAGCCTTCGTTGCACACCCAAACAAATTTCTTTATTACGGTCTGCGAATCATACAGTAAAAAGTCGTACAGACTTTCACAGTTACGATGCTTGCACGTGTTTTCTTGGCTTTGTTGATCCTTCTGGGAAGGGCCAGCATATGAAAGGATAAAACCCCTCGAACGTTACATTCTTGAAGATTGGCAACCTATTTATCGATCGACTCTGATTCATTCAAATGAGCTACCCTCTATTTAGTGATTCTTGACTAATAAAACATGTGCGCGCGCACTTTACAGATAATGTTGTCAAGCTTGAACGGCTTTTTGCATTCTCATTCACAGACCCAAACAGTCAAATGAGATAACCTCTGTTTAGTGACTCTTGATTAATGTAACCTGCGCGCGTACTTCACAAGAATCTTGTAAATCCTGGACTTCTTTAAGCCGTCTAATTCGCAGACTCCAACAAAGAAGTTCGTTTGTGTCTGCAGCGCATACATATAGAGAATTTTTCAAAACTCAGCGATTGAGGTCTGTATTGATTATTCGGTTGTCTGCACAGGCCATAACATGACTCTTTTGGAATACGAGTTGTTTTCACAGCGCGTACACAGTTTAAGCCTTGCAATGGTAAAGGATTTACACTAACCTTACTAAGCATTCTGGCTGCATAATTTCTTGCAGCTTTGTCTCACCGTACAGCTCAAATATCGATTTCACCAGAAAGTTCTCATAACTAGCATCAAACATCACCATACAAATATTTGATCTAAATCTTACAAGGAGAACCAACTGTAGCAACCTGTGTCTACTGGCCCTGCCTCTGTCACCTCAGGGGTCAGAAAATAATGGTAGTTGCCCTGCTAGACCTGACAACCCTGGTAAGCCTCCCGCTCTTAGGCGCAGTGACGTAACCCAACCTCTTTTTGGACGTTGCCTGTCAGTGGTTCACGACCTTTAATGGCTTGGGATTGAGGTTCATGATCTCTAAAACAAAACAACACCAAAATAACCACTGATGATATTTAATATTCTTTATAAGAGGGATTCGTAAACCAGTTACCTTACTGACAGTGGCGGATTCACCACTTGATTGCAAGGAAGGGGATAACTTCAAAGGCGCTGATTTCATCATTCGACAGAATGGATTCGTTGATGTTCCTATGCTATACTCTTTCAACCACCCACGAACATATTGTAACTGTCTTTGTTGAACCTTATTAAACCAGCCGAGCCACCCAATTAGCCTATCTCCAATCAGAATGACAAGTCAAAATTTATAGAGGGTCCTTTGTAGGACGCGTGTGCTAGGTAGCCCCCCCCCCCCCCCGCCCCGCCCCCCCCCCCCCCCCCCCGCCCCTCCCCCCCCCCCACCCGCCCCCCTCCCTAAGGATTTACCACTGTTAACAGAGGCTTGGAAGCCTTATGAAAAATCTACACAAGTATCATTAATTCTATCAAGACGGTTCTTCCTCCGCTCTTTTCACTGTGTTAGCTGTTCTTCAAACAAACTATACTCTTTTCTCATTTCATGTATTCTTAACTATATCATGGATGGTTCTAGTACATCACTTTTTAAGTCTATTTTTTGTACAGAACTGGCTCTTAAGTCTGTACTCTATATTATCAAATTTTGCTGAGTCTGATCAATCCAGCTCATCCGACCTTGGTGGCGTTCCTGTGGTTGTTTTAGAGGCTTGCACTCCTCAAATATCTTTCTACGTTAGTGTCTGGTATTCCATATTGCTGGGAGGCATCTCAGATAGCCCCAGTTTCTTTATAGTAAGATTTATGATCCAAACAAATATAGGCACGATTAGTTTCCTTTTTGCTCTTAGCAAATTCTTTGAGAGTTTCACCTGCAACAGCCACTGATCATCGCTGATTGTACCTACAGCATTTTGGACATTCTTGGCGAAGTTTGCGCCATAATTTTCATCATATTCAAGTACTTTGACAGAGTTTAGAGCATTCTTCCATTTCATAAGACCTTCAGAATTATTAAGTTTTTCCTATCTACTTGTCATGTTAGTTTGTTCTTGACCAATGTCGGTGTTTTTCAAGGCTTTATTCTTTGTCCTACTCTACTTCTCCTTATCATTAAAGATCTTCCAGGTGATGTTTGTTATTTTCATCTAAATATGTGCTGATTATACTACACTTTAGACTATTTAATGTTTGTTGTGTCGACTTTTTTACCTTTCTTCACCCTGCTGTATAGTGTGGATTGTTCTTTAGTCTATCTTTTTTCTTGAGCACTGAATTGTTGCCTTTACGTTTATCAGCCACAACTTTCTATCTTACAGTATGTGTTACCTCTCGTAACGAGCATATTTATTAAAACCCAGTATCAGTTTAGTAACTACCAGAAGAAGAAGAGGCAGTTTTGCAACAGAGTAACTGTTTACACTGTAAATTTATTAAATGTAAGTGGTAAAGAGACTTTGGCTTTACAAGTTCCGTTTCGTTTAGTTCGAAATATACTCTGCGCACCACGTCTACCGTAATGTCATTTGCTTGGATTGTCTTTGATTAAATTTCCCCCTTGCACGTTACATCATACAATTAGTGACTCTATATTCTAATTGGAGCTTGTACCTTGCGAAAATAAATAATAAAGGGAAAGAAAGCTAAATTGGTCAAACATTGGTGAAAAATTGATTTAATGAATATTTAGAAAAAAAACCCCAAAATTTTGCTGTTTTAGAACAAAACTGAGGGAGCAGTTTATGATAGTTGGTCGTAAAGAGGCCATAACAGCAACTCATGCGGCCCTTTTCGTTGTCATATCTGCATCAGAAATTACGCGTTGAACCTACGAGTTAAAAAAGGCTGGAAATGTCTTTTCAACAAGAGTCCTTCTTCAAATAATAATGGCTCCGCGAAGTTCCAGATCAGGATCCATATATTTTGAGGAAGTTGATGCAGTCATTTTCAGTTAAATCAGTTGCATGAATGAAGGTTCTTAGTTCACTAGAAGTACCATCTGCACTCTCTTAGCTTACGATTCTTCTTACGGACCCAAATCAATATTAACACATTATTGATAAAAATATAAGTTTTTCAAAGCCTCAGTACTTAATATTTTGACTTTGATAAATCCATAAAATATTTTCACGTAATGGTTTATCGGCATCGGTCTAGGTAACTGCGGCAATAGAAACAAACAATTGCAGTGTATAGCAGTGTAATAGACCAAAATCCCATCAAAATGTCGCCTGTAATACTCTTAATATCATCATATTTACACAAGAGTTTGAAGAAGGAAAACCAGCAGCTGGAGAAATTATTGCTATCCATGCGTGTTGAGGCAGAGCTAAATTCATATTATTCAATTACAGTTCATCTTAGCCTTGATAATCTTATAAGCAGATTATTGTAAAAAGTGTGTATTGTTTCGAAAGGGAAGTCTTAGCTGTGTCGTGGCTTTGAAAGATGTACGTGTTTCCAACGAGCCCTCTTAAAATGTGCTATACCTTTGTTAGAACGAAGAGTCTCCTCAATGTTATTATGTTGCTTTGAGTGTCTCTTATATCTCTATATTTGTCAAACAAGAATTTTGTTTATCTTTACATGAGCTCTTGTAATTCAGAGTGGTTATCTAAATTTAATGTTTAGCGTTCAATAGATCCTGAGGCGCAGCTAAACGCTTGCTAATACATGAAGTATTCCAAAGCAGTCTTAAAAAGTTCAATATGAGTCCGTTTTTAGCAGAGAGACATTTGAAATTTATGCTTGGCCTTAAGTTAGAGGTGAAGAGTGTTGTATAAAGTCATACAGTGCTTTTTATCCATCTTTGGTGTCAAACCTCCCATTCTCAACTATAACGCCATGGCATACTTAATACATTGTTAATGTAAAAGTCGTGTGCTAAAACTCCGTCTTCTCTCTCCTTGAAAAGGTCCTTAACATTAAGAATACTCCCCGTTAATATTGGGTTTGTCCTTTAGTTTATTTACATCAGAAACTGAATTTCAAGAGAGAATACTACACGATGTTTGATTGGAATGAACAAGTTGACAATTGGAGAGTGGTACAGCCAAAATAGGAGACAGGACAATTGCTTTCACATAAAGTTGGTAGTGTTGCACGAAATAGCGTAAATATATTGTACTAAAAAGCTTTTTTCGTCTGACACTCCTCAGAGTACTAACGTCAGAATGACCGAAATGGAATGTGTGATGGAGGCCACAACTCCAATGTTTAAACATGAATATTTATAAAGATAACGGATAACATGAAGAATTTGAAAGCTTTTCCGTATTAAACAGATTTCTTTACAGCAGGGTTTCTCTCTGGCTGTATTCAGTAACTTATGACATCAAGACGAAATGGAATGATTGCAAAGCCAAGATATCATGAGATATTGTTGATCTTCAAGAAGCCACGATTGGCAATTTAATAGGTCAATACATTTTTGTTTTCTGAGTACTAACGACTATATAAATGTATAGCCTTTGATGTGTCATATGCCTAAACAGAGACTTCAGAACGCATTAACGCCATGTGAATTGGGCCAAGTTTCAATCTTCATTATGTGAGGAAATTTCAGCCCTGTTAACAAGACATCAATTTCTGGAAACCACTGCATTTTATATCAAAAAATTACGAAGACTATCAGCAAGAAATCCTAATTAAGTTTTACATCTATTAGTATACTGCTGATGATTTACTTTCATATTGCTTTGGTTACTTTATCAAGTAATTAAGTCTGAAATATGGGAAAATGAGTGCCAATTTTCTTCCTCAATTCATCAGAAAGATTGGTCTGCCATGGCAGTTTTAAGCCACCTGGGAGGCAAGATCCCCAAGTGACAAAAGCGCTCCATATTCACCAAGCCAAGCCAAGCCAAGCCAAGTTGGAAACAAAATCCTTTTAGGGGAATTACGACGCTTGTATCCCAAACTGTTTAACGACTGTACTCAGAAGTTTAATTACGACCACATATCACAAATAACCAATTATTTCCATACCTGCTATTTGTCGCCATCCGTTAAATGTCTCTAATGGCGAGGTATCGAAAAGCGAGACATCGAAACAGTGCCTCCTCTTGAGCATAATGACCGAAAAAGTGAACAGGATCCCATGATCAATCTTGCAATGAACTCCTCAGTGTGTACACCAAGAGAATCCGAATCAATAAAATAGCATGAAGAATATAAAATTAGCTTGTCGGCGTTCTTTTAGAAGTTACAATGTACTAAATATCAACTTTTTATCTAGTATACGTCTTCAACATTATTTCTGGTGAAACGAAGATTATAAATTTTGAACCGTCGTGGGGGCTTAAGGGGAAATTGTCCTTTACTCCATGTTATTAATTGTCCTTTATGCCATGCTTCCACATCCAGTAATTCCTACATTGAACAAGGTGTTTGTATCGCTTGGGAAATCGAAACAATTGGGAATGCAGAGTTAAGGGCGCCAACTTATGCATGTAGCTGCTGCTGTGACAGAAGGCGGCCTGGGAATGAACATCCGGGTATCTATCATGGTACTCAGTCTCTGTATTCTTGTAAACATTACCTCGCTTACTAGCCTTGACACTTTTCTCTGGCGTCTCCGCAAACAACGAAGGCTGCATCCTTAAAAGCATTTCTTCATCTTCATTCATCTACTTTTGTCCCAAGGCATTCTTGTTCTCAATAGCAACAACGTCCATTTCTGCAATAACAGAAAACATCTCTCAAGCGGCAAAGTAATTTGTACAACAATGATCTTCCGTTAGTGATTAAAATTATGGCGATGGTTTGTTTACATGCTTTGTCTTCCTTCATCATGCTCCTATCTTCATCACCTTTAATACAAAAGTGCTCAATGGCTCTTTTATAATTTGTACTTCCCAAGTAGTTTTATGAGACCTCCAGTACGGGGCTAATGGGTGGCCTATATAATTTATTAGAACAATTTCTCAACCAAGACAGGTAATTCGCTGTACGATAATAAACTACTGACTCGTATCTTTTAATCGCTATCAGCAAGGAGACCGTAGAACAAGTTTCGCTGAATGTGTTATGTATGTACATGAAATCCACAGAAACATGTTTCCGTAAAACACGATAATGTTATGTCGTAAACGACAAAAGACGCCGAGCAAGACGAGGAATTTTGCAAATTGGCATCTGGTCTAAGGATTATAAAACATTTGTTGAGCAGAAAACGGATATGTTTATCTCGGTAGAAATCGATCACACATTTTTAACAAAGCAACTACCAGAAGTTCCATTTCTCAAAGAAAAACCTTGCTCACAATATAAAATATGAAAGGCTCGACTTAAAATCAACACAGCAATCTATTTTGGGAATAATGATTAACTCTACGAAAGTCCACCTTAACTGAATCGTAAGTAACGAAAAGAAAAGAAACAAAGAAAAGAACAAATACAATACTAAAGCAATGACACTTATAAAGCTTCAAAAACACTAACATGTTGATGTAATTTCCCAACTGAGCTAAAAAATTAAGGTTTATAAAAACAGGAAGGTCACAAAAAGGCAACAAAAACATATTTAGTATAAGTAGCGGAAGAGGGAGAACAACAATGGCTATATGAGGCACAACGCGGCGAATGAAACTCTGCGGGAAAAGATAGAGAAGGTGAAGGTGTAAAAAACACGTGACGTAGAAGTAAGAAAGAGAAAAAAGATGTAGAAAAGGAAGAAGAAGAAAAAGGATAAAAAATGAGAGAGAAGAAACAGAAGAGAAAAAAGCTACTGAAAAAGCAGAAGTAGATGAGGAGAAGAAGTAAGAGAAGGGTATACAGAAAGTAAAGACGGAAGAGGAGGAGAAAAGGAAGTACAAAATACCAGTAAATGTATGCAGATTGGACACACGATCTGATTCAGTTGATACTCTGTAGAGGTACGAAAAGTTTTACTTTGGGGCAATAAAATTCGTGAAAGTAACAAAATCAATTTTTGGGAGAAAAATTCCAGTCTTAGTTGACATCATCTTCTTACTCAAAAAGACGTTCTTTCACATTTACGTTTGATCACTGCATTACAGGGATGCTTCCTTAAGAGTAGTTCACAACAGCTATGCATATTTTATCGACGAAAATCTATTTGACTCCCGCCCCTTTAACTACAGTTTTTCAGTTTCTACGTAACATGAGAACGGGAACACCAATAGAACGGACACGAAACAATCACATGTTATTGACATGTTACAATACAAAATCTACTAATACAATATCAGAAGAAAAAATTCTTTTGAGTTGTGTAATATTTACACTCATTACCGTTTGCTATCACCTCCAATCAGTTACCTCTTACTCGTAATATACCCCCCAAAATGTGCCGTTGAATCTTTTACTTAATTTAATTCAATCAAATAACATAGCAAATTACTCATATTTCAAATTGCAATAAAAGAGAATCCGGACGGAATCTATGATTTACGAAGGCTAATTGAACTCCGTTCCTGTAAGCGATTCACTCCTCAAAGTTTTGTAGAAAATTATTCCTATGTATCGGAAAATAATCTCACCTCTCCGTAACTATCGCAAACACTTTTAGTGATAAAACGATAAACACCCAGCGTAGTTATTAGACTAATTACATCATGCTAAGGTCGACGTCCCCGCCCATATAGCCGCAATGGCGAATTCTCTACACCTTCCGATAATTTAACCCTCCCCAACTTAACAATTGGCTAGTAAGAACACCACCCCGATCACAGTATTCGACCCTCCCCTACGATTGTGTCGGTACGAAAAGATTGCATAATGCAAGAACGTATTAAGACTGTTCCTAACACAGTTTAAGCACAGAGGTAAGACTGCTTTGCAATATCATAAGCATTGTTAATCTCGCTTTCGGCAAAATGGGTATTAAAATTATATTTGTTTGATATTATTTTCTACAATACACCTTCTCATAAAAGGTTGGTCTGATCTCTTTCAAAGGAACGGAGGTTTTACATCTTGAGAGATAGGTCTAAAGCGGAAGATCAAGACCATTCTCGATAGAGAATAAGCGAAAGGCAAATATCGTTTGTGGTCTATCAGAAGGGAGGCTCAATATCTTTTCGGTAGAGCAGAATTGACAGTAAATAAAGTTAGCGATAGGCAGCAAATGAAAGAGTTAAATTTAGGTAACTGCCTTACACATTAATTACTGATTACATATATCACCTATCGAAAACATGACACGACTTCCCTATTTGAGTCGGAATATTATTGAGCTTTAATAATTTCAAGGGCTCAAGGTCTACGGCAATCTCTCAATGGAAGACCCTGTTGAGCAGTGGGCCCGATTTTGAACCAACGAAAATAAACAGTAAAAACACCAAACAGGCTAACTAATAATAAATGGCAGCAGAGGCGTCCAAGGGCAACGACCTTTAATTTAGGCTACGGGGCAGAGAAGCAAGCCGTGAGGCAGGGTTAATAGCCAAGTAGAGGTGTCTCTCACGGATTATGGAAAGAATCTGTCATCAGTGAGAACAGATACTACATCCATTCCTTGCCAAAAGGCCATGGTCTACGGATCCTCAACCTTCAACGTTGGTAATCAAAGCAAGTCCAGTACTTCCGCTGGCTAGGTTGATCCTTGAACCAATAAATTGATCGTTTGCGATTTTCTATTTACTACCCAGGCCATCAGTGCTAATTTTGATTTTCCCTAGTGTTGCACAGACAGAAACACAGATATTTGCACGGGAAGATGTTTTATCCATGTTTTCAGAGCGTTTGACTGAAATGCATCTGTGAGCATCTAGTTGGCCGTTACCGGGATTCATAATCCTAGCTAAGTAGAAAGGAGAGCGGGGCGGGAGGTACCTAATGTAGATTCTCCACTGACCAGTAAGGATTTGTACGCGTTTCTCTTAATTCATGGAAATGATGAAAATCACTTTAATACAAAGACTAAAAAAGCATATTCTCTGTATATTCGGTAACTGGACGTATTTATCACCACTTTGTCGTACACCATATCGATTTCACGGAGCTCAACGCAGTTTACATTTACTGATTGGTACGCCAATTAGTCTACCGTCCACAAGCACATCTTTGATAATATCATACCTCAAGACTTAGAGTACATGAAAGTATTGAGACATTACACGATGATAAGATCTGCGAGTATCCCAATTCGTCCTATTAATAATTACATTAGATTATTACAGAAATCTATCTAAATAAGGAATTATACCGCAAAAATTCCCCCCAAAATTTAAAAATTACGTAGGATCTAATTAACCCTACGTACGTTATTACATCAAACTGTGAGTCCTATTCAGCACATCTTTACGTCCAACTCCGAAACAAGTGATTCCTCATCAAGTAAAACTAGCCTCGTTTTCAAAACGAAATTTATCAACCAATTGAGTACTTAAGTGTGATGTCACGATTTAATGAACATCAGAAATTTGATAATATTTTGGACTGATCGCTTTCTTCTTGTTGGCATAGATAATCTGGCCAAGTTAAAGAACCATACCTTGAGCATTTCATGACCTGACCAAAATTAACATTGTTTCCATTAGGCCTTTTCCAAATTAAAAAAACCAGCCATTTCTCAACGTTGATGAGAGATTTAAACGCGATACTTTGTATACGGATATTTGGTGGCCGGGTTAACACTACATCTTGTTAAAATTGCGATTCCTCGAAAAAGGCTTTTTGTGACGTCATCACTTTAGTACTCTATTAATAGATTGCTTATTGTATTTAGCAGCAGCTGCGTTAAATGGAATATTTCGCTTCTGATTATGCAGCTAAATATAACAGGCTCTGTAAGAACGGATGTTGCATTGCTATATATTTCTTGGTGAAGGACCGGACATCAAACCTCATTAGTCACCAGAGCAATATCTTCTACAGCTTTTCGATGAAACAGACGGGTTGCACACCCTTGATTATTGTATTGTGCTCCACTCAATAGATTTATTGGGTCTTTTATAATACGAAGATAAGCAGACGCCACTACTCATTTGAAAGCAGGCTGGTAATAAATTGTGGTGTTTCCAAGAACTGGTTGCTGTAAACATTATCTTTTCTGGCTTAGCATGGACCGGTAGCCTTGAATCTTCTCAGCCAGAACTCTATCACTGCCGCATTTATTCAATAAAGAAGTCAAATCTTCCATGCTCTTTAATTGATATGCAGTTTCAGCTGCCTGTGCGTAAGACCTGATAACCAAAAATATAATTAAAATGACGATGAGGTACACTAGTGATATTGCTTCATAAGGAGTATCGAAAAAAATACGACTTACCCTATTGCAATCTCTCAATCAAAGACCCCTGATGAGCAGTGGGCCCGACACTGAAACTACCCTAAATAAACAGAAAAACCACCATTCTGGCTATAGTCTCAACCGAATACAAGTATTGTATGATGTTGAATTCTTAAGTATTGGCGCCATAGGTATAGAGTGAAGACCAAAGCAGCACAAATATTCTTTGCAATTTCCAGCCTATTTTATATATTTACAGATATTTACATATGTTTAATTCTATATCCATTAAAATTGTGAGTATTTATCATACGATGTTTTCCTGCACACCATTCGTATTAAAGTATTTGCGAGCAAAACGAAGAAAGTTCCAGGTCTTCGTACGTTATGGAACTGTAATCGTCCGTCTCCTTGATCCTAAGCACAGGTGGCCTACATCCGTTTCTGTGCCTGCACTGATGCTACTGTAGTGAAGACAATGTAGTGTCCTCTATATACATCATAACATGATGACGTAGTCCATCTTCTCCATGGTCAGCTTGTGATGCCTTCCAAGCGACAGAATGACAGACGATCTTCATAAGTGAGTAAGGTACGACAGTGGCACACCTTGAAACCACTCATATGCTACTTGCATACCTAGTGACTGACTACGGGGCTGTGAGATCTTCCATGCAGACACCGACTTACAAAATCAGGGTGTATATCAGCTAACGGAGGAACCGCATCGTCATGTAAATTCGGTGGTTGGTAGCCGTAAATCATTTTCTTCTGAGTGTCATCTATGTAACGAAGTAGAAATGTTACAACTATTGGTGAAATACTGGCAACACATCCTATTTTCTATGATCTTAAGTGTTTAGCAAAACTAACTCGGAATGAAGCATAAACGCCTTTGCTGAGGGCCGAGTACCAAAACATTTACATCGTTCGGGTTACAGTAGACTCAAACACTGGAGAAATTAGCTTGAAAGCTCAAATTAGCTCCTTTTAGAATGCGATCCCACTCTGACTTAAGCTCCATAAACTAATATCACAAATGTTCTTATCATTATCAAAAAAGTGCAAATATTATAGCGTCCATTCTACACTATAAACAGTAAAAACCCCGGCATTTGCGCTTATGCAAAGAACAGCAATTGTGGCAAAATATGCATTAACATATATAAAAAACACTGTCACGAGAATGTAGGCCATTACAGAATGATGACTTTTTCGGCTAATTGCAGCTATTGTTCGGCTGAATAAGAAGAGAAAATGAATATTTGCCATCCTACAATCGGACAATGTAGGCCTACAGGTAGAAAAATGAAAATAATTATTGTACCTCCGTACAATTCTCTCCGTAAAAATATCAAAACAGCTACTCATTGTTCACAGTGAGAGGGAGAGTGCACCACTGAGTATTAACACGTGTTCTACTAACGGAATCCGGGTGCAGCACAATTTGTACTCTGATAGACATTGGCTTACAATTCGGTCGAATACGAATAGATAATTCCGTCTATTGTAAGAGCCGAATAGAATATGAATAGGATATTCGGTAAATGTTGTTCTTTGCACTATTATATTTCTGTTCTATCCCTGATGTAAAGTAGCAACTTCGACAGCCATAACACTCGACCTAATGTCTCGCATGGCAGGTGCTTGCCGGATGATAATAACGTTTCTTTCCAGCTCACCTTCTTTCAAAACATAATTCACATCAGTTCTCCCTTTACCTTCGTTCATTTCAACACAACTTCGAATTTCACCTTGCTTTCCCATGCAAAATTCCAGGTGATGCGATATTCAGCCCCCGGACATATACCCCCGGTTAATCACCCCAAGACATTCACCCGCTGCGACATTAACCCCCCTCCCCCCGCGATATTCACCCCTCTGCGTCATTAACCCATACGACATTAACCTCCCATAACATTAACCCCCTTTGCTTATTTGACAGTGCAATAGCAATTCTGCAGTATCTTTGACGTTCAAAATTGTTTTAGCGAATTTTGAATATTGAATCAATTCACTCAAAAATGAGAGTTAAATTCGTCCCGGGGATTATGGGCGCCCCATTCCGCAATGTGAAGGAATTGATTGTCATGACAGTATGATTTCAAATAACAAAGTGATCAAATGTGATCAGGGACATGAACTATGAACTCAGGGTTAAATGAAATGGAGTGCGTCTTCACAAACACTAAAACATGCCAGAGTTGATATTTGAATCACAACAGCACAACAGAGTGGAAAACATTGTCTGATTCTCAGAAGGATGATGTCCTTCGGGGGTAATGTCTTTGAGGGGGGGCTAATGTCGTATGGGAAGTAATGTGAATATCGTAGGGGGTTAATGTTGCAGAGGGTGATTGCATGATTGTCTAGGGTTAATTGTCCGGGAGTTAATGTCACATGGGGGTAATGTCGCGGGGGGTGATTGTCCGGGGGTGATTATCCAGAGGGTACGTGTCCGGGGGGTGAATGTCGTAGAATCAAAATTCCAACATACTATGACCGGATAATTAACCTATTTATTATGTATGAAAGATGAAGATGCTATTACGCAAACTCCTCCTTTGGAGATTATGATGCGATCGACAGTAGCTATAAACGCAGGTGACAAACACCTACCAGTTAGGACATGAACTGAGTCCAAAGGAGCAGTGATCAGCAAGGACTGACAGAATTTCATTGCGAATGCAAACACCACGGCAACACATAGATAGACGGGCGTTGCGATTACCCAATATCTAAAGAGAAGAAAAACATGAAATATTACTCCATGAGGATCTAGATACCTAATAAATGCTTGGGAAGCCATTTTTCAACCCTCCAGGGACCCCTATTTCCAAAATGTTTATGTCGTCTTATGAAGACACAAAAAAGAGAAATATTTCACGCATTTTATTCTAAATTACCACCTAACTCATATAACAATCACCCCAATTACTTTGTACTTCCGCTGTTTCTGACAATAAACAAGAAAATGGCAAACTGCCAACTTTGGAATGAAGTAAAGATAGATCAGGAACAGAACTCTCTACAATCATAAAGTTATAAAAGCTAACCACATAATATTGCACCCTAATTAAGATCAAATAATCGGAAATAGAGATTTCCAGCCCATGAGTATTGACTATAAAGAAAGTCAACTAGAGAACGCTAGTAGAATATACCAACAGAGAAGGAATTCCCCTAGCATCCCCTCCCTGTAAATACCAACAGGATTAACAATTCGCTTACTAAAGTGGATCAGCACAAAGTACAAACATGGATCTGGATAATAACAAAATAATCATTATTCAGATCGATAGTATCAATGATACACAAAGAAGTTGACACAAACAATATGGACCAATATATTCACTCTTGGCTGTTTTTAACACATCTCCCACGCAATATCATAACATCAAAGCAATTAATTGTTTGCTTTGGTCTTACGTGTTTCCCCCTAAGAGCATATGCATTTCTTTAACTTTCGATATTGTCGCTCATTTTGGAATGCAAGGCTTTCACTCTATACTGCTATGGTTTCAGCATAAATCCAAAATTAATTGTAATCAATTTCATCCAAACTTACTTTACAATGATCACCAGGCACAAAAAGCTTGAGTCTGCTTCACCTTCTTTAACTTCTGGTAAAACATCTGTGTATTATATCACAACGAGCTGTTAACAAATAGAATCAATGAACAGGAATCTGATATTTAAAAGAGCAACATATATCAGCTACTTCCATCTTGACAGCTGTTACAAGTAAATTTACCTTTGTGGTATGTAAGTGATTCCTACAGATGCCAACCAACTGTCTGGAAGAAAGGCCCATACCAGATATGCTCCTGCGAAATAAAGATTTGATACCTGTTTTGGCATGTAGTACACAATAAGAAACGTACAACGCATTGATAAGATAGTACTCTTATCTTTTTCTACTCTATCCTGTTAGCATTGAAGGCCATTGCGGCACTGCAGTACTCCGACGAATAACATCTCTCCACATCTCTCTGTCCTCTGCTGATCTTAATGTCTGTTCTGGTGTCAGTTGTGCCAATTTGTGCCCGTCATCGCACCATTTCTTGTGTTGACGACCTCTTCTTCTTTGACCGCTCAGTGTGCCCTGTAGTATGATTTTACTCATGCTGGTTGACATTGTAACATGCTCAAACCAACACAACTTCCGCTCCTTAGCAGTGTCGAGTAGTGGCTGGAACGATCCTACAGCTAGTGCAATCCATGAATAAATCTCCTTATTGGTGACTCGATCACTGTATGACACACCAAGAAATCTTTGGAAGGACTTGCTTTCTAGTGCTTGTGTAGAGTGTTGGAGATCGGCAGTGTCCAGCTTTCACGTCAGTACGATAATATCGAATAGACAAGACTGTGCAGCAGTTGGACTTTGGATTTTAGCTGAATCTTCTTGTCCTTCCACAGAACGTCGAGCATCCTCGTTGCACTCAGGGTCATGGCAATTAGTATTAGTACTCTTGTATACACTTCTTAATACCTCCAAAGTAGATATATTGGTCATAAACTTAATATTTTTCTATATTATGGTCCACGCATCATGTCCCACATGTAACTCTAAGATAGAGCCATTAGAAGCCTTCTAGCAACAGCCACTGACTGTAAGTGAAACACACCATGCAATGTTATAAGTCACATTGGATGCATTTGATGAATGTTCTAAAATTCTGAAGTGATTTGGGGTACCAGGAATCATAATACACGGAAATTCTAGGGCTCTTCAAATTACAACTATATATGGTAAATATGGCATCTGATGTTCCATCACACACGTAACGCTACTTGGCTGTGTGGATTAAACTTGAGAGCAGAAAGGGTCTCAGATGCAAATATGTTTGTGAACAGGCAACTGTAAGTATTTTATTTATTGTTGTTTATAATTTTTGCAAACAAAGAGAATTTTAAAAATTGATCATCCAATGAAATGTAGTTGCGAGTACCAAAATAAAGTGCAGAATGCACTCTGGTTCAGGGAGAGAGTTACTTTGCTTACAGCTGCATAGTATAACACTAGAGGTGTGAAAACATTTTGATCTGCTCTGATTGCAAAACAAAGGATAAGAGATCAGACATTACTTGGGGATCTTAACAACAACTACATAGAGGGAAAAGATGGTGCAGAAGAAGTGATATGGAGTGAAAACACTGAATTGAAGAACAGATTTATGATGCACACATTGAGAAGACATTCTGATAAGTATAGAAAGAGATTCACATGGAAGTTTTCTGCAATATCTCATAGCAAAGGAGTGGTAGATGAAGTTGGGAGAAATTGTAAATCACTTTCTCAGAAAGGCAGGGATAGGATTGTTGTTCAAAATGCTTCAGATTTTGCCATGGCTGCTAGAAGCTTGAATCGATTTTTATCGCCGGATCTATTCGCGCAAACAGTCTTTTCAATTTCCACATAAATGCAGCAGTACTTGTTCGCGCGAACGACTTGGGTGAACACAGCATGCCGTGTCAGAGGAAATGCACGTAGCTGCAAATGATCAAAGTCAGGTTGCTCTGTTCTTTCGTGTTTATGGAATGCGCTTCGAAATTACGATGCAGGCAAGACTTTACATGAGACTGCGGTTTTTAATTTCTAGAATACTGTCGAATTTTGAGTAGGATGATTATATTAACTGTATTACTGCGGAGATACAGAATATAGGAAGATGAAACGATTTGGGACAAGAATGATCGATTACAAACGGAGGAGAAAGGTAAATTTAAACGTCTGATAAGAGAAAGGAGACTTTTCAACAACGAATATTCCTTTTGGATACTTCAGTATATCACCTTTAGTATATGTGTAGTTGCTTGACTCGATGAATCATTCTCGTCAGATGAAAATCGCAAGGATACGAGGTATTACGTGCTATTGAAGTACTAAACGTGTGATACTTCGTTATTTGATCACAGGCGATGAACAAACTATAATTATTGCAGTTAAATACAGGATTAGCTAAGTGAACATTTACTGACAGTTATTGATGAAATAAAGTACGGTGAACGTATTTGAGATGTTTGAAAAATCCCGGTTTTCTTTATGTATTTGATGTGCAGTAGTTCGAGTGGAGCACGATCGAGAAAGGCTTCAACTGAACAGAATGTAATATCGCGAATGCAAACGACAACGTAGCCATCGATGACATACATGTTGTCATGCAGGCCTCGCTGGATCTTCATTACGTTAACTTTAAGAAGAGTCGTAGCATCGTATTAATGGCGATCAGCGAACTACGAGAAGTGCAAATATTTTAGATAATAGAGTTTATCAGGTCTTTACTTTCGCATAAAGACAGAGACTCAAGACATGATAAACTCTACCATATATTGTCGAAAAGTGTTAGAATATTCAATCTACAAAATCCTTCTTTTCATTTATAATCCCAACTGGAAAACAGTTCACATAAGCTTGTTTTCTTACACGCATAAATGGGACAAGGTCGAACAAGTAGGTGAGTCCTGGAAGTTCACATTATATCATAATGTAAAGATGCCTGATAATTATTATCACAATAAACATACTCGATGAAACACACCAGTGTAAAGTCATCAAAAAACTTACGTAGACACGTATGTCGACAAAGAAAAAGACACTACAAATAGAAGAACGTGGGGACTTCATATTCACGCATGTGCCAGAAGAACTTGATATTGATAACAAACTATTAAGAGTATTTGTTAAGTTTGTTAGCAAAAGTGCGTCCTTTATTTACCTTGCCTCTTTGAAAGCTGTATTCATCAGAACAAAAAGCCGATGCTCTGTTGACAACAAGAACTTGTTTACAAGAGCCCATTTTCAATAACGCTTGTTGCTGTTACCGAAAGTATTGAAAATGGTATTTACCTCAAGGAAGATGTAGGTTTCTTACCTGTTTAGGCCTACATTATGTTCATTCTTTGCTAATAACTTAATTTTTTCTTTAACAGCCACATGTATTGGTATTCAATGCCAGAGATCTTACTGCAACATCTACTTTGTCCTTTGAAGAAGACCTGGTTTCTGTTGAATGTATGGCATTTTCAAAAGAGGTATCTTCTATTTGTTTACATTTCCAGTATTTTGTTTTCTTATTATTTTATCATTTTTTAAGAAGACAGAGTGTAGAAAATTGTAGAACATTCAGAAGCAATTATTAATGCGACTCCAATACCCCATATGGTCTATTTTAACTCACCAGCTTTACTACGGCAGCCATTGCACTTCTCTTAGGTCGCATTTACGTACAGTATCCATTGGTCACTTGCTCTCAGCCTTTTACCAACGCCTCAGCCTGTCTATACTTTAAAATGGGTTTTATAAATTATTTCATTCAATAAATCCTATGGTGCAATGTTAAAATTTCCTCCTAGAGAAACCACCAGTAAGCTATTAACTTCTAAAATTTGATTGTGTGTAATGAATGACGTACTTTCATTCATTAAGGCACTTATCCCTACTCAGAGTGGCATCTTTCTGACTTATCAAGGACGCAGTGTTGGTGGGAAGGGGTTAAGAGGTTCTGTAGACTGTCACAACATTCTGAAATCAATAGATTTTAATCTGATTTTTGCTAGTAGTATTTCTCACCTATTAATTATATAAAATATTGCACATAAATTTCAAATTTTGTTTACTTTGCAAATTTTTGCTAAAAAACAAATAGCACTATGTTAAAAATATAATTCTGCAAAATAAAAGTTCTAAAAAATTAGAAAGGGCTTTTTGCTCTATAGGTGGCATTAAGTAAACCTTCTGAGCCAACCACTGTAAAACTACATTTTTAGCATTTGATCACAAAGCCAAAAGAATAATCAATGTTCACCATAAACATTATATTAGCTGTTCTTCATTAGGACAAAGTCTGGCAAGCCAAATATGATCACTGGATAATTAGTCTGTGAGACGCGGCACAAAAATGTGTTAAAATTGTTGATTTTACCCATTTCTGGATTTTGAAAATCGCTTCCTGTTTCAATATATTTATATGTGTCAAACGTTTATCTTTAACGAGATTATGCAAATTTAGGTTATGAATACTCTTCAGACACGTATGAATGACAATGCCAATCCAGTGAAAGTGATAGGCTGTCTGCTTCTGTACTTCAACATCAAGATACGTGAACGAATGATTAAAACGGACAAGATTTTAATCAATAATGTAATCCAAAGTCTATGAGCTTCAGCTGATCGAGGACATGTGATGGTTACATCATTAGGAATTAATATCATTTCATCAATTATTTTTCTTAATGTTTTGTAATTATTAGGCAAGTTTTTAAGTTTTTATTTTCTATACTTCTACCAATTAAAATTATTATTTACTCTCTTATTGCAGATAAGACATTGCAGCAACGTCTTCCGAAATAATAAAAATAATAGGATTGTTTGATGCTTAACATGAACTTGTATCTAGGAAGCGATGAAATCTGCTAGTAGAATTTACTAAAAACTTTATCATTTGTTTAATAGTATACTAGAATAATGAGCTTAAAAAGCAAGTAATTTTCTTGGGAAAGGTTGCCTGACATTGTCTGGTGAGGGATAGATTAAAACCCTGCGACGAATCTATTTATTTCCACTTTGGAGCACTTCTCTACGTAAAATTTAAAATGCATTACATTAATCAACTTTTCTGTGTCACGATAATGTAAAGGTTGTTTACAACCAACAATTATCCCATATCATATGGTTGCTTTATGTGATTTGATCCTTGGGGAGTGTGGAAGCAAAGAACGCGCGTACTGGGTTGTTTCATTCATAGTCAGGTCCTAGTTTTAAAGCATGGTATTGTAAAGTGAAATGGTATCAATGCTTTTTCCAAGCTCAAGTAATGTATAAAGCAGTATAAATTGAGCTAAATGTGTCGTAAACTGTTTCTGATTATTGTTTATCAGGTCACTTACAGTTTCTTTCAGGCTTTTCTGTTTTTTTACTAAATATATTCCTACCTGTTGACTATAGGATAATGGACACATTCTTGCAACAGTTGATTTTGACAGCCACAACTACAGATTATCTCTTTGGGATTGGGAGTTCAAGATCTTATTGGCTCAAAGTGATGTAAACAAGTTTTTTGATATTTACTTGCACAACTCTCTTGCTTCGTGATTTAAAGAAAGGAAAGCTTTTCAAACAGCCATGCTATTGCCAACTTTCTATTTTGAACGCATTGAATAAGCATTCCAACTCGAAATTAAATTTTCAGAAACTCAATAACATAAAATATAATAATGTTAAATGTATATTAGGAAAGATTTTGAACACCTTAACTCAACTTATGACAAATTTGTTTACAAGTTAGTTGAAAATGCGGGGAAAGATGGTTTTTAATGTATCTCATCAGAACAAGTACTTTCCGTCATTCCTTGTAACTGCTTATTCCAGTCTTCCTCGTATATTAATTTCCGATTTATTTTCAACTATTTCTTACTTTCTCCTCTTGTTTATTCCGTACTAAAGAATATACAGAGTTACCTGTGCTCTTTGAGGTCTCAATGGTCGCAGTAGATTTATCTAGCAAGTATGTAGATTTATCTCTCTTGATATCATTGACAGAACACATATCCTCCAGGGCCAATGTTATAAAAGCGCATTTAAGTCGTATCGCGCTTATCCCTGTATTTACACTTGTAACTTATTTGATTAAGGTCATTGTCGTAAAAGTACTTTCGAACTTAATACTCCAGAAAACCTAACTACTCCTGTAGCGCAGCCATTGTAGTTAACCGAGTTATTCAAAGTATCATATTTGCATCATGTCTTACTTCTGTCCAAAAGACAATATGACATTAGCAAGCGGCGCATTCCCTTTCAACTACATGTATGAAGCCTACTGCTGTTCTTGACACAAGTTTTACAACACTGCGTTATTGTACACAAAACTTCATGACGTTTAAGAGTTGTAAGAGTAGGCTTTAAGGGTTTTATAACAAGGAAACCTGACTAGAATAAAATTACAATTTATACGCTGGTAGAATTGAATATTATTGATGTCTTACACGTATTTCACATTTTTGTTTGTGGCTAAACAAGGAATACAGTGCATGCCCTCGCGGAGTTACAGATGCTACAAAAAGAGCTTGTGAAATAGAGTACGGCAAGATTATACACTGCAAAATGCTAAACGACGAAGATACCGGCAATGTAACAATGTGGAGTAAAAACCATCGAGAAATCAAATTAAGGCTAGGTCTTCTCCATATTTCTCTTCTATTTATCAGTAACTATATTCTAAACCAAACAGTCAAGGCATTTCCTACTAGACTGGTGATAAGTTATTGAAAAGAAACTGTCGACGATCGCACATAAACCTCTTGATCATTTGATGGTGAGCTACTTTTAATTATAGAAGAAGCTATGTGATGGCAGAACTAAGATTAGTAGTTCTTGCCTTTGCTCCCTGTGTATGTTTACAGATTTTGACCTTTAGCCAAATGTCACAGTGTGTAACTGATAAATGGCAATTGTTATTTGTATTTTCAGAGCTACGAAGAGGCTGAGATAGCCGTGGACTTCTATCCTACAGAGACAAGGTCGTTGATTACTTGTGGCAAAGGACACGTGTATTTTTGGACTATTACTGGAAGCGATTTACACAAAGTTTCTGGGCACTTCTTTGTAAGTATACGTTATGCGATTGGATCATGCAGTAATAATCAAGTGCCACTATCTTACTTTTGGGTTAAATTGTCTATGGATGTAGCTATTACCAATTTTAGAAAAATAATTATATCTATAGAAGAAACAGAGCCTCGGATAAAATGTCACTTGAAATGTCATGTAAAGGCTGCAATAGAAATCTGGTCTGAAGAGTATGTTTATCATCTTTGTTACAAGCAATGGGGATTCAGATAGTTCCCTCATGTTATTGTCGTATCACTTTCACAAAGTTCTCTTAGAAGTACAGAATTTATTAAACAATAATTAACAGACAATATGGTTACGCTATTATATAAATAACACATGAAAATAAAGGCAAATTTAGGTTTACAAAACAACTAAATCTTTTATTGTGTTTCAGATTTAAAGGTTGGCAATCTGATGTTTTCAACATGACCAATCACTGCTTTCTGTTTTACTTCTCCAACTGCTACGACTTATAGTCTTGATGTTATATCATACCCCCCTGCTCTCTTCTGCCTTCCTATGTCCAGCTTTTTAAGCAATCAATTCATTATATAAATTAAATAAGCATCCCATGAGACTTAGAAAAAAATGGTTTTAGCAAACACTCTTTTTCCTTGGCGCATATTAGTCTGACCACTAATCTCTAGTAATTATTTTTCTTATCATTTCTTCAGTTTTCACTAATAAAAGATTTTTCAACTTCTGTGGCAACATTGTTAAAAGTTTATAGTCTCTGTTTTAAGTCCAAATTTTGAGACTGTATGCCAATACAAATTTAAAGTACCACTACGCTAATGGTTGGGCATATCTAAGGGGAACTATCAAGGATATCCTAGGTAGTCAAGAAGACACAGGTCTCCTCTGAAGGCCATTGTGCAAGATGCACTAATGCTCCACAGCCTGTTAAGGACCTTTTCTTCTGGGAAGCACCAGCAAAGTTCGTCCGAGGGAAAGGCGCTACGATGACCTACTTGCAGATGATGAAGAGTAGGTTAGGGATTGACGTGAACTAGATGAAGAGGGACGCTACCAACCGCCTCGGACATTGAGCAGACACGTTGCCGTAGAAGAAAATACAGAATATTTCCTGCTGCACCGGTGCTTTCGCTGACTAGTAGTAGTAAGCTACTAATTGCAAATGATTGGAAACTGGAAATACATGCCCCAAATAAAGTGTAGAATAATATTTAAATTATGATAAAATCATAACTCAAAAGTACGTTTTAGTCTCTAAACCAGAGAATCGCATTAATGATCTTAGCTCTACTTATGTTTTGCTATGATTACGCGACAATGTCTGACGAGTAATAACAGAGATTCAAATGAGGATTCTTGAGACATATGGACACTTTCTTTTCTTCGTTACTTGCGTTGAAAGATTGTCTTCAGTGTTTTCATTTCTGAACTTCATGTGAGAACCATGGATTTTTGTAGCATAAGGTGGTCTGCTCAACACATGTTTGTGTCTTTGGTGAGATGTAAAATATTGCTAATGACGTGCAGATGAGCACACCTTTCAATAATAACTTGATTAGTTTGCGTATTATTGGATATTAAATCATGTTTAATCAATTATCGGTACACTTATCTATTGATTAATTGAAGAACCCTAGTTTGTTTCTGCATCCTGAAAGAGTAAGCTTAATTAATTGCACTACGTTTAATTTTAGCAAACGCCTTTTCATTTTATTGTTCAACTGCTTGTTTACCTTCATTTTGTCTTTCCTTTCAGTGTTGTGAAAAGCCAGATTACGATAGCCGATGGGGATGGTTCAAATATTTGCATTTCAGTTTAAAAAAGACACTCGAGCGTTCTGTAAAAGGCGATCAGCTGTAGTCCATTTCTGTGACTATATTGCATCTCTCAGCAGGCCAGGAGAGTAGCTGGAATGGCTAGTAAAGCTTAATGATAATCAATTGTGCTGGTGAGAGGCGTTCTCAAGTCTTGCTCGGAAGAGCTCGGTTTCTTGCAATTTCAGAGAGACAACTCATATATAAATTTCCATTAGTTGAACATAGCTTTATGATATTTCAGGCAAAGAAATAAAAGAAAGACGTACATTCCTCGTAGAGTACACACCAGTAGCAGATATATTACTTTCCAATCTTTTTCTGGGCAGTCTTACATAATCAAGCAAATGTGTCCTTGGTATACTAAAAAGGGAAGGAGTCGACAGTTTTATTGTTTGCTGCTGGTTGTAAATTATATGTATGTAACATCCTTTTTCGTTAAACTGCACTTTACGAATCAGTAAAATGTAGAGGGCATAGTGGGAACTGACAAGGACCTTTGGGGCCAGAACCTCTCTTGGAAGTTTTGGAATATGTCATTACATTGTTATAATATATTGTCAACTCATGAACATAACAATACTGTGATGATATACCAAATGCATAAAGATTTCTGTACAGGACGGAGCGCAGACGGAGACAAGAGACGGAACTCTCAAAATTTTGTATGGGAATTGAAGGAAAAGGGCAAACCTTTTGCTAGGAAGTAGTCAATTATTAATACGATGCCATTGTACGACGGCAGAGGTGGGCGTTGCACTCTCTGCCGTGAGGAGAAATTTACTTTGATGATGCCGTCTTCACATAAATATCGGTTGTCGAAGCGTTGTACTTGTAACGGTTTTAAAACCGATTTAACTACAACCGTTTCGAGATCAGTTCATACTGGATGCGTCCTAATATCGGTTAATAATGGCGGATGATAGCTGCGATGAGAAATTGCTCTTCATATTTGTGGTCATAGAGTAGGAAAAGGGTTTACCGAAACTACATCATCGTTTAGTTTGTATTCATAAGGCTACAATAAACTCTACGGACTGAATAGGAACCTCAGGACAACTCGACGAATCTTGCACAGACTGTGAAATTTAAAAGTCCCTGAAGTCAACTGTTTGTTTTCTTGTCCAAGCTGAGCTTAACTTATGTCATCCATAAATCAAAAGCCAACATCACCAACATAATTTTGGTAGGAAAATCCTATTGTGCTCTGACCCGCCCCCAGATTTAACACATTTTGACAATTTCACACCTTTGGCTTTCCTTAAAACGGTTTCGAGACCACATCAACAACCGATATAAACTACATCGGTTGTGGAGCCGTTTTCGATACGATTTTTGCCGGTGTGAACCGTTATAAAATTTACAACGGTTGTCAAAACCGTTTTAAGCTTTGTTGTGAACATGGCTAAAATGTTGCTATTACATTTAAGAGCAGAGATGAAGAGCCAATGGAATCTACAAAGCTCCTTTATATCGTTATCATTATAATTATTATTTTTTTATATTAGCAGTAGTAGTAGTATTAACTTTTCCTCTTTTCTTTGCTTATGTTGTTTTTGTTTGTTTGTCTTTTCGCGTAGATTTGCTTTTGTTTTGTTTTATTGTCATAATTAAGTTTTATATTGCTTTTTGCTGTTGGTTTGGGGTTTTTTTGTGTCTTTGATCATACATGTATAAAAATATCAATTAAACACTCCTGTATATCAAATTCTGCTGTTCCAAGTACCATGCCAAGAGAAAACATCGGGAAATATTACTGTACATTTTAGAATGCCAGTGAAGACATTTAACTTAAAAGTATTATCATCATTATTATGTCCAAACCTAGAAAGAAATGTTCAATCTTCTTATGTCGTCAACGCTATTCTACTAGGTCTGTTTACAAATATGGTTCTACTTGAGAAATGATATTCGTGCAGAATTAAAAAGTATTGTAGCGCGGTATATTAGGACGCTGGGGAATATGGTCAACATAGAATACTTGTGGGGAGACTGACTATGATATAACTAAAATTGACAGACAGAATTATGTTAGATGGATTATTTAACGCAATCTTTAACAGTTCACGTTCAAGTTGATCCAGATATTTTTTCTGGTTTGAAGTGAGAAGAAAATTTCACCAACATCAGATTTACTAGCCGTGAATTAGCGTCTACTTCTTCGTCATCTTCAATCCTTCCGTTAGGTAAAAACCATCATCCTGTCACATGTTTGCTAATCCTTGCATTATCATCCAAGTATTTTGATGATCCTGCTGTTACTGTGTATTGTCACTACATTGTCACTACATGTCACTACAAAAATTTTACCAACATCAGCTTTACTAGCCGCGAATAGAGCGTCTACGTCTTCGTCATCTTTACAACATTATTTAAATTATTATTAAAGAAGCAGACTAAACGCTTTAAATTCTACATTATTCATGATATAATTTCCTGGAACAACTGCTGAGGGTGAGGTAATCAAACATCTTACTCATCTCCTGAAGCTATAAATATTTCTAATTAATACTCTACGGAAACTTCAAATTTAATTGTGTAAATCAGTTGAGCATAACGAACAAATATTTTCTCATCGCATCATCCATGATAATATTTCTTTTTTTATCTTTCTTCCAAGAAAATATTTTCATGTAGATAATACCTCATTTAAAGATAGGATAAAATATGTTTTACTTCTTACAGTATTGCGTAATGTTCTTGGTCTCCTGTACCACTTTCCTAAACAGGTCCACAGACCTCTATCATGAACTCCCCCGTATAAATTTTGCATCAAGTCTTATGCATTATTGAAGTTGATCGCACGAGCATTAAGTCGTGGGGCATTTTAAGCTCTTCTTCAATCCTTCCGTCAGGTAAAAACCATCATCCTGGCACATGTTTTCTAATCCTTGCGTTATCATCCAAGTGTTTTGATGATCGTGTGGTTACTGTGTATTGTCACTACGCAGTGTAGAATCAATACATATCTTTTCCGGACAATTCAAATGTCCAGAAACTTTGGGTGTTCCATTTCTTGTACCTTAAAGAGATCAACTGGTGCTCTCTGTCTTGCACCTTAATATCTCCCGCTTCTCTTAGAATGGGAGAAACAATTTTGACAGAATGGTAGAGTGTAAAGTTCTAGTAGACTAGGATCAGAGGAATGTTTGTGGAAAAGTCGAAAGCCAATAAGAATGAGAACAAAGCTTACGGAATGTTGGAACTCTTATCACGTGACAAGTCACTCCAGAATGGCATAAAAGCAAGACAAACTGAAGTTGATTTGTTAAGTGAAAATAAACATTTGGGCAAAACCAACATGTTTCATTATCCGCTCCAGATATTTTTGCTGTGATTTATGATTCTTGTGTTTTCCTCCAGCCTAAATAATTTAATAACTTTGGATTTATGTTTTCTGATTTCGAGCTGCTAATGTTCTCTATCTGATCTGCTACTCTGCGTTCAGTATTATTCACTAGTTAGAAAATAAAGCAGTTAGATGTGGATCTATTGATAGCTTTAAAAAGGTAATATTTTACTATGTCGGATTTGCTATACCTTTATCTTTATGGATTAATATTGCGTTGAGTAACGGATTAATAGTGCTCAATATTTTCGCCGTACACTGGCAACAACCCCATTGTATGGGGTGAATTAAGATAACCTAAAGCGAAAAATTATATGAAAATCGAGGACGAGAACACGCAGTAGAATATAACACGTGTGAAATTTGCAAATTAATCTTCAAAGCAAAAGTCTTAAATGTTCACCTCTGCTTGTAGTTTACATTATAGTATCTTTGACA
>JAAAKM020006971.1:136180418-136190870 GCA_010016025.2 Alatinidae sp. Z8VKAUB7J3 | reverse complement strand
ATTTGCAAATTAATCTTCAAAGCAAAAGTCTTAAATGTTCACCTCTGCTTGTAGTTTACATTATAGTATCTTTGACAATCTGCTGTGTGGTTTATTTATTACACGCAGCAGCTTGTTACTCCTCATTGCCAGTGGTATTTAATATACAGTCAATTTTTTATATCAGAATAATCTAAGAATTGCGCAACACGTACTGGTCTTCACAAGCAAACACAGAAAAAGAAACTTTTTTATGTCTTAAAAGCAAAACCAACTTGACAATGAGGAACATGACTAATGACAAATTTGAGCAATGACAAATTTTCTTGAAAACCAAATGTACATGGTCAATCTCATCTTCTTGCATTGGAAGCTCAGCCAGAGATACATTTCTGAAAACAAAGAAACCGGTACACCATTAACAAAAGAATTTATTGATAAATGGAGTCACCGAAAACTTGTCGCTCACGTCCGTGGTATTGTCTACAACGCCTCTTAATCCTCTCCTTTTCTACACATTCTTTCTAAAAACGTTTCCACCTTTACGTAAGACGATTGCTTTTAGCAGTACCAGGCAAAAAAGATTTGAAAAAGGAGTCCGTTATTACAACGCAAATTTTATACCATACACCGACCTTTCAAATCTTGGAATTCGTTGACGTCCCCCTAATTGATGAATTCTAGGGAGATTTTAAATTTCAGATAATTCAGAATAAATTAAAAATGTTGATGAAAAAGAGCTTCAGTTGACCTAAGACTTTAAATTAATAGTAGATAACAAAGGAACTATTTACGCGTGACTGTAATCGCTGGCTGGATAGCTGCAAAAGGTTTTTTGGGGGTAAGTATGTAATGTGTGCAAAATGTTTGCTTATGCATAATAATAATCAATTACAATTTTAATTACAATTACAAATTATAAATGTTACATTCGCAATGTATATATAACAACTCAGGTAAGCCAAAGCCAGAGGCTTATATATCCTATAGCGTATTCAGCGACGGAGATACGAACTTGCTGCAGAATTCGTTTCTAACTACCTGACCTTTTTTTGCAATGATAGTATATACAATTATAAAACTGACAAAAAGAAAAAAAGATACCAGAAAAAAAACAACCAAAGAAAAAAAAAAGACAAAAAAAACAAAGAAAAAAAGTAACAAGTAGAAAAATAAAAAGATAATGATAATAATAATAAAAGGAAGTAAATAATATATATGTATATATATATATATAGTAATTATGATAATACTAAGAAAACTATATTAAATACTAATCCCCATGAGATGTTCCCTCTAGCATCAACATATTATTAGCTTAAGGTTTTAGAGAAGTGCCAGAATATACGAGTCATAATACTTTCATGATAAAAGAAGTATTGACGTTATTACCGCAAGTTTCGGATATGGATAAGAAGACCCATTTCTGTCTACATCTTACGTGTTTATGTCCCCTATGATTTATTAAAGAGTAAAACAAACCCCTCACGTTGAAGTGTACTTTACATCTCAGCTAAGATCTCCCAGCAAACCATAGCTCTTTTAAAAGAGAAATCTTACATTCCATGTGCCTCAAATCTGATAGACCTTAACAAACTTTGTTTACTAGATAAGAATTTAACCGCTCCCAGTTTCTAGAATGGAAGTAACAATGCTGATGATAATATCAGTAATTGTGGCTGAAATTCCTTACAATCTAAAGATACAAGTCATGAGCGAGCGGTATCCTTCTTTTTGGTGGTTCCTACAATATACACATTTATATCTCTACATGATATCAATCAATTCACGTTTATCTGTCTTCTTATCAATTCTATCCTATGGTTTTCTTTGTAGTTTTGCATTCAACTCCTATAGCGTAGGCAAAGTTATCTTCTAACAGTCGCTATGTTGCCAAATGATAACAACCCTGGCTCAGCCTGTAACCTATTTTTAAGTTTATTATATAGCAAAGGTTCCTGTATGATAGCTGATAGTATGATATCATTCTGAAAATTGTAAAGGGGACGGAGTAAAGGAATGGGTTCATGACTTTAGAGCATTTATGGCATGATGCTGTGTATTTAAAAAGAAATGGCTTACCACTTACTTAATGTCAGTACAGCTTACTTTTATCGGGCAAAGGTAAAAGCCTACCAAGAAAAAAAGCAAACCAAGTTTAAATTAGAGATATGTGTACCTTAACAAAGTGTAGAAGCTACAAACGCGAAAGATTCCTTTTTTCTCCTGTCACGATCCAAGCAACTATAGTCTATAGGATTTCCTTGAACAATTGCAATGTCAGGCTCCTCCAAAAACTCAGAATAGCGACCCAAATGTCAGAATAACTTTTCCAAATTTCGAACTCTGACAACGGGCCTGTCTCATCATGGTTTATACTATTAACGCTACTAAAGTGAAAATACGTCTTTTAAATTAACATTACAAAAACTGGGAGGATCGACGCAAAAACTATAAGATCGGTTATTCGATAAAGAAAGTCCTTAGGGTCTATACTCTGAGGAATTTTGTAAATTTCTGTGTCTTAAAAATTCAAGTGAATCGGTGTTTAAGAATTGGTGAGTATACGGAAACAATCTTACGTATAAGCCATTCTGTATTCGAAGTCATTAATTAAAATGCATGTCGATTGCCGCTTGAAGCCAAGTGGTGCTCGTATTTGCTTGAAAATGTCATGTATGTATCAGCCCCCTATGACCGTTTACGTAACTCTTAGTCATCTTGTAAATAGCAGTAGAAAGTGTGATTTTAGTTAGTTAGTGGGGATCATGTAGAGGAGTCAGGAAGAAAAATTGGTTGGAAAGATTACTTGTTCCGTCTTGTATTGAATCGTTATTCTCGGTCTATCACGACATTTTCGTGATCAGTCGACAGGACTCGTTTCGAGAGCAGGATGGCTTCGAGTCTCTACATTTTCCACTGCTATCTACAAGATGACTAAGTATTACGTAACCGGTCATAGGGGGCTGATACATGCATGACAGAGAACTACTAAAAATGAACAGAGAACTTATTCAACCTGTGGAATGGAAACTCGACTGAACCAGAAACGTATGTTGTGCTAGCCTCACTTCTGAAGAACGAATACAGTTTCCTTCCGGTAGCCAACTTAACAAGGTTTTGTAGTGCACAATACTATTTAGCCAAGATCTTGCATTCTAACGGTTCGGCACAGATTACCTACGTTATGAAGCTGCAAGGCTCCTGTGGGTTACCTATTGAATATTTAGGTGATTTCGCCTAGTTTCAGTTTCCTTGGGAACAGAAGGTTGCATTGTTTATCTGAGTGATGATGTCATTAGTAGGTCGTCATTTTTCTTAGTGAATCCTTAAGCCGTGTACAAACGGGCTCAACTTTCAACTAGACTTTACACGACTTTTGTCGATTCGAAAGTCGAGCCCGCTTGTACACCCAATGCTCGACATGGCTATACAATGTTTGCACAAAGCCGCGTGAAGTCTAGTTGAAAGTCGAGCCCGTTTGTACAGGGCTTTACTCTGACATCGGATAATAATGTGAGATAGCAAAGACAATTGGTACCAAAAGTTGTCCAATAGATAAGATAGGACCGTGGCAACGATCGGCGGGGAAGGGGAGTGACCAAATGACGTAAGACGGACTACGAATTATAGGTATTCAACTTGATGCTTTGCAAGTATTGGAAGGAGTGGCCAACACTTTATAGTGAACACAATCTGTCAAGTGAGGTCATGGAAGTCAAAACTTTTGTGGAGAGTGCAAGGTCCCGTTCTTCTGTCCCACGATTGCTTCAGCCCTTCAAAACAACATTAAATATTTATATTAAGCATATGAGGTAAATACGCATGACACAGTACTTGCCAGGCAATGATGTCTTTAATCCTTTTGGGTAGAAAATTGTTCCCCTTAGCCGTCCTACTCTGACTTCTTCTCGATAAGTATCTTTGGATAAGAACCATCTGGTGATCGAGACTTCTTTTAAAGGATGTATGTCGTTTTTTATTTCACTGATATTTGCATGAGAGACATTAAAATCGATAAACCCCTTGTAGACTTCCAGTGTTGTTGGAAGAGGTTTCGTAGAATCACGGTGAACAATTCTGTGAGGCGTCTGTGTTGAAGAGATTTGATCTAAGCTCCAGAAAAGACCCATTGCTGATGTTCCTGTGTAAGTTCCTGAAAGGGAGGGTTGGGAACCAACATCCACTGTCCCTTGCGCGTTTGCTTTGAAATGTGCGAAAGAGTGAAAATGGAAAGGCTTTCGACCGTGAGACATTGCAAGCCTCAAAGTTATGTCTTCATTCGGACGTAAGTAGCATATTTTTATCTGCACCACCTCGTCAATGAGAGGCTGCGTGTTGCTAATAGTGACTTTGACCTCCTTTGCAGTCATGTTACAATTATGCCAGTATTCTAAGGAAAAAAAGAAAAGAACTCAAGACTTTTTAAAATTACTTTTAAGTCTTGCTATGGATTAGGCAGAGCAAGTCGAAACATAAACAGTTTTGGGAGAATGATGGAGGATGCTAGTAGATGCAGTTAAACCCTTTGAGAGCATTCTCTAAAGAAACATAAACAAGCCCTGCTTGTCTAGCATCATACAGTCGAACCTGTCTATAGCGGACATTCTCTACAGCGGACACATGGTAATAGCGGACAAATTTTCTAGGAACGGGCAGAATCATGGTCAAACTCTCATTGAAATACCTCTATATAGCGGACAGTTTTATAGCAGACACTTGTTATAGCGGACACATTTCTCGGAACCGCGTGAGCATTTGCCTTAAAATTAACCTGTGTATAGCGGACATTCGTATTTTACTCCTATTTAAGCTCCCATAGCCCTATGGCTTCGTGGTCCCTGAGTTGTCAGAAGAATATAAAGCGATAAAATTCATGATACAGTAAGTATTTTTGCATTCAAGTATTATTCCAAACACTGCTATTTTTGCATCTATGATCTCAGTTAGAAACATGGAGGCAAATTTACTCCAATTGAATGGCACGTGTCCGACGATCTTCTTTGAAATGCTAGTACTACCTCCTAAAATTCTTGTTAATGCTTTATTATCTAGGTTTATATATGAGATTTAAAACATTGTTATGAATTAATGTATCTTTTTGTTCTTCTTTCCTTGGCAAAATTCGGCTGACTAATTTATTAGGATTAATTGATCATGATTAACTAAATTAGGCAGATATCGTTGAAAACCTGTATATAGCGGACACCTGGTAATAGCGGACACTTTTTGCAGGAACCGCAGGTGTCCGCTACAGACAGGTTCGACTGCAGTAACCCTTTATTCCTTATTGTGAAAATTATAGATCGCTGTTTAGGACTGTATCAACTACTGAATTATGAGACAAGTAACAAACTTCAACTTCCTTTTTTTCTTCTTTGTCATCACGTAAAATTATTAACTTCAATATACAAAACCAAACTCTTAACTTACAAGATGCAAATTGACTTCTTATGAACAATAAAGTAAACAATGCATTTCCCAACGGCCAATGCCGGCAATTACTCCAAATATGGCTATGCCGGCTGTCTTACTACCCCAAAGTTTCTACACTCCCCCCCTAATGACTAACCCTACTGAAAGTTAACTTAAATTGCTGCAATTGATACTTCGGGTGAAAATCGTATTCGAATGAGGAATATAAAAACCCAGGAAATGACACGTAATTTGAGAGACATATCGGTAAATATTTTTCAAAATATATACCGGTATGTCTCTCAAATTTACTAAAATTGTTGGTCAATTACCCTTCTAATGCCTTCGCCATTGAGTGCAGCTAATCTACGTGACCTTTTTGCTCTTTCATTATTGTAACTACAAATTTCTGTAACAGTTTCGACTGGTGTGTCATTGCCACTAGTGCTAACTACTTTATCTTGAACTTCTAGTGGATAAAGTGACTGTAATGGTCTCTGTAGCTGATGTTTCACACCATTGGTACTAAAACTAACATCTGCACCTTTGACTTCCTTTTCATGTCTTATCAGACCTTCCTTACTATCCCAAAGTTTCTAGACTTAACAGAAAATTCTCTGGAGTGCACACCTCTGAATGAAGAATGGCTCTTCATATTTCAAAAGGAGCGTATATGTGCTAACTTTCACAACTTCAATAGCCTGCTGGAGAATACGTTTAGTAACAGGGACATTGCAATGCTCATAATGTTGCAGTGTGTTACGGTCAAGTAAAGCAGACTAACTACACTAACTTCTGCACCTCTGACTTCCTTATCAGCACTATATATGAGATGTTCTATCTTACCTGATTTCCATGATTGTCGATGAATAAGCTCAGCATCATGTACAATAACAATATCGCCTACTTGAATAGGTTCCAACAAAATGTTATGTTTACACTACTGAAAGTTAACTTAAATTGCTGCAATTGATACTCTGGGTGAAAATCGTATTCGAATGAGGAATATAAAAACCCAGTAAATGACACGTAATTTGAGAGACATATCGGTATCCATTTTGAAAATATATACCGATATGTCTCTCAAATTAACTGAAATTGCTGGTCAATTACCCTTCTAAACTGGTTTATTTTTTAAAAAAATAAGTGTAGGTTCCAACAAAATGTTATGTTTACGTTTAACATTACAATGATACTTGCGTAAATTAGTAAGATGTTCTTTCTTTTAGGGTAACCAAAAAATACTCTAAAACTGATGACAGTACCGTCAAATTTTTGTTAAGATTTCCTCAGCTACTAGGCTCTTCACTACCTGTTACGTCTACCTGTGGAAATGTTAGCAGTCGCCGTCCTATCATTAAATGTAATGTTGTTAATAACATGACAACAGTGTCACTGTCAAGGTAAGTTAAAGATCGACAGTTTAAGGTAGCTTTCACTTCTTCCATGACTGTCTGTAATTGGTCAGTTGTGGTATGCTTAACAGAAGTCTGCTTTAATTCGAGTTAACATTCGTCAGTTTGCTCAATTTTTGCTGCTTGCCCTGGCCAGTATGACATGTGCTGTACCAAAAATTCTGGGCCCTCCCACCACAAGGTTGAATTAGTTTCAGACAAAATATTTAATTTAATATTTAAAATCTGCTGGGTCGATCTTACCTGGGCAGTGTTTCCAAGCTTGTACTTCTAAATTTGCGCGGATTTCATTAACCCTGTTCTGAACAAATGTCTTCCAAGTATGAGTTACACCTTTAATTCCATACAATGCAGTACTGGAATCTGTCCAACGACAAATCGAGTCGACTTTAATACACCTTGACAGCTTGTTTAACAGTATGTATCCATTTTGACAGAATAAAGCAGTTTCGCAGTTCTAAGCATGGTATTGTTTGTTTGGTTAAAGGAGCAACTCTATTCTTTGTGGTGACAAAAGAAATGTTGATTCCTGTTGTTGTAATAATGCGAATGTATACACATGCAGCATAGGCCTGGCAAAGACAATCACAAAAGCCGTGCAATGGTACATGTTTAATTTCCCCATCCAATGACTGTATGTAGCACTTGGAGATTTCTACCTACTCAAAGTTCCTCTACTTGACTAAACCAAGATTTCCATTGCGTTGTTTCTTCCTCTGACAATGAGAAGTCCCAATTATCCTTCTTGTGACATAATTCTTGAAACAATACTTTTATTTTGACTATCATCGGCGAAATTAAGCTCGAGGGATCGAAAATCGAAGCCACAGTTTTCAAAACTGGTCGTTTTGTTGTAGGCAATTTGTTACCCAAGGCCATAACTTTCTTAAAATCAATCTGTAATGTGTCCGCCTTAAAATTCCACAACTGTCCTAAAACCTGTTGGGTTATGGGGTCAGTATCAGTGTTGTTTCCTAAAGGGGCCTTAACATATGAGATATCTCCTCCTAAAACTGTCGGTCTGTCTTGCTTTTTAGACTGTAGGTTATGTTCGTCGGCCTGTATTTGAGGTACTTCATATCCAGCCTAGTTTGGTTGAAAGGGCAACTGGGCCATACTTCCCCCGTTTCGACTGCCCATCCACCAATTGCCGGTAATAATCAGCTCTCAGTTGAACGTCAACTGGCAAGGCTTCTCCATCTTTAGTGTTGAAGTAAGCACTACTTCTGAACTACACCGTCACTTAATTAAATCAAACCCTGCCTTAGCCATAAGAGCTTTCGAACTCCTATATAAACATAAAACTTCCTCGTCAGTATTACCGCCTGTACTCATATCATCAACAAAAAAAGCCTTTCTTCTTGCTGATTAATTCAGGCATTACGTTTCTATGTTTCTCAAGATGATATGGCGTTTAAAAGAAACGGACTAGCGTTAACACCAAAACAAACTCGTGCAAAACGATACATGATTAACTTGGGCGTGTCTGAAAAAACGTTGTCATACCATAAGAACAGATTCTTCAGTTTGCAAATTGCCCAATCTGGTAACAATCGATGCCTCGGTACGTAAGGGTAGGGCAGGGCCAGACTTTTGCATTTTGTAGGAAGTTTTCCCGATAACCCCAAAACAGAAAACGTTCCCAGACTGCAGTAGGTCTCTTAATTTCAGTAAACCTTAATCTCATTCTTATTTGATCTTTTTATGTTTTTATAGTCTCCAAAGCGCAGATCACTGCCATCTTGGTTGTTCAAAAGGATTTGTACATCGGTACTTCATTCGGATGTTTAATAGTATGCGACAATCAAACACTCGTACCACGGATCGTGTTACGTTGTTACGAGGAGCCGCTTGAATGCTTGATGCCCTTGCGAATGACATCATCAAGACGGGATGAAGGAAAGCACCGTAGTTGCTTAGTCTTGAGCAGTGGACGTTGTTGTTTGGATCGTTGGTCTGGATCTCAGGAAGGATGGAAGAAACGAATCTCCAAGGCGTGCACGGTATTGACGTGGCTGGCTGATCAATGGGAAGTTTAAAGACTTTTGTAGATGCCTAGTTCTCCCGTGGGTAACGAACGGAAATTCCTAGGGAAGAAATGCCCAAATCACAGGCATTGTAGCAGCATATTCGTCATGGGCACCAGGGCTATGGGTTGGCCAATTCTTCAACAGAATGCAATGAATAGCAGAGCAAGTAATGGGAAGGAAAGTGCAAGGACAGCAATTGTATTATACAAAGGAGTGAAGATGTGATGGCCAATAAAGAAACACGATTGTCTGCTCAAGAAAGATACTGCATTCGAATAGAGACCTTTTCTACCAACTCGCCAACGTAGGAACTTGAGCACCTGATGGGCATGGCGAGCAATGCATCGCCTCAGCAATAAAGTACAAGGAAGACAATTTAAAATACACTGGCAGTAATTATACTTTTTATGGGCATTTCATAGATCGAATTTAGACATAAATGCTTTAAACGAAGCTGCAATTTTATCCATAAATATTATGTGGAACGTACGTAACCCGTGATTTCGCTATTGTCAGTGAAGCGTTCCCTTAGTGGATTCTCTGTGATGTTAGGGAAGGACTAAGATAAAAATGTGAAATGGTTGCCATTTTTGATTTGGAAATTAGATTAAATCTATTTCAGTATTATAGTGGTATCTTCTGTTGTATTTGTTTAATAATGCGAAATATCAACAACAAGAGACTGACACTACGTTTCAATGTCACCTAATGCTTGTTTTGATATGATAAGGTAATTTTGTAGTTAAACGTGTCAATTATAAAGTATGTGAAAGTATTGATCTTGGGCTTTTATTGATAAGATGACTACATTCCTTGTCAAATCGAAACTCAAAGTTCCTTTCTGTTTTCGAGAAGCAACGCCTAGTTCTAGGTGACTTTCTCGTGATCTCCTAACTGAAAGCAACCCCATGATAGAGTCCAAGTTCTTTACTTTTTGCCACTTTCCTACGATAAGTAAGATTTCTGTAAAAACTTTCTGGTCATGGCATCCAGTTGCACCTTAAGTTCGCCTGGTATATCTGTGCATAATAATCTCTAACGTTTAATTTCTGGCAATCTGTGATTTGACTAGTTTTTATAATTTCTACAGACTTTGTACAGGTCTGTAACGATCATAATTTGGGAACTTTTCTTTTGATAGTATAAATTATTTGCTATATAAAAAGTTATAAGAGAAGAATGTCCGAAAGTTTCTACTTGCTTACAAGCTATTGCCGGAAGATAGAAAGGCCTGGAATCGTTCATTCCTAATGAATGGTGTTATCCAATTCTTTGGTCTTGAAAGAGTGATATTCACCTGATTTAGGTCAATAGATTTTGTTAAATGATGGACATGAGTATCAACACATCAGCTGGCCATTAAATGAGCTTTAATATTTTTTTGTTGTCTTTGTGTGGTTTAGTAGTAAATAATTATAGAATATCTTTTCTACTTTACTTTGTAACGAATACGCATTATATAATATGAATTAGCCATTCCTGATGGTGAATTTTTTATTAGTGTTATGTTGCCACGAAAAGCTTTTTCAGGATAATTTTAGACTTTTCGTTAATTTAGTTTTCTCGTTGTTCCTTATTTGAGTAAACGTGCCCAGTTCGACGCGTTGTTTAAA
>JAAAKM020006971.1:136155882-136168037 GCA_010016025.2 Alatinidae sp. Z8VKAUB7J3 | reverse complement strand
TTTTATCAATAAATATTTTTATCCATAAATATTTTTATCCAATGGTTTAACCTCCAATGGTTTAACCATTGCGGGAGTTTGTAATATAAATAGTTCGACGTAAAAGAATAGTTAATACATTCGCTTCGCCAAACGTTTTGCATCAAAGAGAAGTAACAGTTTATTGTATTTGTTTACAATCGTTGAAGGGAACAACTGACGACCAGTGGGATTGTGATACCTTGATAGCTTCTGTCCTGTGGCAAATGAGTTCAGTAATTGCGTTGCGCGACTTTTAAGGCTGGGTAAATGAGGTTAAATGAATTTAATTAGCAAATGATAATGAATTTCAAGAAGCCTAATATTTTATTTCTTATTTCAAACAGTTAGAAAAAATGTTAAAAGAAAAGGAGAGAGTTGCGTACATTGATCCGGAAAAAGCCGAAGAAGAGAAAAATTTGGGCAACGAATGCTTTCAGAGGGGTAAGTAACAAAATCAGATCGTATATTGTAAGGTGTCGCTTCCAGATTGGCCTAAAAAATTTTCATCTTAACAGAATTTGAAAAGAGCACTGGAGAAATAGAAATTATGTCACCACAGGTATCGACCCCACGAACCGTGCTACCTGGGCGGGTGCTTTATCAACTGAGCTAGGGTGGTGACAATTTTCTATTTTTCCAGTGTTTTTGTCAAAATTGACATTTCAAATCGTCTGTTCTCGTTTATACATATTGAAATTGACGCAGTGATCTATAATCCGGAAGTGAAATGGTCTTTGTGAGGTTCATGAGTGTATTCAAATCTTAAAATCAATAACACAGAAATGGATCACGTGCTCCACCTTTTGTCGTAATATGTAGGGTATGCATTGTATGCAATATAACTTATGTAGCATATATACTTTTTCGACATTGCTTGCATAAAATGAGTAGGAGTACTAAATCTGGTAGGACCTTGCAAAGCAGATGGATATCCGTTCTGGGAACATTATTAAACTTACTAACATATTCAAACCATTAACGAAGTGTAGATGCAGCGAATAATTGTGTTCCTCTCTGTAAGCATACGTGAAAAGACGTTTGTGTACGGACGGGAAATGTTGATACATTTGGTGCTGACCGTTCTTTTGCTTATTTTTAACTGGAAGTGCTAACTTTCTTGGGAGAGGGTACTTGAAAGTTTGTGTAAAGTTTGACGAGGAGAACGTCGCAGTTTTGTATCTCTCTATGTTAAGTGCGGGCATTGCAATCCTTTAGGTGTAATCTGCGTATTGGAGAGACTGGTGTGTCCCCTTAAAGTCTTAATGAGGTATTTCTTGGTAAGTCTTTCGCTGCTTGTAATAACATAAAAGCAAGCTATCCATGCGGAAGTACCCTTAAAGTCTTAATGAAGTATTTCTTGGTAAATCTTTCGCTGCTTGTAATAACATAAAAGCAAGCTATCCATTCGGAAGTACCCTTAAAGTCTTCATGAGGTATTTCTTGGTAAGTCTTTCGCTGCCTGTAATAACATAAAAGCAAGCTATCCATTCGGAAGTACCCTTAAAGTCTTCATGAGGTATTTCTTGGTAAGTCTTTCGCTGCCTGTAATAATATAAAGGCAAGGTATCCATTCGGAAGTACCCTTAAAGTCTTCATGAGGTATTTCTTGGTAAGTCTTTCGCTGCTTGTAATAACATAAAAGCAAGCTATCCATTCGGAAGTACCCTTAAAGTCTTAATGAGGTATTTCTTGGTAAGTCTTTCGCTGCTTGTAATAACATAAAAGCAAGCTATCCATTCGGAAGTTAAGGCTACTGTTTTCATGTTGTCGATGGCAAAGATAATAAGGATTTGGATAGGTTTGTTTAAGTAGGAATGATACCACCAATAGAATGCCCTGGGGCAAAAACTGGGCATTTAACTCAAGAAAACATCTTTGTCTCCGGTAATTATTTTTTTTATATTTATTTTCAGGGGACTTTCCAGAAGCTCTCAAACATTACAGCGAAGCCATTAAAAGAAACCCTGACGACGCCAAATTGTACAGTAATCGAGCAGCCTGCTACACCAAGCTGGCAGAATTCGGATTGGGTCTTAAGGTAAGATTTATACTTTACAGAAAGTATAAAGATAGGTAGGTCGTTGTAAATTAATCGGAGTTTCCACGTCGAATTGTAGTTGACTGACGACTTTCGGCTATGACTTGCACAGTTGGGTATAAACCGTTAGCTGTTCTCCCGTTGCATGCATCTAGATTGCCTTAGGTACCATACTGCGTCACAATAGATCTACGAGTCTTTAAAATTGCAATGACCATTGGTAGAAAATTCGGGCTAATGCTGCAATTTGCAAAAATGAAGTAGTTTATGATCGGGGTCTCGGAATTCAGTTGGTAAGAGGAACACATCGCAAAAGCTTCGGACCTCGGTTTGAAATCCAATAGTGGCGTAGACTCATTTTCTACTGTCCAAAGTAGATTTTAGCAGTGCATGTTCTACATTTTGGGTGCCATCCTTTTTTTCCTTGTGTTCTTGTTTATTCTTGTTACAGCGAATTCTCATCTCTCTTGCCAGTGTTCCAAGTACTTGTATGATATTTTCTGTGAAGCATGTTTTTTTTATATTTCTACATTTACAAACGTAACTTGTTTTATGGTACTTTGTAGGACTGCGAAGAGTGCATTCGACTGGCACCAGATTTCGGTACGTATTTGTGCAGACTGACTGGTTACTGTAGAGTTCAGTTTATGGAAGATAATGAGACTAAGAGAGTACATATGCACTGTAAGCTATAATCTTTCGTATATTTCATGACTTCTGAGTTTAAATTGGATTTTCATAAGACGACTTCGGTGAACACAATGTCTAAATATAGAGCTTCATACGTGGCTGAAATTATTTTTTTTGTTAGAATTATGTGATTAAAAGGTTGTTAATAAACAACATTGTTGAAGGTGTTCAGTGATGATGATAAAGGAGCATGTCAGAAATATTTTCTTTATACTTGTACTAAGATGTCACTGAAAGTCCACCGGTTTTCATGCCTTTATTGACGTCTGTTTCTCAGTCAAGGGATACCTGAGGAAGGCAAAGATATTAATTGGAGTTAAAGATCAAAAGAATGCCATCGCAGCGTACGAGAAAGCACTGGAACTCGATCCAAATTGCAAGGTATGGCTTTTTGAATTTCGTTGTGGGTATGTAACGTTTAGCCGTTTTTGCCACTTTTTTGTAATTAATAGAAGGTACGATAGTTGCGTGAATTGGTAGGGGGAAATGCAAATATTTGTTTTCTTGATAGAAGGGATTCAAGTTAAAAACTTGGAAGAGTAACTTAGATGATTTGTTGGAACTAGTAACCGTAAAAAAGGATATATAAGACAAGGATTTGAAGCAGGCTGTCGTTGGAAAAAATCTTGATAGATTTAATAAGGACTTGTGTATAGTTACATTAGGTTCCGATGACCTTTTCGTGCTGCCGTCTAAATATTGAGGATAGTATGTTTAAACAAAACTGTAAATACGGTTGCTTAGTAAAAGAAAATTGGTTTTACCCGGAGAAGAATCGCTATGTGCTTTCAAATGATCGATTCCCTTTATTTACTTCGTATTTGCTTCATATTCCGTTGAAAGTTGTTCATCGTCGGTTGTTCCTAACCTTCAACATAGCCAGCCTGTTCTCCCGTTCTCAAGTACTGACTAAAATTGAAAGTGGGAATTTTTAGACTGTTCCAGAATGAGGTATCTGTCCATTAAGCTTGTAAGTTGCGCAATAAATAGTGTATTTTTTGTAAGTAAAATTTGTGCGTGTCCTTAAGATACACGGAGATAAACCATGACGTAAGTCAGCTCCCCGTTACAGCAAAATAGTTGTCCCAGGATTCATTATCGTCACCACGCCCCTTCTGACGTTAGTACTCTGAGGAGTGTCAGACAAAAAGAGCTTTTCAGTACACAATGTTTGCGCTATTTCGACGCTGAAATCACAACTAGTGTGGCCAAAGGACCCGGCAGATCCATCCAGGCAAGATGGGGTAACATACAGGATTCCTTGTGAATGCGAAGGCCTGTACATTGTGAGAAACTGAAAGGGCAGTAAAAGAGAGAATCAAGGAACACGATCGAGATATACTCCTGCGTCGCACGAAAACGTCTGCTGTTTTGGAACATGCGCAGGATACTGGCCACTGCCCAAGTTGGGGTGAAGTTAAGCTTATAGATTGGGAGCAGAACTGGTAAACCCGCAGAGTTATGGAGGCTATCCAAATCAGAAATCACCCTGATAACATCAATAGGGACAAGGATATGAAATTTCCTGACGCATGGATGCCAACAATAAAGCAAGACCACCAGAAACACCACCAGAAATACAACAGGAGACCAATGTTGAGGCGGACCTCCACGGGCACGGCTTCCCGCCCAAATACTAGGATCAAAGTTACACTAATCACGGACAATTAGCATCGAGTATAAATGGTAACTCACACAAAGTTGACACATCGCCTGACGAAGACTATCAATATGCTGTTGAATTGTCTCTTTCCTGAAGACAGTGACAATACCGTGAGACAAATGATTACACTGGTCAACAACAAAAAATTGTTGAAATGGTGTCGAGACTCTTACCATCTTTTTTAAGCTAATTTGGGGGCGCTGAACTTGAAAATGAACTCAGTTTCTCTTGGTTAGCTACCGTTTATGCGGCACAGAAATGTCTCATTTTTGAGCAAAAATCATATTTTTCATATATTTTCTTTGTATATAGCATTCCCCGATGGTGATATTTCTTAAAGTAGAAAAGTAAAGACCTCTGAATTTGTATTAAAATCAACAAAAATTGGGCTGGTTATTTAGAAATAGCAAGTCTTTAAATAACTCGGTTGAATATACCAAGACTAACGAGTTTATCAAATCCTTAAATATATTATCAGCAAAGACAAAACGTTTGTGAACATAAGAACTATGGTAAAAACCTTTTTTGATTGGCGTTTATGTTCAGTGTTATTTAATTTCATTTTCATACTCGAACAGTAATCAGCCGTCATTCGTTTGCCCCACCGGCCCTGGTAGCTCTTCCATCGTTTTGATATCCAGATTGAATCGTTCCTCTGGCTCATCATTCACATCTCCACGATTCTCTGGAAATTTATCTAAATGTAAATGTCAATAATAACCTTAGTACACATATCAATACCTATGTCCTGAGACTTTAAACAACTTCCCCGCTACCTCCTTGTAGTTTTCGGTCCAGCAATTGCCTACAATGTTTTCTCCCATGTCAATAAAGGATGTCCAAACATGGAACTCTGCGTCATTCATTGAATTAACAAATTCATAAAAGTTAATGCTTTGAGTTTCATGCTTTGAGTTTCTATGTTCTAAGTGCGAACGATTTAAATATATACTCAAAATATTTGCTTTTCTTCTAGAGCGATTCTACAAACTGTTTCATTAATCCCAATTTGATATGGATGGGAGGCAATATGATTTTTTCGTCTGTAAGAAGGAACCCTTAAAATGTTCTTTCGACGACCTTAAGATCTCGGGGAAGTCATTCTTTTCTTTTCCAGGGTTTCATTTTTTCTCTATCGTTACTCACACACAAAAAATCATTTTGTGTAACCACTTTCTTGACCAAGTAAGAAATTTACTATTTTCAAATCTACACATGAAACCCATTTTTGCTTGTTGCAGTCGATTTGTTTCATAACTTGTTTGATGGCATCATATATTTCTCGCGCTCTTATTGAATAAGGTATAGGTATTGCCGGGCATAGTTGGTACTATGTAGCTAACACACTTTCAAATGCATCTTTAACAACCACTGAACAATCTCCATTCTCCAGGATCGTATTTGTGGACGCCCGGTCAAGGAAAAATTGATTAATATCAAACAGAAGATTCTAAGGTTTCCTACTTTTAATATGAACTTAACAATTAGGTATCTAAAGTGTACTATAATTACCAATATATTTTATTAGTTAGCTTTAATCTTTGGAATAAATTGGAAAATGTTGATACTTCTATTCTAAAATTTTTAACTTAAAAAGCACTTTTTTCTATATTTTCTTATAAAAGGTGTTAGTTTATGTGTCTCGCAATACGCTGTTGGGCCTACCTAAAAGTTGATGGGTTTCTATGACCCTTATTAATTAGATTTTACGATTACCCAAGACCGTAACCTACTCTTTTTACCAAAAATGAGCACTTCTGGTGCAAAAAAAATGGTAGCTTAGATTAAAAAACTAAGGTCATTTTTGGAATCAGCACCATCAAATTAGCTAAAAGACATGTTTTGTTTCTTGATAACAAAAATCTTGTAGACCAGTGTTATCTATATTGTTACTGTAAGATTTGACATATTTTGACAATTAAGAACGAATCATCAAGAGATGATTTGAAGTGTCAGTTTTAGGAAGGTAATAGAGAAATAGAAACTACCCTTTGGTAAGTCACATGGAGTAGAAAGGCAGATCTCCAATTGCGTTGAGCTGGATGTCGATGTTCACCAGTGGCTGATTAGGAGCCTATGCGGCGACCACACAAGTAGAGTATTTTAACCTCCGGAGGTCACCAATCTCAGTTGGTATAGCACAGGCCACGGAAAACGCAAGTCACGGGTTCGATGTCGCGTTCTATTTCTCTATCATCTTTTCACCACTGACAATTAAGAAGGGCATGCGACTCTCTTCTCCTCTTATATGTCTTGTTTTGGTGTTGCTTTCGTTCTCTCTGCCAAAGGAAATGTTAATAGGGAAAAAGTGGAAGGGTTCAAGCCTTCCGTCACCCACCACCCCTAGCGCCAGCGCCATCTTACAAAGCATGAATACTGCTAGTTATGGAGTATAACAGCGGCTTTCAACAGCTACAATCGTGGACTTGAATTTATTTGAAAACAGCACTTTTCAAATAGTATATACCATAGCACTGTGCTGCTCCAAGACGGCCTGCAGAAACCAAGTAAAAGCTGAAATAAATACCCCTGTCTTCAGCTTGTGTTCTGAGCCATTTGTGCAATTTTTTGAAGTTTGGAGGAAAACCTACATTAGTTTTGTCCACGATTGTAGATATTGCAAACTGGGAAAATAAACACATTATAATAACAAAATGCTCTGTCTCCTTTAAAAGTAACTGCTGCTCTCGAATAACCACCTCGTCTGGGACACTAAAATTTAATAAGCGCCATGGAACTTGCTCAAACAAATACCGTTAGATGAGCTGCTGCCTATTACGCGAAAGCTACTTCAAAGAGCACCGTCTTACAATCTTTGTATTAAGAACTGTCTCCCTTTTTGTCGGAGACTGATTGAAGTTGTGACTAACTCAAATCGAAGTAATTGTAACTACGCGTTAGAGATCGCTCCCATTTACTTTATGAAAAGATTATGTTAGCTTACGGCAGATCAACAGATTTACAAAAAAAAAATTTTAATTGCAAATACGCAGTATTTTAATCAAAGCACAGTTGTTGATAAAAGCACACAATTGCTTTTCATCAAGTGGAAAACGTTGGCAATGATGATGGGAAGTACCAGTGTGTAATACATTTGCTTCACGGGTAGGCCTACACGTAATGACGTCAACCGAAACAAACGACGTTCCGAATTTTTCAATCTCAATGGCAAGGGACAATGGTGTAATGGCTAGCACATCGTGTTGCAACAACGAAGGACAGGGTTTGACTCCTCGTGGAGTACGTTTTCACCATTGAGCTTTGTATCCCATGTCATCATTCAGCACATGTCAAAACGGTGACCCGAAATCTGAACATGCTCCTCAGCCTACAGAGCCCAGCATCGGCTTAGCAACACGCACTCTTTCTCTTTGACCCACGAAGCCAGCATCTCAACTAAACTCACACTTTAGTGAAGTCGGGTAGCTAACAGAGACAGCACCACAATCGAGCCTCCAGTTTCACCTCTAGCAGCGGGGCTGTGTAGTGACGTCAACGTCGTGGTTTTCAGTCTTAATGGCAAAGGAACCATTGTGTAATGGTAGCACATCACGTTTCAACGCTGAAGGACGGTGTTCGATTCCTCGTGGTCCTAAATTTTTACCATTGAGCTTTTCATCCTATGTTATCATCCAATCGCGTCAAATACTCTCCTAAACACGGATCAGGCAGGGGATAACTGGCCTTCCTTTGGCTTTGTTGTGGTACCCTCTTATGTTTCTAGCAAGGAAGCATAAACGTGACTTTTATTTCTGATGTTTTATTGGGTTAAAGAGGGCAAAGGTTTGTGTCATTTTGACGCTTAGTGCGTAAGAAGTCATCACGTCAAAGGGTATACTAAAATGCAGGCATTCAAAGTTTCTCATTAGTTTTGAAAGAGTTTGTTTCTTTAACTAGTATTCTAGTCGTTAAACAGTATGTTTTAGAATATGATCCCATTTAAAACACGTTGGCCTTTCAAATATCTAAATGATGTCCTCGGTGTTCTTTGGTTATGCAGCCAAGTGTTGGCATTACAATAACGTTGTACATTTCCTGAACTTGTGATCGCATAAATCTGCCAAAATGCCTGTCGCTCTCAGGCAACACTCAATTTCTCTGGATAGCATTTACTGAAAATCATAATTGGTACCTTTCCATGACATTCCATTGTTTATACCGTACGCAGATTACTGTTAATGTTTGAAAAAGTGATATTGCATTTGATCACAAAGGAAGAAGATAAGATGGTACTGTGAAATCTCAAAAATGTAGGCAGATTCCGAGCGAGGCAAGGACACTTTTTACAGTTAAAATTGGTTCTATGGACATCTCCAGGGGCTTGTAAATGTAGCAGAAAAAAGTGGACATACCTAAGGTATTCTGTATGTCCAATGGTAGCTTAAGGTTTTAGCAGAAAAAAGCGGGCGTACAAATAGTAGCTGGTGGATTCGCAAAAAAAATGGTGGACATCTCTATATTTCCTACAGTAGCTTTAGAATTTAGTAGCAACAAGTGGACATACTAGTAGTAGTTGGTGTATTTTTCCCCGAGCCCGAACACGTTCCACATCTTTAGTGTCGACGTCTATTTTTTTAGTTGCAAAAGCAAACATACTGGCATCCTATGATCAATAATTTTGTAATATTTAATAGAAACAGTATGATCTAGACTAAAATAGTAACACTCTTAGTTTTCGATGTCATCATTAAAATGTTGCTTGCGTCATCAAAAATTTTGCTGACGACAGCATCTTAAATATGTCCAAGACTACAATTGTTTTCTTTTACCATACTACACCTAAGTTAGAAGTGTGAGGCAGGGCTTACTATAACATCTCGGCCATTATACTGTATCTGAAGAAAAAGAATCCTGTACAAAGATGAAAAGGGAAGTACGGTCATACATAATATGCAAGAATAGACATGCTATTGCCTCTATAAGTAGGTATGTGCGTACCATTTTAGTTCCAGGAAGCCGTCAAAAGCTTACGACCATCTTGCCAACTATGGGTTTTCTATCAGACCCGTAAAATCTTAGTAAGCGCTAAGAAGTATGTACTGCTGACCCTGAGAAGAATTAATTACTTTATCGATACCTATACCGATGCGTAGCTCGGTAAGCTGGCCATGCAATTGGTCACTAGAATCAAACAACATGTTACAGCAGTGGTCCGACGTAGGGACAAGACAAGAAAAGGGAAATAGAGTCGAACCTGTCTATAGCGGACATGCTTTCTGGCGGACACCTGGTTATAGCGGACACATTTTCTAGGAACGGGCCGAATAATGGTCAAACTCTCATTGAAATACCTCTATATAGCGGAGAGTTGTATAGCGGACACTTGTTAAGCGGACACATTTTCTCGGAACCGCTTAAACATTTGCCTTAAAATTAACCTGTGTATAGCGGACATTCGTATTTTACTCCTATTTAAGCTCCTCTTGCCCCATGGAGTCGTCAGATAAATATAAACCGATAAAATTCATGATATAGTAAGTATTTTTGAACAATTCAACTATTCCAAACACTGCTACTTTTGCATCTATGTTCTCAGTAATCTTCTTGAATGCTTTTTCCAAACAAAGTACCAAACGATAAACAAAGCTAAAAAGCCATCTCTCAGGACAAACCTAGATCCAACAAATCTCCTATGAACATTTTAGCCTTCACCTTTACCCACAATCCAAATAACCTGGATGCGTTCCCAGCTGTTAAAAAATTGTATCCTGGTCTTATAACACTCTCCTAAGATCAAAAGAATCTTGGAAAAAATAAACATCATAAACGGTAAACGACAACTACCAAACTTAGAATGTTTGCTGTGTAAGAATGACTCTGTGGGCAATATAAAATTGGGAGTACCTAAATGTGGGAAGGATTGCATTTGTTGCACCTATTTGAATGAGGGCAAGGAATAACATTTCAAACATGCAGATAGACCTTTCCAGATCAGAGCCCCATTTGATTGCAATTCTGCCTATTGTATATCATGAGCTGCTTGGGTCACAGCAAAGAATATTTAGGGCAGACAGGTAGAACTTTTAAAGTTGTAAATTACTAAAAGTATATACTTAAAGTACTAAAATTTAATATTGAGGAGAATAATTACCAACTTACCAAACTTTAATCCTTATCAGCATTACCATGGCTCTAAAATGGTCTAACTTAACAACGCATTTCATATACATTTATCATCAATTTTCAAATATATATATATTTATTCCTTTAAATGATTAAGCCGGATAATATGGATTCTTTGTATAATTATGCAAAACAATTTGTCACATTCTGAAGAATTTTTCACACTATAAATTAATATAGTATACTGAGTCTTAAAACCACAAATTTAACGTTAATTAATTTTAATGCAAGGATGAAATTCTACTAACAACTTAACTTAGAAATCAAGGGGTGGGTTCCTTCACATAACTTGTTGTACTGTCAATCTGCAATGTTAACATTTTAAAAGTATTACTTAAGTCAAAATTCTTAATTTGTTTTACAGATGTCTATCATCCACTGCTTCGTCTTTTATTGTGAAGGTCTCTGAAAGTTTCAACACAAACACGTGGTAATTGTACAACAGAGAGACAGTCCACATTTATGGAAATTACATTGGTAATTTCAGTAGTGCTCCCTCTGGCTTGTTCGGTTACCAGCCTCTGCCTGTTCCACATCTTCCGAAACTAAGTAATTTTACGGTGCATTCCATTACCATACTTTTTATACGACTAGGAGACTCTTTTGCTAGCAATGTTTTATTACTATTTCAGTTACTTCTGATGTACTTCACAATGCAACATATACATTAGATAAGCTAAAGAATGTTTGAGGGCAATAGCACTGTATCAATATATGCCAATTTACATTGTCATGTCATGCTTAGGGCCACAGAAATTGTCTGCCATCAGTACGAGTTACAATAACTCTTCGATGATGTATTGGATATTGGCAAAGGCCAGAACTGTAAAAACCACTCAGTGTCTTTGTTTGTACGGCCACGCAAGTAGTTTTGGCTTTGTGTCCCTCTAACTGTACCTGCTAAGTCAAGCTACAATGGCATTACTATGTAACATAGTACCAGTTCAAACAAACATTGATGGTGGGACCCAAGCAACCTGCATTGTGAAGTATCAAGTCAGTCATATGGCCGGATGTTGACGTGACGGGTTTACACAGGCGTGCTGAAATATGGTCATGCATGGTTCAATTCTGTATGGCAATATATACAAATGGCATCACTGTTGAACGTTACTGCCAGATCTTTTTGTAAACGTGAATTGCAGATATATGTCATATGGGCTCTTTCCCTTATGTGGGCAGAAGTCAGACTTGAGAGGGCCTTTGTTTAACTTAAAAGCCGTCCGACTGAAGGACTATAGTGAGAGACGGCGAGAAGAGCGTACTGGTTGTAATGGAGCTGACGATCTTCTCAGTGTTTGTTGACATTGCTCACTGCGTAAAAAAAGCAAAATAAAACTCTGATGCGCTTCAGATTTGTCTACAACAGCAATGTTGAGTCAGCTGTGTGATTTGATGATCGACACTAGTGCCGATCAGTCAAACTGTGTGGATACTCAACCTCTGCCTGGTACTACGGATCGCTAGCGATTCGGCTCACAGAACCTCTAAAACCATTACAATAAATTCTGATCTCTACCATCAAATGTCGTCGGTCACACTTGGTGATCACTAACTAAATAAAAGAGAAAGCAGTAGGCAATGACTTGAAAAGGCGCCTATCTCTAGAAAATAGTCAAA
>JAAAKM020006971.1:136136389-136150095 GCA_010016025.2 Alatinidae sp. Z8VKAUB7J3 | reverse complement strand
ATTCAAGGGGTAAGCCACATACCAATTAATATGTAAGACACTCACTTTCGTACAAAAATAGGAGATTTTAGGGATTTTAGGGATGACGTAAGCAGCGAGAGTTATGTGATTCATTGGGAGTGGTTTACCTTTAGCAAAATTCCATGTGTGAGGATTTCAGTATCTTTTACAAGTTGTATGATGTCTTTGGAAGTGCAATACCGTCGACAATATTTCGCTCACCGAAGACTTTACATTCTCCGGCATTGCAACATAGCAATCTCTCCGCGTACTCATTTGCAAACGTTCCTACTTCGAATTCCATCAGACATGGTAATGATGTCACAGAACTTGTAAAAATCAAATTGTCCATCACCGACCAAACGTAAATGTAAGCTTTTCCACCCCAAGTATGTAACAACTATTCTCAAATATTTGCAAGTGTCAAATTTTCTGATAAGGAAATCCTCACTGAGGCTCAACAGTATGCTTGCCTCTCCATTTTCTAATGACTCGTTTCAATGCATCCTTAAACGGTTTCAACCGCAGTGTACATATAAACGGATGCAAGCAGCTTCCGGCTATAATACATAAAAACTGGAAGTTACGTAGAAAATGACGCAAGAGGCAACCGCATGTGTCACAAAAGAACAGGATATAGATGGAAGCAATTGCAGGAACGTAGAATAAGAGAAGGAACTTCAATATCAACTTATGGGAATTGATAAGGAACAACTCTTTTTCTGATCTGACTTTGACGTTCGAACATCGAATAGAACTATTCCGTAGGGCTCGAGACTGTACCAGTAACGTCTGCCTGATTCTGAGGTATGTGTATACCATAGTTAGGGTGCCAAGCAGCAAAAGTACATTGGCAAATATCATGAGGTATGGAATAAGCCCTATGGCCAGAAATAGCAGTGACAGTAAAATAGCCAGAAACCAAATCACGATCGACACTGCAATGCATTTCTTAAAGGTCACTGTAGTTCGATAGCGTATTGCGTACGCAACGGCACAGAATCGGTCAACAAACAGGGAAACCAAGCTAAGGATGCTTGTAGCCGAAGAAATCACAAACGAATAATGGATAAAGATGTTGATGTTTTCCTCCGAACCTTGAGTTTCCCTGATGTGAGTCAGAACGGATATGGGCATTGTAATGATGCCCACCAAGAAGTCACTGAATGCCAAACTTATTAAGAAATACATATACGGTGTCCGTAGCTTCTTCAACGGATCTTTAAACACGGCAATGAAAATCAAGGAGTTACTTGAAATCATCACTGCTCCCATTATTGCTGACACTACAGCTGATAAATATGGTAAACTTGGGTGTGCTGGAGTACCAGAGCAAGGCCCAGGATTGTACATGATTGTAAATCTACCGTATGACAGCCCAACGAGGTTTTTGTGTATCAGTTAAAGTTGTTGAGAGCATCTTCCAAGCAAAACATTTGATACACTAGAATTGTTACTTCAAAACAATGGCAGTAGCTGTCTGACATTGTTTCCAATAAACATCCAATTAAAGGTAATGTTCTCAAATCAAGGCCCTCACAGCCGCTATACAATTCTCTTGTTGAAGTATAGTTTATAAATCTCCCTGTGCATGATGTTACACTGACATAACAACCAGCCTTTGTCTTATTTTCCCCACAGATGAAAGCTCAGCGTCCTATCATCCACTTGAATTAACCAATTTGGCTACAAACGACTCAATGCGTATTCCGTCCAATGTTAGCTCTTCGTGTTGAACTAATTCGAGGAGCTTGTGAATACGTTTTCAGGAAAGTGACAACCGACGGCCTTTTGAATTCAATGCATTAAACTTATCCCAATCAAATGCCTTGTTCAGCTTGACAGTTCTCCCGTACAATCCCCTTCAACATCCGAAATACATAATGTGAAAGCCAATCTCGGCCAACATTTATACAAGACAAGGAAGCCACATGATTAGCTGCTTCCCTTTGTTTACATTTTGAAGTTACATTAGGTTTTAAGAGGATGTGGAGAGCAAACAAAACACTTCAAAAACAGCTTCGTTGACCATCAGATCTTTGCAACGCCTTCTACCAGATTGAGAAAGGGCTGCAACGGAGTGAATTCTCGTGTGTGGGTAGAATATCAGGTAAAAGATCATAGTCTAAATTTCAGATTTGTTAGTTTTCGGACGCCGCACTGGACAAAAGACAAAAGTGATCTGTTGGTACTACCAGCATGATCATGTGTGAACTGAACATTTCATTTTCCATTAACTTTAAAAGACAAAATTTGGACTTATTATTGCAAATAAGTGAAGTTCGTTGCACGTGCCAGTTTCTTACGATGACATTAGATATCTAGTATCGCGAGGTCAAGACGATGTTAAAAATTTTCATCCGGACGAGTAGTAGTTGTCCGATATCGCAATTTCAAGGACACCAAATATGGTGATACGTGTAAATTCAAAGGCAAATACACTTCTGTCAAATTTGATAATTTCGTCTGCTGCAAGTACCACCAAATGTGTACACTGAGAAACATGACATCATGTGTAATGCACAAGACTCAAAGTGCATCGAATATCTCTGAGTGGAGCAATTTAAAATGAAAATTATACTGCCCTTATATAGTGCTTCACAAGTAAAATTTAGCCAGCAGCTTAAGCTTGCCCTTAATTACTTTCTCTGATCCAATCCCTTGGGAGTCCATACACACAGCAGCCAAACACGGCGCTGTTTGTATATGGCTTTACGTGTTTTTGCCTTCATCACCACGTCCCAATTTTTCACCTTTAAACGCCAAAGCACAATAGAGTTCATATCTTGCTCAAGGATAGTCAAAAGTCAGCATCTTATAATCTTGAAAAGAACACTAGAGAAATAGAAAATATGTCACCACCGGGCATCGAACCCGTAACACACGAGTGGGCAGCTCTTCCTTTGTCAAGTCACATGGCGCAGAGAGGCTGGTCCTTGCGTTGAGCTGGATGTCGATGTCCACCGGTGGATGATTGGGAGCTAATGTAGCAACTAGAGAAATAAAAGGTATGTTAACATCGGAGGTCACCTAGCTCAGTTGGTAGAGAGCACGCCGCGCCACGCGGCTTCGATCCCCGGTGGTGTCATATTTTCTATTTCTCTAGTGTTCTTGTCAAAACTAGCATTTCAAATCCTCTTTTCTCAATGATGCCATCTCATAATTGTTGGATTGCTGTAACCATTCAGTTACACTGTCTTACCCTTGAAAGGGATTTACACCTGCACCTAGAACTTTTGCAGTTGTTGGTAAGAAACATGGTACATTTTGGTAAAAAACTGTCATGCGTGCTGTAAATAATCTGATTAGCATAAATGTGTAGTTATCGGAGAGTAAGTGATTCTCTTTGTTTAATAAATAAATAATAATAAATTATCACACAGCTGCATAAGGGCTTCTAGTGTTCAAAGTAGGCTCTTCGGCCATTTTTTACTTATTTGTATTTGAAAAAGACATAACAGTGCCACTGAAATTACAAATAAAAAGAACGCTCTTGACGATGAAAGGGCTTGCACAAAATTATTGTCCGAAGGTGTTATGCAACCGACGCACCTGCAGACTATCCTTAAGATTGGATTCAAGGCATTAAACAATCCTAAAGCATTATAGTCGTACATTTGCTTTGTAGAAAAGAAGAGCAGAAAATAATAAATGTCCCATGAAAGGCATTATTCATATAAATTGGGACTTTTTTAACAAAGAGTGCTGAATGGATTTTAACTTCGTTGTAACAGCTACATGACAACTCGAATAGCAAAAGACTTTCAATAGCTCACAAAAGTTGACTTTATTACGATTTTACGTTAAGCAAACATAACTACTGACTCACACAATAACTCTAGCCTAATACCCAACAAGATACTGTAATTAATTTGTTGTGATAATAGTAATAACTAAGTGTAGAGGGGGATGAGAGATTTATGGTTAAAACAAAGGAAGTTGAAGATGGCTGAAATTACAAAGACACACGCTTAACAGAGAATACTGTGCCATGACGTTCTTTGCCTTAGTGAACCTACCCTTTAAGATCGGCTACGTTTTTATCGCTCTAAAGTTTTCGTATCGTTAGTTTGAATAGCACTTCACTATTTCTTACGTTATTCAGTTTCAGTACAAAATAATGTTATACCTAAATTGTAACTTTACTATTTCCATCCAATTATTGGAAGCACTTTGAGCCTTTATAAAAGTGTCAAAGCTTATGAATTCAAACAATATATTTATGTTTTATCTACATGGATGTGTTTAATTTATTTGGAAATGACGAATTCTACTCTTTACCAATATTTTTGTAATGTGTGTCAATCTTTATCAATCTAATGTCAAAGGTCCTCTGGCAGATTAATTAAATTGGGTAAATATAAATCGAATGTTTACATATTTCCTATTCAATTTTTGAATGCACTCCGTAGAATATCAGTGCGAGTTACATTTATTTTTGCCGTAATACGTTTGAACCGAGACTGCGAGACATATTTTCATAATTTATCATGCGGGAAAAAGAGAACCAAAGAGAACCGAAGAGAACCATTTTTTCTTTGACAACGTCCTTTACGAACAGGTAGATGGTATTGCGGTATTTATGTGCCTCTAGATGAAACTCTTAGATTAATCATAGATAAGTTTTTTCTTCTCGTTCACTTTTTCAGGTCTTTTCACCTCATCAGTTTTTACGTCTACTTAACATAGTTACCAAAGAGGACTGTTTTTTCTTTAATAACATCTTTTAAAAACTGGTGGATTGTGTTACGATGCGGCCACCCAACGGCCCTGTATTTGCCAATACATTCTTATCCAATCTTAAAAGCATGTGGATGGAGAATGGCCGGCTGATTTTTGCTCCCTTTCATACAGAAGATACGTTGATGATTGTTTCTTGTTATTCTCATGTCCATCACATGTACAACCTAACTCACAGCACCAGAATATTCAATTGAGTTTGAATGTAATAAGCAATTACCGTTTCTGAACACAATTATTTCACGTTCACAGGGATCATTTCATACTACTGTGTATTGACAACAGTATTTTACAGACCTGTTTACGCGCTTTGACAGTTTTTTTCTCGTGGAATATAAGAACAGTCATATTTTTACACTCGTCAATCGTATTTTTAATGTTTGTTCTGCATATGCATCCTTTAATGAAGGCTTTGTAAACTACGTACCATGGTTGTAAAGTGATAACCCTGTTAGTTAACCCTTGTTTTAGTACAATATGTTCTAAATTTTTTCTAAAACGCCTAGGTATTTTTTGGTTCCTAAATGTAATGTTAGTTTTGTTTTACCTTTTACAGCGTTCCACTCACTTATGCTTCGTACACAACTCAATAAACCCCTCTCTTCTACTAATCCTCAAGTTAACCTTCGTTTCATTTTCCGCTCCTGATTTCGTTTAACTTTTTTCATTTTGAGGATCAAAGTCACAAATTACTACGCTCAGGTGTAGTATACCATTTTAAGTGTCGCTTCTGTGCAGAAGCGTATTTAGATCAGACAATACGTCCATTTCATAGACGTTTGTGGGATCATTTGTGAGTTTCACCTTTAACTGGAAAAACGCTATCTAACCCTCCATTTTCTAGTACTCATCTACATGCTGAAATCTGTTCTGGTCCATTCTCTGTCTCTGACTTCACTTTTGACTTCTGAATTATCTTCTTCAGAATTCGAATTTCTGCTCAAGGCAAGTCTTCTTTTGTCGAAACACACCTATTCACGTAATCTAAACAAAAGCTCAACTCCCCCGCCCCTCTATTAGTATGTCTCTTGTTAATTGTTAATTAATTCTATTGTTTATGTTGTGGTTGTCTAAGGTAAACCCAGCTTGTTTCATGTATTGAATTAATTGATGGTGGTAGAATGCACCGGAAGCTCATTATATTATGTTTTCTCGTTATGTTTTACCTACGCGTCTTGTGTTGGGCACTTATCTTTATACTAAATACAAACAATACTATATAACAAACAAACAGCAAACAATCTTCTTCGAACCTTCTGCAATACCAAAGGGGTACAATGTATTTTCTCTGGTATGTGCTGATGGATCCTCTCTTCTACTCTCTTTTGGTCGTTCGTTTGGAGCAGGGAGAAAAGTCGGCCATTTTAAAACATTTATTAGAAAATCCATAATGTTTATCAAAGTATAGCAATCAACAGTTTAGCGTACCGGGTAGAGTACGTTCTTTGTGAAACAATGCTGTTCTTTAATGTGTAGTTTTGACTTTCCCCATGAAATACTTTTATTTCTAGTGACAGCTTAAACACCTAAAAGTTGTTGCCTCCTAGTTTGAAACTTAAATAGGCCTACTTGATTACGACTTATTTTAATTAAAGTTTAGTGCAAGAAATTTGAATGATGTGAACGGAAATAGAAATAAATTGCGTTAAGTACAGCGGGGTCTCAGTCTTTCTTTTATTTTGAGATAGTTTGTTAGTGGTACAAAACAAGAATATTGCACGAAATAGCGAAAACATTGTGTACTTAAAAGCTTTTTTCATCTGACACTCCTCAGAGTACTAACGTCAGAAAAAGTTATTAAGTACACAATGTTTTCGCTATTTCGTGCAATATTTTGAGCTGACGGTTATTAGAAGCATTACAGAGCAAGGTTTTTCAGCCTCAGACGGTAAATTACCTCCCTCGACCTACCAGACCTCTTCTTTTGGTTTTGCCATTTTGAGATGAGAAAAGCAATGAAACATGCTGTGGGCTGTTGCCCCCCCCCAGTACCCTTTGTCTCAATTTCATCCCCATTAATCTCAAATATTCCCTAGAAGGATCCCCGTTGAGAATCACTGTTATAGAATGAAGCACTCGCTGCATTTTTCTTTGTATGGCGGCGAGGTTGTTAACGAATTTCTTTGAAATCGATGGACAATATGTTAAATTTTTACACTTAAGCGTCAATCATCTTGACAGGAAATTTATAATTGCTTTTGAAAGCTACTTGGTCTGGCTCACGTACCAGACTGCCAGATCTGATATATGTAAGAAGACATGTTTTGGTAGGTTGAATTGGAAGAGGCAGAGCGGTGTAAGTAGTCGGACAATAGAGGAAAAGTTGAAAAGTACGATGAATCATCGGTCCTTAATTACTAATTATCTTAATATAATTGGGGTCATTATTCTACAAGGTCTTTAAATATCTGTAGATTTGAGAATTCTTATCCCCGAATATAGTTGAAACCAATTTCTACATGCTCAGTGTCATTCTTACCTCGATATTTAATGCTCAAACATAATTTCCAGTTTTAAGAATTCCGGAGTTTTATGAAATCGGAATACATTATCTGATTGTTAGAGGCCATTCGCGTACCTTTAATCCCTACTATGAAACTATAAGAACTTTATTCGACTTAATTCGCCCACACTTGAAAAGCAAACTTCGGCATTCGCGTTAACTTATGATCTCATAAATTTCCGCAGACTTTTAAACAATGCACACTTAAATACTTTTTAGTAAGTTACTACAAAACCCCGGAACTATTCGTTTAATTATTATCATATTTAAGAAAACTATTGAAGGCAACAATTGCTGAGATAGAAAACACTCAAGATACCCAATTGTTATACCCACTCCAGTAATAGGTGTTATACAATACCTAATCCTTTTTTTTGAAAGGCACACTCAAGCAATGACAGGCCGACCAGTCGACCAGCGAAACAAACACCTTAACAGCTAGTAGTCACGTTTCTCTTGCATTTGAAAAGTGGAGAAAATGTGTGACTCTGCAGAAGTCAGTTAGTATCGAGATAAGACGTTTGGTCTTGCTTGGTTTGGCCAAGAGCATACCAGGACCCAAGAGTGTGACCAAGTATGGCCAAGTACGACCAAGTATGGCCAAGTATAACCAAGTATGACCACGTATGAATATCCAAACATAACAGTATGTGCAGGGTAGTCATTCTCAATGATTTTCTACTGGGGGACAAAGGGGTCCCGCAATGGTAGAATTCATGTTTTAGAATTCAGGTTCATTAGATTCCTACTTGCATGTTGCTCTCTTGGGTATCACTGGCAGTCTAAGCGTGTCGTAGGTTGGGCGGGAGTTTTTCAATGTAGGAATGGTTCTTTGAGAGACTGCGCTTTAATCTAAGTCTTACCAACATTAGATTGGCGTGACGCCTATGTCCTTATTTTCACCTAAGTCTTACAGAAACTGGTTCGGCGTTGATACTGCGTCGTTTAAACTTCCGAGATACGACGTTGTTGTCAACTTTCATATACAACGAACCGGTGACGTTGAATCAATGTCAGAGGTGACATCTATTATTCCTTGATTCGATATGGAAATGTCGATATCTCCTACGATCAAGCTGATAGCACGTTTTGCCACCTTTTAATCGCAATGAGCGCAATAGTTTATATGTCGTAGAACCTATTTGTTTTAGCCTATAATATACACGACCCGTACGTTTTCATTTAGAAACATAATTCACAGAACACTACAATTTCTGGAGAAAGTCACAAGACGAGGGACGTAAAACATTAACAAAACTTGCCTTTTAGGTTGAGAGGATCTCTTTTAACAGGATGTATCCGATACTTTATTTATCAAATTGTTTTCAATTCTTAGAATTTGAAAGTGATTTGGAACTGTTCGCATTGGCATTCGGAAGAAAATTAAAAATACAAAAAGTAATAAACTACAAGAAAATAATTTGAGTATCATTTTATTTCCTTTGTGGTAACAAAGTAACAGCTAAATATTTCAAGGTGTTTTACTCGCTTTCTGTAAATAATCACAATATTAACCCATTAAAGATAGAAGCGTAGATATACTATTCTGATTTTCTTTGCTAATATGGTAACGCCTTGAGGCCTGGACTTTTACATTTCATTTACAGTCATCTAAAATTCATCGGAAAGTAACAAATTTGCATTAGTGAGTAATTTTTTAATCAACTCAGTGATAAGCTGTTGTCTGCAGAAGTTGCTTGTTGTCTATTGCCAAACCTTGTCTTATTTTTGTATTTTCAGAAGATATCTAATTTCGTTCTCGAAACCTTTCCATTCCATTTTCTTTTTATGTATTCCAGTTCTTAACATCAGTACAATAATGTTTATATCTCATTACAACTTATAAGTTGTGATTATGACTTTTAGTAGTATTTAAAGGGATGTTTTCCGTAAGCAACCGAGTTGCTCCGGTTGAGACTGGTTAAAATTTCAGTAGCTCACCCACTTAACTTCCATGCTCAAATTTATCTACAAAGAGAATTCACAAAAGTGACGGTTAAAAGACAACTACAAAATGAGAAGACCGAAAATTTCTTAATTATTGGTGTAAGAACGGGTCGAAAAACTTCACACCTTGAACAATAGCTTCCTTTTCATTTCCAAGGTCGATGTTGAGACGTGCCGTTGGCGACCTTGGTAGAAAACAGTGACAGTCACAGCGCCATGGCCAATTTTGAGGAAGCGGACGATGCTATTGTTGACTTTTTTTGTAGTCCTCAGTCACTGAGGCTGAAAATTTTGTAAGACTTCCAAATCAATCACTTTCTGATACTCTCCACTTCAATTTTCTTCCCGTTAATAGCCAAAAATTTACAAAAAAGAGGTTCTTATTATTTTCTGTTACTTTCTTCTCTTTTACATGCTAGGTTCCTAATGATTTTTTCACGACCTCATATTTGAATTTCAGCAATATATTTTGGCAACACGACGTAAAACAGTTCCATCAATAGGTCAACAGTTAAGTCAATATTGTGTTTCATATATGGACAGGTTCGTGATTATGTTCATATCAAGGAAACGAGTAATTACACAACTGTATCTTACAATTTTAATATATCCCGCATAACCTTTTTCAGTTCATCGTTGTCGAATACTCTAAAAAACTATGAGTGTCGACGTCACGTTGTCTTTGGATTTTTAAGTTTTACGGAAAATCATACGGAGTCTTACGGAATCTTACGGAGAAAGGAAAAACGAAGACTTCTAAACCACACAGTAGCATTCATAGTATTACGAGTAGCAAATATCTGTTTTTGACTTGAATTGGACTTGTAGAGGTAAAGTGTATATGCTTATTATTGGTAGACCAGAACGATGAGAAACATTGGTTAAAATGGTTAAAATAACGAAGTAGACTCGACGTTGATGAAATGTTGGTATAATTTCAACTCTGTGTTTAAATGATAGAGTCAAATAGAGGTCAACCGGGTTCCCAGAATCACGTAACATTGACCAAACCTCGAAATCGAATTACGTCAAATGCCGGCAGGATACTTTCCTTCACTTGAATATTGCTCATTCAAGAAATTAATGTTGTAGGCACAATTCGGAGGCAATACAGCCACAGCAAATCTTGTTAACGTTGGGGCTTACGTAGATTAGTTTATTGCACGAAATAGCGAAAACATTGTGTACTGAAAAGCTTTTTTCGTCTGACACTCCTCAGAGTACTAACGTCGTGTGGTCTAAAAATGAACTGATATGGATCTGGTCCCATCTTAATAGGTTTTAAGTAAGTTATCAAACGGTTTGCGTTTGTATTGCAGTACATTTTTAGAACACTTTTGGCATGAAAACAATAATTGATATTGTTCTTGATAGATGAATCTTAGCCTGAGCGTTACTATGAAAGCTGCATACTACAATATTCCTGCATGAAGTTTAAAACCAGGTGTCACTTAGCCAAAGCCTCAATGTAGGTGAGGTGACCGAATTCTTCAGGTTACAACGCAGAAAGAAGACAAGAAGAAACAAAGAAGAGCCTCCTTTTTTCCTGTTTCAGGAAATTGTAACTACAGCCAGTGTAGTCAACCCTTTGCAATGCAACTACATGTCCTAATATTAATATGATTTGTTTACAAAGGTTAGGATTCTCTCCCTTAAAACTTAAACATGACTTCATATTTACAAAGGCACAAAAAACTGGGAGTTCCACAGAGATGTACCATAGGTACCAATTTGTTCTCATCGTGGTAAAGATTTCGCTTGACATTCTTACATTATCGACCGTAAATCTCCAGAATGAAATTATCAATGACACTAAAGGCAATCCAAAACCAACTAATTAAGATAAAACAAATCCGTTCATAAAATTATTGGGTATACAAGTTTTGGGTCAAGCCACCAGTGTTTTACAATTACGGCGTATGTGCACTCGCACCAGAAGACTAACAAGCTCCGAAAATAAAACCACCGTGTATCTCCGGCTGCAAAACGGGCAGGGTTTTCAAACTGATGTACCATTTCAGGAACCTGCGGAACTAGCGGCAGGTCCTGCGAGGCACTCACACGACCACACTTGAGCATATATTGTACACATTCGTAAGAAAACTACTTGCAGAATATGTGCACCGACAAGTTCAAATAGCGTGAAACTCTCCTGGCGCTTTAAATGGTCGACCATAACAATGTTTTCCCATTCTCTTTCAAAACTGTTTTAACAAATCAGGGCTCGTTCTACTAGTTATGCATTAACTCTTGCACCTTTTTCAATCTTATCCTTAATCTTTTATCCGTTTGATGATATCACCGGGAAGTGTTGAATGATGAAATATGGAAGGTCATTTCATAGTTCATTGTCAGAATAAGATAGAGAAACAAAGCCACGTCAAGGCACCACACAAATTCGAACCTCTCTATTCTGAGTTTGCGCATGACAACTCGGTGGTCCATTAAGTTAGACCCATGAGGGCGGAAAAACGATTTCTATCTATAATGCAGGTATTCCGACATGGTTTTACAGTCGCCAGTTCGACGGAAAGGAGAACGAATCAGATGCGTTAATTATGGCCAGTAGAGGTCGCTAACGTTAACCTACTTTTCAACTCTCTTTGTAAAAGTCTTTTTACTGCTTTCGCTTCAATAGATAGAAAGTTTGAAAACCCTCCAACCGGAGCCTAATGTATAAAATACTGAAATACTGTTGTGACAGACCGATTCTTCGAATTCAAAGCATCGCCTACTGCCAGCTTCAAACAGAACATGACCAAGATAACAAGGTTAATAACAATGACTTTGAAGTAATGCCTAAAATGGAAATCGTTTAACGGCAATGTGTTGACTTGAGAACAAGGCAATAAATAGCCTCGATCGTCTGCATTAAAAGGAAAGCGTAAACAAGCGCACTTATCCGTACTACAACGAAACGAACCTCTGGCACTCAACAGAAGATTCTAGTCACAATGTTGCATCGTAATACCTCGTATCTTTCTTAACAACGAAAAATACAATGTAGTTTCATTCTCGGCATTGGTAAAGAAAGTGCCTTAAGCGCAACCGATGCCTTACTATCAGCCTAATCAACAGCATCATATGCCATATCGTATGTTACTAAAATAATAGAATCAATGGATTGTGTCATTGAAAAAATGTCTACTACTGTGACCGGCTCATGGCTCCAAACTTCAATTACATTGGGAGAAAACTAGGTCAGGATCACAATAATATCAACCACTAAGGGTAATCAGTACGCAACATACTTACACTCCCGACAGTTTCAAGCTAAAATTACCAGTTGGACCTCTTCCTATCGTGATGATTACTTGATGGCCAGTTACACTCCAGCCACTTCCTATCAAGACTGTAAGCGGTTAGACAGATACCCCTAAAGACACTTACTATCCGGGAAGTTAACGATTCGCCATTTACAACTAGCTCCACCTACTGCCCGGGAAAATACCTGTTGGCCACTTACTATCCGGGCAATTGTCAGTTCACCAGTTACCAGTAGAGCCACTTACATTCCGGTTGTTACCACTTCGACAAGTATCACTAGAGCAAATTACTATCCGTGCAGTTACCAGTTCACCAGTTGCCACTAGAGCCACTTACCTTCTGGATTGTTACCCCTTCGGCAAGTACCATTAGCACTACGTAAAATCCTGACAGTAACCAGTTCGCAAGTTACCAATAGAGCCACTAACTGCCTGGGTCGTTATCAATCTAACACGTACCACTTGAGCCACTTACTACAAGGGCAATTATAAGTTACCACTAGAGCCACTTACTATCTGGATTGTTAGCACTTTGACAAGTACCACGTGATCACGTGATATTGGTAATACTAGCAGAAAGGGAAAATAAACAGAACTTTCACAAAGCCAGTAAATGCTTTGCTTGTACAGAAATGTCCAACACCAAGAAGGCAAGATTAAAATATGAGCTCACAGTTCACCTTCAACGGTGACAAAGTGCAAGACGTCGTAGTGTTCACAAACACATAGGCACTCATCTTGATACCCTAGAAGCTGTGAATCAGCGCCATACAAGATCCTAGCACAGTGTCCTCTTTCTAAAGACAACGGTAGTTAATCCTCGTGTTCAAAAGGGCTGCTTATTAAAATGGCTGTTGCCAATACGAAGAAATGGAAACATAACTCCCTTCAAACGTCTGGACGCGAAAAGCTAATGCGTTAAACAGGCTTGTATGTCACTGTCGTTATTTAGTCTTGACATGTGACCTGACAACTGTTGTAGCATTCAAAAATTAAAAAATGACATAGATATGCAATAACGAGTGAGGTTATCACATGAGGTGCTACAAAAGGGAGGGTGTGCACAATGAAACTCGAGCTGTTTCGCCCCATGCACTGGCTGGGTCTAGACTCCTGATCAGACAGTTATGCAGCAGCCTCAGCGAAAAGTCAAATCACTTGTCCCAGGCTTTCGTAGTTGGCAATATTGCCACCCAAGCGCATCGTATTACCCATTCCAAAATTCAAGCGCAAGGGTTGTCTCTTTGAAA
>JAAAKM020006971.1:136123266-136136289 GCA_010016025.2 Alatinidae sp. Z8VKAUB7J3 | reverse complement strand
ATCTTGAAACTGGCATTGAGGTACCTGTGGTGAGTGCAGAATTGAACGTATAAAGAACAAGGAACGGTCTTTCGTCTCATTCACTTAGTGCACTTCTCTGAATGAAATACCAGCACTGATTATTGATATCGTCCTTAATATTTATGAAGAAGAGCGGCTTTGCATTTCGTCGAACAAAGAAACTGATCAAAGGAGTCTAGTACCTACTTATATAAACGTAAGACAATGGCAAGGCAGTACAGGCAAAGGAAGCGTATAAAATGTACTTAAGGATAGTGGTAACTTTTTAACAGCACACTATGAGAGGGGCATCATGATACCAGTCACCATCATCCGACTCTAATCACAAAATGCAGTGACACATAATTAGAACGGCCTAAAAACGAACAGTACACTCACACGAGGCAAGAGCACAGCAGGAATTCAGCTCCCTATGTACCTCAAACCTACGCGCGACTGTCACTTAAACGTAACCAAATGTGCGTTTACAGTCTATACTTCATAATCGGACTGATTTATAAAAAACGTCCTCCCCAAACTCCCATACTGCAACAGAAAGCCCATTCCATTGCTTCCTGAAGCTTCATTGACTGTTGAAACTTCAATGCCTCTTGAAGGTTCATGAGTTCTTGAAGCGGCATTGGACAAAGAACAGAGGCTACTGGAGCTGTGGCGATTTACAAATAGAGGTGCGTGTGTACTTTCATATCACGTGCACCGAATAACGAAATGTAAACACACGTAACGTGGAGAAGGAGAGGGCTTCATTTTCCTCTCACACTTTATGGTAAACATGTGGTTTTCTAATAAGCTTTCATCACATTTAAACGATCACATCCATTTTTCGAGAATAGAATTTTAGCTAACTTCCCTCTACTTCCAGCTGCTTCATCAAGTATTATGTCTTTTGCAACCATATTATGGCATCACGGAGATGGAAAACCTTAAGGCCACACTATCCTATGTTATCCCAAGCCGAATCATGGATGCGTACCTGCATATTTTTCAAACGAACTACAGCTTACGTCTCTACGTTGGGTACTCGCTAGTACTCTATTAGATATCCCTCTATCCTAGTCACTATCCTGCTACAATTTGCGGGCGGCATGGACTTGTTAATAAACCTGTCTTTGAAGTTAAGCTAAGCCGTAGAGTAACGACTGGTATGGGTCCACCCATACGGTAAGGCAAAGCAGTTACTTGCTCTAACGCTGACGCACAAGCACCATCTCGTCAACGCCTATCGATCTTCTAACTCGATATCTACCTAGTGATCCATACGCTCTGTTCTCCGCCCAAATGCCATTGCTAATAACGAAAACGAATGCCTAATTAGTACACTAAGGTAATTAAAATTATTTACACATTGTACACATGAACTTCGGACTGGGTACATTCCACGATATAAAACCCTTGCTTTCAGCTGGCAACATCTCTCCCCTCAGAAAATGACACTAAGTCTTCGGCGTGAGGAACCTGCAAATAAAAGGGAATAAAACGTAGGAATTTAAGAAACAACAATAATAAATAATACACAGTATTGAGAATTTGCGTCAAAATCGGCATTTGCCGACGAACTCGTCGCCTAATACAAGTCTGCCGTCGTTAATATGTCTGCCGTCGTTCATAAGTCTGCCATCGTTCATAAGTCTGTTGTGGATCACACCGAGTAGAAATCCCTTTCGAAGCATAATTTTTGCGGAGTATTTCGCTCTTTGCCTCGGATTTCAATTCTTATCAATAGAATTTCTGTCAATCTGTCAAAAGTGGTTTCACGAGGGCAGCAAGATACTGTGACAATTCAGCAGTCCCGGAATGTGTATCCAAACTTTCCCGAATTCCCTTGCAGATGGGAAAACAAGGATATTTTTAGTCTTTGGAAGGGCACTTTTGAAACTAATTCTTTTCTTAGGTAGGGTGCCTATTTAACGGGAATATCTTCTTGTAGTCTATGGCATTTAATCGAAATGGGGGTCTATGTGAAGCTGTGTGCTAGTTTTTACAGTTCATGATGCAGATAAATCAAGAGTTAAAATAATTTCTCAGCCCATTCCAGCCCATCAAAAGGTTTCAACGCTGCCTTACTGGCGTAACAAATGTATTCCATATATACCAACAAAATGTTTGTCTGTCTCATAGCGACATTTACTTATACGTAAGATTATCATTACCCTGCGTACCTCGGCTTGATGTCCGATATCCTGGATCCTTTGTCATTTTAAGATCCGTCGACTGGAAAATCGATTCCGCTATAATAGAGAAATTTGGTAAAATTTAAATTAGGAATCTTTGTTAGTCTTCACTGCGGCTAAAACTTTGGTACTATTGGTGCTATGATGGCACACAGTGAAGACATGGTAATCCCATATTTCTGTTCGACATAGTAAACCAAAAATACTGGAGCTATAAATAAAAAATTCGGACGTTCGAGGCCAACGGTGATAACCACTTGGTAACTATAGGCTGCAAGGTAACTATAATCTAAACGGCAAGTACTCCTTGCAAGGGTTTGCAAGGCACGGAGATGGTGCTTGCTTTTTGTAACAACGGGCATGGCACGTATTACTTCGTCTATCTAACATTGTGGTAATAAAACAATGCTACAAGACGGTATTGTAGATAGCAAAGACGCCAGGTAGCGCTGCTTAATTTGTCGACTTCAATATGTGTAAATCGCAACATGCGTGTTTCACCAGAAGTCCCTTAACTTAAGCGCTCCCTGGACTTCTCTTAGTGAGCTGTACTTGCCTGTTCCTTCAACTGAGGGCAATAGAGGCGGTTCTCTTCTTGACTCTATTTCAGCAACATGTGACAACAATTCCTAATCACTCATGTCAACAGTTCTTTCCTCTTGACCTACAAGTAATAATGCAAACAGACTTTCATATTAATAAACTAGGCACATGTGAATATATAAAACATAAGAAGAGAATGACCAGAGGATCAATACAATGAAGATGTAGGATCCTTCTGGGGGCAAGTGTAAAGAAAGACACCCTCACTTATAGGTAAATTGTTCAATTTAATCAAGCAGCCAATTACAATAACATGTAAAAGTTTTCATAGTACCTGATGATTTTGGCAAAGTAGGCTGAAATGTCCTGCTTTGGGATATCTTAATTTTTCCTGAAATTGCCTCTGCTGGTGCACTTCCTCTCCTTACCAGACTAGAAATATATGATTTCTTGGGAGCGCTGTCCTGTCTTGCCTTTTCAGAAGCCTTACGAGATACTGCTTCCCTGCCTTCATCAAAAGACAACAGATACTCTTTAAAGAGGTGCTTGTTTTGACTGAAAAGAGCACTTGTAGTCGTCTCTGATCTCATATCATGTACAATCCACGCAGCGTATACTAGGCAATTCTCGAGCAACGCTTTAAAACGTTTTCCATGGAGGACCCCAAACTGCACCTCGTATTGTCCTACGACTGTCATTTCACAGTTGGTATAGCCAGCACTTCTGAGAGCTTTCCTCCTAACCTCCTCAGGCGACAAACACGGCTCGTGCAGTCTGCTGCTCCTGTCTTTCATGAATTCCCTCGCTTCCATGATATATGAAAAGCAAAGCTCTCCAGTACTTGCTCTCCTAAACACCGGTTCATTACTAGAAAACAGAGAGGTAAAGCGATGTCACGATGGATTACATATTTGGGTACCAAAGTTGATATCAAACAAAACTATGATGGCAAATTAATACAGAGAGCACCAGGACCAGTCCTCTTATTAAGACTTGATCAAGCTATACATAAGCGATATACAGAGGTTACACTAACCTAATTTAAGGTTATGAACCTTTGAAAGATTGAAAAATTCAATAATAAATTTTCAATCATTACCTTAATGCCATTGTGATACCAAGGTCTTGCTAAATCTTTACTATTCCGAAGGTCTCTAAATTCCTTAAAAAAAGTGAAAATGAAAGTAAACTACCATGCATTAAGCCATATAGTTATATGTACACTATAACTCCAAATAACATGTTTCGTAGTAAAACGGTAAATAATGTTCAATGGTGAGCTAGGAAAATGCAGCGGTGATTGTCATCTATTTCAATCAGTCACATAGAATGGTACTTAAGGCACCTTAGGCAAAGGATATGTATATACATAAACGAAACTACCTAGTGACGAAAATTTGACTGAAAAAAATTCTCCTCCAACAGTAAACAATGTTAAGGCTAGTCTCCAAACAGAAATCTAAGTCTGTAGGCCCTAGTTAAGCCATCTGAGAAGTACAAAGATGATGACAACAGAAAACACTTCCACATCAAGCTACTGCATTAAGCAACTTTACCAGTCAAAATTGTGAAAACATGTGGTTTTCATCTCAAAGTACACCAGACATACTTTCCCAAACATTGCCATCACCATCGCAGCTAAGGTTGATGCACCTCAACCAAAAATGCCCTGGTTCTGAAGTTGCCTTGGTGACGAGTGACCTAGTAGACCAATCAGCAAGGGGCAAAACTGGAACAAAATTGGAACAAACGAGAAATCTGATTGACTTAGAATTGGAACATCAGCAAATCTAAGGCCTACCATTGGTCGAACTGTTCCAATTTTGTTCCAATTCTGTTCCAATTTCACCTCAAAGATCATTCAGTTTTTAGCAAGGATGACAGGCAAATTCGTGAAGCGTTCCAAATTTTTTTTTCTCCTCAAAACCAGCTCTCACATAGTCTTTCTACTCATAGATTTTTACCTATCAACAATGTTGGTATTTTGATATTAATGGGTATAATTTATTGCCATCATGTTATATTAACCATTTTTTGCTTGTATGATTTATATCAAATGCAAACTGCAGTAGAAGAAAATGGACAAGTAAAACAAGTTAAAATTAAGAGCTAGTCAACTAATACCACCTTATAAAATGAATATAGGTATCCTTTTTGATCAATCAAGACTTGAATTTGGTTTCATTGTCTAGTAAATCAGCTGCTCATTGTTTATAAATTCAAATTTCCCAGGAGTGTTTGGTACCTCATTTCTGTCCAGTGGAAACAGAGGCTTGATAATTGTTGCAAAAATGGCTAATCCGTGGCATGGTGCTTAAACAATATTTCGAGATACAGTCAAAACCTAAGGTGACTAGGAAAATGTATTCATGATAGTACAAATCAACTTTCTCAAACAGGTTGTTTACTGACACTGATGTTTAAATCAGTGACATGAGTGGGCCTGACCGATCATGAAGGTTGTGTGACACAGTAGGTGATGACCTTTGGAAGGGCTATTATCTACAAGGTCATGGCTAAGAAAATTCTTTTTATGCATTTTATTTATGGGTGTCCTTAAACAGCAGATTTATGTGTTAAAACCACAACATGTGACATCCTCTCCCTTTCGACCCAAATAGAGCAAAGAAGCAGTTCTTGCATGTTTTATCCCTAGTAGCATGTATTCCAGTGGCCAACCAAGGGGTTAATGATGTAGAAATGCTTGGCATATGTTATTTCAAAATTATCTTGTTCATAGGAATCTACAGGACTCTTTCAAGGAGGGTGGGTTGAGGAAAAACCATTTTAAATGGCCAAATTTTCCTCCACTATTTTTGTTTAGTATTTCTAAGCACAGGGGAGGGGGCAATGCCCTCCTTGACACCACTTACAGAGATAGCCATCACCTCACCAGGACTGCCAGCCTTTATGACTAGTCTGACCTGTTCAGGTAGGATGAGCACAGTTACACCACACGAAACAATTTTTAAAAGATTATCCAGTTTATTACTTTGGACTTTGTAATCAATTTGCATGTATAACACGGAATGAAAGTATCTATTTTTCTCAGGTGAAAACTTGATATCAAGTTTTTTATCTCTAGGAACCACTCTTCACAAGTTTTGGAAACTTTGACAGCTATTTGGGAGGCTTATTTGACTTGGCAAGAATGGAAATGCCAGGTGGTCATCATAATCAACTCACAAAAATAACAGCTAGGCTAAGAATCCTTACTGAAAGAGACATAATAGCAATTTCATAACACTTTACTTAACATTGACATCTGTGTAAAACCATTTACTTTGCTGGTTAAGCTACATTTGGCAGCCAAGGTATCACCCTCAACAAGGGATTTCAATAAGCTAATGATACTAATATGATAAGTCACGTGAGCACTGAGATGCATTGACACTTGCAATTCACACACATCATGGTGGAAGGGGGAAACAATAGTCAATGGCCATTTAAGTTGCAATTTACCTATATTGCTATGGTTTAATAGTTTTCAATGAGGGGCAACTTCATCCTTTGAACCCCCTGCAGATGCCCATGGTCAAATAATGTTGTATTACCACATGTATGTACAACACATACTGCCTTTCCTGTAATCAATCAAGCTGCCCTTGTTTACCCAATGAAGACCATGTACTTTGTTCCGTATTGTATGATGGGCATCATGTCATTGCTAGAATCTAGCATGCTAGCATCTTTGTTTAACATAATCAAGAAACACTGAAATTCCTTGTGTTGGGGAGGTGATAGTGCCATGCCTCTCTATCGTAAAATATTGACCTGCAAAGGCATATTTAGGAATTGTGAGCAAATGGTCTTTAACTGTGATGTCAACAGCCCATATCTGCCTAATCTCACTACAAAAGATCAGTATATGCAAGGGTATTGCTTTAGGTCAGATGCAAAGGAGGAGTGCCCTTTCCCTTCAAAAAAATCAAGCATTTGCCACTGTGAGGAAGTCACACCAACTCTTTATGTTGCTGCACGGGTACCATCCACACATTCTACATTTTCAGATATGTTAGTTGAGCTCCCTCTCTGTAATGGCAAAACAAAATGACATCCCAATATCTCTGTCTCAATGGTGAAAATTTAGGACAATGAGCCCATACTTCATTGCTGTAACTCATGTACCCTAACCGTTACACTGTGGCCACATACCACTGAGATAGAGGAATTTGGGTTGTTATTTGTTTTGAGTGACATCATTACATCTTTGACCCAACAACAAAGACCAATGACCAAGAGCTTAACAGCAGATGAGGCATTTAGGATACTTGCCTGCTTGGTTATTTCCCTTGCATTGTGTACATTTTATCCTTATTCTAGATTCAGATCAAGTAAAATTTTTGTGAAAGTTTCAAGGATTGGTAATTGATGCAGCTGATATCTTACTGCTAAGCGTAACCTCCAAAGAGTTAGGTGTTAATAATAAAATCAAATAACTGCTTGAGCCTGCAGGACAGAATGCAGGACCCCCAAGATACCAAAAGAAGTGATTAGCTTACCCTTACCTGTAGGGAGGTAGTCAGGGTTAGAAATTTAGAAGGGCTATTCTAAACTTTAGGGATATTGGTATAATAAGGGGGTAATACCTTTCATAGCAATATTGGTATAATAAGGGGGTAATACCTTTCATAGCAATATTCGTAAAATAAGGGGGTAATACCTTTCATAGCAATCTCTCAATCAGAGACCCCTGATGAGCAGTGGGCCAGACACTCAAACTACCCTAAATAAACAGAAAACCACCAAACAGGCTAACTAATAAAAAAAGGGCAGCTGGGGCGACTGAGGGTGATGCACCTCAATTTGTGCTACCAGACAGAGAGGCAAGCCATGACACAGACTCTACTGCCCAGTAGGATCGCCTCTCATGGATTATGGAAAGCATCTGTCATCAATGAGAACAGATACTATGCCCATTACTTGCCAAAAGGCCGAGACGTCCCCCAGCCCCACTTTCCCATGACTATGCACCTGCCTACCTGTATTAACCTTCTCTGTGTACCCATTCATGTATCACATATATATGCCAATTATATATACTCATGGGCACCTAATAGAATGGGGTTGGAAAAATACCCAAAACATAATAAACAGGGGGTTGTATTAGACGGGGGGTGTTGGAAAATGACCAAAAATATAATAGATGGGTCGGGACAAAAAGAGGAAAAAATCAAGTCAAGAATCAATGTTTTGAATCAACTGCAACTTCCTAAACGTAAGGTAATACAACACAAACAATAGTCAGTTATTTGAAGTCAGAGCAGTCTTCTAAATGCCTTCCAAGACTTTAAAAATGTTCCCCTCATCCTCCTGCTCTTGCTCCTGTTCTTCGAATTTCACACTTCTTCAAGCCTAGTAAATGGCCACCTTTATCTATTTAATGTGAGATTTTCATATTCTGATAAAGATACTTTCTACTTCCCCGCCAAGGTACCTCCTCAAAAAATTCTCATGGGTGGGAGACTACTTAAAAATAAATAGGCGGGGGGGGGGGTAAATAAGAACGTCCCGGGTGGAAAATTTTTGAAAAATTAATTAGCGGGGGACGTCTCGTAGGCACCCAAGAGTAATTCAACACTTGTTAGATACACTTCAAACCTCACCTGCTAATCTATAATAGACACTTTTTACTAATAGACAGTTCGTCAGCAAGCTGACGCCAAAAATAAGAGTACGGAGATTCCCAAAGTCGCTGCAACTACATAAATTCGATTAAGGTAATCTTCCATCATGTGACGATTGGATGGTCCCATCTTGTCTTGAATCTTTGCCATTGCCACATCGGCTCCACCCGGTTTGGGGTAACTCCTGCGCCTGGGTCCACAAAATCAGCCATATAGGCCTAATTAGTAATAGGGTAGGCCCTAGCCCCAGCATTTTCCACAGGGCCAGGTGGCTGCCTTCAAAATATGATCTCCTGAGGTTGCTGTATCTCCTTTTGCATCGTTTCGCGGAAATATTCCATGTTAGACCATCAACTGGCTCAACACAATTCTGCTCCCTTCCTGGTAAATTACTGAAGGGAAACTTCAGCTCTGAACGTAGCAAACCATTAAGGCTAGTTTGCACTTGTGACAACGGCCTTGTCTTGTTCCGATGGTCCATTCATTCTCTGAAAGCGCTTTGCACTACTACTACTACTACAACTACTACTACTAATACTACTACTACTACTATTACTACTACTACTACTACTACTACTACAACTACTACTACTACTACTACTACTACTACTACTACTACCCACTACTACTTCTTCTGCTTCTTTTTCTCCTCCTTCTTCTTCTTCTTCTTCTTCTTCTTCTACTATTACTACTACTATTACTACTACTACTACTACTACTACTACTACTACTACTACTACTACTATATTGCTCATAATCTTGGTACTGAAGCAGTTTTTGTCATTGTCTTTTTCTGAGTTGTCATTAGCTATTGAAAGTGCCTTACCATTCATTTACTGTATGTGTTATAGAGACTGCATCACCATTGGGAGCATATATGCTCACATGTGTTGTTCCTTTATCATAACTTTGCGCAAATTCTGGACCATAATATGAAATGTTATAGGTGGTTTCATCTGATATCTTTTTCATAGTTTCTTCTCCAAACTTTTCACTTGCAAGATCAGCCATCAACTGAAAATGTAAAGAAAGGAGACAACACCAGTAAACTTGTGTGAAATGCAAATCATCAAATTCTTTATCATTCACAAAACCAATAATGTAGATATAAATATTACGTTAATGGCAATAGTATATTTCATGACATCTTGACCTGGTAAATACCATTAATTGCCTTTATCTGAGAAATATACTTGTGTTTTGTATTAGTCTACGTTACGTGTACTACAGAGTAAACGAAATAGGTTTGACAAAGTTTTATACCAAACAATATGGACAGGACCAAATGTATTGAAGACACTTTATAAGAAACAAGCACTATGAGCTAAATTGCTAGCATAAGCTTTGAGAAAAAACTTAGCTGGTTAGTGGTACAAAATTTGAATATTGCGTTGAGTAACGTATTCATTTTGCTAAACGTTTTCGCCATACACTGATTACAGCAATCATATAGAGTGAAGTGAGAAATATTTTTTTTGATGAATTTCTAGGAAACGAGAAGACCAAAACGCATCATAGAAAATAACAGTTACGAGAGAGAGGCCTTTTCTGCCACTCGTGTTACTGAAAAAGACGTAAGTTGTAAACAAATTCTTTTCGTCGAAAGACTACCGCTTTCTTTGTTTTGATAAATGCGGCTTCTATAGCGGCTAGATGAAACGAAATCAGGCTTTGGCTAATACCCTAAACGAATCCTTTTGATAGTTGTCAGCAAATGATGGGTTTTCAATCAAATGCTGTCCTATTGTCGAGTCTGTTGTTGGATTTGTTGACTTGGCTTTGTTTACGCGCTTCAGTATAATTTTGGAAACTTTACTGCGTCTACTAATGAAAGCCGGCACATGTTGCACGATTCTTTCATGTAACCTCTGCGACGAATGACCTATATATTTGCTTGCACAGCGACACGTGAATGTAGATGCTTATAAGCTTTTATCTGAGACAGACAGTACGCCTTTTCGGGCAACAGACAGCAGCTTTTGGGTGGAATAAACAACACGCGGTTGTACAGTGGGAAAACGTCTGATCACGGCTGTATTTATTCTTTTATCAAAACTCAAGGAAACATTCCCAATCCACGGTAGTCGCAAATATACTAGGAACTTCATCGGCCATATTTTGGGTAAGAAGAAAACTTGGTAATTTGATTAGAAATGACAATGTTGATGACATTTTCTGGGTAGCCGTTTTCTTGAAAAATGGCTTTAATGCTGGTTAATTCCTCATCGGGTTGACTTTTTGAGCAAATGCTAAGAGCACGGTGATTTAAAGTAGCAATGAGATTGGTTTTGTGAGTTTGAGAGCAAAACGAGTCCCAACGCGCATATTATCCAGTAAATGAGGGTTTTCTGTAAACACTAGTAGGAAAACTTGACTTGTCTTTTTGAATGTCTAGAAAAGGTTAGGATTAGTTCACTTTTTTTCGTAAGTAAACCTAAGTGCAAGATGCCAGTCATTAACTTTTGTATGAAATTGCTCACATTGCTGCTCCTTTCGGAAAACAGAAAAGGTATTATAAACGTAACGAAAAGCACAATACAGGAGTACAAAGCCCTCCTATTCCCAAGGACGTATTCATTGAATCGATGAACACAGCTACTATGTCGGTTGAATTCAATTTCAATGGCATAATGTTCAGGCATGTCAACGGCGTTGCTATGGGCTCTCCCCTGGGACCGACTTTAAGCAAGTATTTCGTAGGTATCAATGAAAATGATCTTTTTGATAAAACTAGTCGTCTGCTTGTCTGTTTTCATTATGTAGAACCGCGTGTTGTTTATTTCACTCAAAAAAGCTGAGCATTAAATCAAGTCTCTAATGAGTACAATTACATCTTCCTTGCTATACCTTTTGAATTTTAGTTTTATCAAGGAATTCAGGATCTCCTTCCTTTGTTCGTTGGGCATAGGCAAACTTGAAGGCTTCCGCTATTCTGTGATAAATCCTTATGTCTTGTTCTGTTGACCTCCCAAGATCACTGGGAGAAAATTTAAATGCTGGAGGATTAAAAGAATAGAGAGTATATGAGTAAAGATGTCTTGCATGGTTACTGGAAGTTGATATAGGAAAGATTTTATACGACACGTTTACAAGGGCATGCTGGTATATGTATATGAAGTAATAGGCGTTCCCATTAGAGTGTGCAAAGTGTTGTAGCAAGTTTTCAGTGTTTGCAACTTATCATTGCAATTAAGTACAGTACTCGATCTATTTAAAACAAATGCCACCCGATGTTTGTGATACGATTAGACCCTTTGGGCGAGAGCCTCCCTAAACCACACAAAGAGGACTTCCTTTCCGAGTAAGTCACTCTGTGATTGACTTCTGTCGACAAGAAATGGCTAAGTGGCTGTCAGTAATTTCTCTGCCTGCACTTCATCTTTATTCTTGAAATTGTATCAAAGACTCATCCACTTCCGTTACTCATATCAAAACACCTTAATTTCAATTCCAACAACAGTATTTAGTGTTCTTCTGACACCTGTAACTTGTTTACAGACGTTTCCTTAGATGAGACAATCAAGACATTTATTGTAAAGAGGCAACCGTGTCCCTTCTTCATCATCTGAAGACGTTTTCATTGCATTGACTTGCAGCACTTGCCGTCGAATTCAGCTTCGACAGTGAAGTGTACCGACAACAGAATGGAAAAAGTATGGGAGGTACCTTGGTTAAAGCAATGGCTAATGTATTCGTTGGCTTTCATCAATTTTAACTTTTTGAATGCTCGCCAAAGCCCATCATTTATCTTTGTTACAACCAACTCTCTATCACCCCTTGATGTTTTAATTGAGATAGAGGGTACCTAATTACGTACTAGTGTGTATAGAAAGTTTACATTTTCTACTCAATATATCTCACGAAACTTGTTCTGCCTCGAGACACGTGAAGCTAATCTTATCAAAACCTCAACGCGTCCTCATGATTTGCTCAGATATCAAATTAGAACCGGAACTCAATTTTCTAAAACAAACTTTTCTTTCAAGCAACTATCCTGAAGACGTCATTACAGCTCCTATTAAATTTGCAGTTGTCCAAAGAAAATTGCTTTGCACTTAAAAAGTGCCCCGTAAGCTTGAAATAACCTTGGAATGAGAACGTTTCATTTCAATCTCAAAATCAAATCAAAATTGCCATAGTGATGTGTTTTAGACAGTAGCGTAAAGTGTAGCTTACAACACAAAAATCATTTTCAACAAACAACAAAGATTGTGTGCCCTCCACAAATTTCAATTTTAAAGGAAACCAATTTTTATGCCAGTTTGAGACTGGCTACGCTGGTCGCACGGCTTTGAGTGTTGTTGACAGAATTAAGCAGATTGTGTCATCTTTTATTGGCCAGGCATCAGCTTCTTGAAAGAAGAAGTTATTATGGGTTTCAAAAACCAAAAACATCATTTAGCAAGGTCACTTTGCAGAAGAGCAGCACTTGCTTGAAAACGCAAACTTCCCATAATGTAGAGGGACAATTGTTTTTGTATCATAGGCAAGGCCAGGCCTGCATTTCATTTTGTAGTTCTGGAGTTAATCCACATAAAAGGGTGAAAGCCTTTAATTTGCAGAAAAAAGTTCGTTTTCGTTTTTCCACTGTACCTGTGTAATTAAACTACAATTGTAGCGGGCGCTGGTTTGTCCAAAAACACAAGCCATTCATTCTGTAT
>JAAAKM020006971.1:136088902-136111752 GCA_010016025.2 Alatinidae sp. Z8VKAUB7J3 | reverse complement strand
TTAATGGGCTTTGGATTAATGACAGGACGGATGGCAGTCCTTCATGGTCCAGTCACATGGTGCAGAGAGGATGATCTCCAATTGCTGTAAACTGGATGTCCACCAGTGGATGATTTGGAGCTAATGTGGCGACTAGAGAAATAGAGTATGTTAAAATCGGAGGTCACCTAGCGTTGGTAGCGCACACACCGCGAAAACTTGGGCCACGGTTTCGATCCCCAGTGTTGACATATTTCACTAATATCTTTTCGAAACTGACAATAGATTGCCAGATTATGAAACATATAACCAAATCTAGTAGGACATTAACTTATGCGACTTTATTTGTTAAGATACATTTTTGCTTGGAGTAAGGAAATCAGGACCATCCCTTTGTTAAGCTTGCTACCTGCTGAACGAGGTTGATATACTTTCTAACGTCTTACGTTTAGTGAGAATCAATTTCCTTGTTTGATTTCTGCCAGTGTAAAACATCTGATGTTGATAATGATTGCCCTCGTTGAGCTGAAATTGCCCATCTTAAAATTACTCTTGGGTACCTAATAGACGTCCTCTCCCGCTAATTAATGTTTTAAAAATTTTCCACCTAGGACATTCCTATTCCAACCCCTCGTTATTATCTTTTAAGTAATCTTCCACAGTCACCCATGGCACTTCTTTGAGGAGAAACTTTCGCGGGCAAGTGGAAAATATATTTATGAAAATATGAAAATCCCATATAAAAAAGATGAAGGTTGCCCCTTACGAGGCTCGTAGAAGCGTGAAGAAGCGCATTACAGATGTTAGCAATAATACTATCATTGAGCAGGAGGACGAGGGGAACATTTTTAAAATCTTGACAGGCATGTAGGAGACTGCCATGACTTCAAATAACTGACTACTTTTTGTGTTGTATTACCCAATGTTTAGGAAGTTGCAGTTGATTCTAAACATTGATTCTTGACTTCATTAAAAACACTTTTCGCTCCGTCAATTACGTTTCTGCTCATTTTCCGCCACCCACCTATTCCACCCCCTCCCGTTTATTACGTTTTTGGGATTTTTCCGACGTCCCCATTTATTCTAGCCCCCTTCTATTAGGCACCCCAGAGTACGTGAGGTACGAAGACTGATCCCATATCTAGATGTGAGGAATGGAGAGGACTAGCCCATAGCCAAGGGTGGGTATCATAGGGTTATGCCCCCACTGATAAAATTTTACCTCCTGGTAAATGTTGCCAAAGTTCTTTCCTGCTTAAATTTTAGGGTCGGTCAATAGCTTAATGACGTCAGTTATTGTAAATGAATTTTTGAACACCGTAATTGTAATTGCACAATTGACACACAGGTGTAATTATTGGTTAATTGTATCGGAAAAATTCAACCTAAATCTAAAATCCAGAGCCTAAAATACCTGATTAAATAAAATCTATGTTGATTAGCTAATAAGTTACCCTTTGGTAGCTCCTTTCAATCTCTCATTGCAACACCCTGATAAGCAGTGAGGCTCCATTGATAGCTCTTTGGCTTCCCTGATTCCTTGATAGTCATGGCTGGCTGTAAGTTTAGGGGGTGGGGTGGGGTGTTGTTGCAAGAGGATTTAAGCTTACTCGCAAGTAGCCAACAATAGACCTTAAGTTGCCGCATTGCACGGGTTACCAAAGTGGGGGTGCCACGGGGTCGGGCCCCCAACTCTCATTTGCTTATTAGTAAGCCTGTTTGGTGGTTTTTCTGATTATTTAGGGTAGTTTCAGTGTTGGACCCACTGCTCATCAGGGGCCTTTGACTGGGAGACTTCCACCGGGTTGGGGGCGTTTGGAACATCCAAGAGGGCAGTATAAGGAGCTGGGCGTCAGTGGGTAGGTCGCAGATGAGTGTCAAAATTAGTATTTTATATTTCAAATTTTCTGTTAGTTACACAGACCAGGTAACAGTCATTCATTGTTTACTTTCTTGAATTGTAACCCAACAATACAAAGCACAGGGGAAAATCATTTATTTGAATATTTGGAGGCTCTGGGGGTGCTCCACAGAAGCGGGGAGGGGTGGCATTACAACTTTGGAACCCACTGCTGTATCGGTTTAAAAACCGCTGTTTGCGATTTGTCAGCCAATCTTTCCACACTGATGGAGTCTAGTACGATGTATACATGGGATCAAATTACAAAGTCCGTCAATGGTCCGGGTACCACCTACCACCACTCGGGAATTAGAAAGGTGCGGATTGCCTAAACCGGTAGTTTCTATAACAATACAGCATCTTGCAGCTTCATTCCGTCTAGTCAGAACAAAGTTTGAGTCACATTGCTTTTGAACGCCAGCTTAAGCTCAAGTCAACATTCCCTTTTACTATCTAAACAATAGTAATGCTATCACAAACTTTACGGAGACTTCATTGACGATATAACGGCTGGGAGATTTGTTCTTACAAACAGCTTCCCATGACCGTAGTCATTTTTAGCATCCAGTTGTGTGAAATGGTAGGACCTCTGACCTAGATGCCACTTTCTTAAACCAGGCGAGGGAAAATCTCAAAAACAGGCGACATCAATCATTAAAAATGGGTCGGAGTTACCCTTGGTATTGCCTTTGCTGAGAGATAATTGTTCAGCTCTTATGTCAAGACCAATCTCTGATACTCAGTTCCGCTGCAGACGGGTGAATGCAATGCGCGTTCGATAAACAAACATTTCCCGACCGTTGTATTGATTTTCGGCGAGTTCGAACGGCCGGCGGATCTGGTGCTGCTGGACGCGCCCTGCAGCGGCACCGGGACCCTGCGCCGACATCCCGATATCGCCCGTCTCAAGCGGCCGTCCGACGTGGCGTCCCTGACCGCGGCGCAGAACCGGCTGCTGCGCGCCGCGGTCGAAATCTGCGCGCCCGGTGGATTGATCGTCTACGCCGTCTGCTCGCTTCAGCCCGAGGAAGGGCCCGTGCGGATCCGCCGGCTGCTCGAGGATTGCCAGATGATCGGACGCCGTCCGATTGGCCTCGAGGATCTTGGTCTGTCGGGACAGGAGTTGGCTGCCCTCATCACCCCCATGGGAGAGCTGCGAACCCTGCCCTGCCACCTGGGCGAAGAGGGTGCCATGGATGGATTCTACGCCTGTCTCCTAGAGCGGCGCCTCTGACCTAGGGTCGGGAATATCTAGAACCACTGATCGGTTCCGAGCACGTGCACCAAGCCTTTGCCGATTTCATCGGCCCGGCTGCGGGTCGCGCCTTTTGCCACATGGATGAACGCGAGGGCATGGTCGCCGGTGAAGTAGACCATGAGATTGTAGTACTGGGTTTCACCTCCGGTATCGCAAGCGGTCTCGGCTTGGACGGCCTTTCGGTTGTCCGGGAGATGGGTGAAATGATCGCGCTTCGAGGCGAAACGGCCATCGCAGCGTTCCCCCACTTTGCTTACCAAGAGATTTAGCTCGTCCTGCGCATCGTCCGACTTCCAACCGGTCAGCATCCCGAACAGGCTGTCCTCTTGGGAGAACCAGGCCAGGAGAGCGGGGACCTCCACCCGGCCGGTTAGACCGCCGAGATCATCTTGGCTCAGCATGACCGGATCATCGATCCCGGCCGCGATCAACATGAGCTTGATCGCCAAAGTCTGGACCTCCGAGAGCGCGCCGAAGGTCACGGTCTCCTCCGTGGGGCTGGTGGCGAAGGGGTTTGGATTGTCGTCCAACCCAAAGGGATTGCTGGATCCCTGCGCGCTGCGGGTTTCACGTGCAACGCAAGCGAGGCTCCTTTGCAGGGCCGCGCTGGAATTCTTGAGGTCGAATGACAGGGGATCGGAGTTGCCCCGAACGTTCAGGTGATGGCCGGCGCGTAGGGCTGCAACGAGGTCCCAATCCTCGCCCAGGATCATGAAGATTCTGTCATCCCGGGCGACAGCGGTCACCTGACGTTCGAAAATCTGATCCACCTGGAGCGTCAGCTGGTATCGCCGGTTTGTTCCGAGGTCCCAGGCGTCGTTGACCAGGGCAATCACAAGACGGCCTCCAGCCCCGACTTTGATCAGCAATTGGGTTGGGCCATAGTGACGAACCAGCCAGCAGGCCTCGAACGAACCATCGATATAGTCGACGGCTCCGGTCCAGTCGCCGATCCTGAAGTCCACCTTGGTGTCGGCCTGACCGATTCCAGGACAGGCAAGAATCCCGAGACCCAGGAGAACGGCGACCACACACAATCTGGCCGACCTGGCCATTGCCCGGATGGTCCTAAAAAAATCCCGGAATCCAACCCCATACATGTCCGACCTCCCCGCGACGTCTCTAACTGCCCATCCCTATTCTGAATGATACGCGCTTTCGGCGATCGATATCCCTACCTTTTTAAGGCAGGTTGTTTTTTGTGAGCCTCCCCCCGGGGGGCGGTCTCTCGGGCTGACCGGCTCTGCCGATCCGAGGTTTCTGCTACGTCACAGATAGCCTAGGCTGTCCGCCATGCTTCTCGCTGCGTCCTTTCAGCGCCTGCCGCAAGCGGTCCGGGCGACCCTGCTCATGTTGGCGGCGATGGCCTTCTTCACCTCCATGGGGATCTTCATCCGCCTGTCGGCGCAGGAGATCCACACCCTCGAAGTGGTCTTCTTTCGCAACTTCCTGGCCCTGCTGCTGCTGTTGCCTTGGATCTGGCGACAAGGCCCGGCGATGCTCAAGACCAAGCGCCACGGCCTCTACTGGCTGCGCGCCGCGATCAACTTCGTCGCCATGGCCGCGGGCTTCACCGCGATCACCCTGATTCCGCTGACCGAGGCCACTGCGCTCGGTTTCAGCGCGCCCCTCTTCGCCACCATCGGCGCCGTGCTGGTGCTCGGCGAAACCATCCGGCTGCGTCGGATCGGCGCGCTCCTGGCGGGCTTCGTCGGCATGCTGATCATCCTGCGGCCCGGCCTGGAGGCGGTCTCCCTCGGCGCTCTGCTGGCGTTGGTCAACGCCGCCGGAATCGCGGTGACCGCGCTGGTCGTGAAAAAGCTGACCGCCACCGAGCGCCCCGAAGCCATCGTCATCTGGATGGTGCTGATCCAGTCGCCCCTCTCGCTGGTGCCGGCGCTCTTCGTCTGGACCTGGCCCGGCCCCGAGACCCTCTTCTGGCTGTTCTGCCTGGCGGCGGCGGGGACCCTCGGCCACCTCTGCTGGACCCGCGCCTGCGCCATCGCCGAGATCACCCAGCTGCAGCCCCTGGAGTTCGTCAAGCTGCCGCTGATCGCCGTCGCCGGGTTGCTGCTGTTCGGCGAGGTGCCGACCCTCTGGATCTGGCTTGGCGGCGGCGTGATCTTCGCCTCGACCGCCTACATCACCCACCGCGAGGCGAAGCTCGGCCGGCGCGCGCCGGTCACCGAGGGCTTGCCGCGGCACTAGGTCAATGCGCCGACCTTGAATGGTGTGACTCGAGGTTCGATCATCGAGACGCGGGCTGGCCCTAGATTTCACACAGAGGACACCGAGGAAGCACAGAGATCACAGAGCTTTCCGCCACCGCTGAGGGCCCAAACCTCCCTGACCCCACCTTCGGTACATCCAGCGAACGTCGGAGCCGAGTTAGCGGCTCGGAACGCTCTGTGATCTCTGTGCCTCCTCTGCGATCTCTGTGTTGAACTGCGGTGTACCCTCTGGTTCAGGACCGGCTCGAAGGAGCGACCTTGCTGCCCACTGTCGACTGAAATCTTGGCAAACGCTCAAGGTTCGAAGGATTTGCGATCCCGGGCAATCGGTCTAGGAATCTGTGGTGCTTCCTGTTACGCCTGGGCCTTCCGAAGCCGGCACGGAGCCCTCTCGCGATGGACAAGATCAGGCCTTTGTTCGACGAGCAACGGATCGCCGCGCGGATCGACGAGCTGGCGCGTGAGATTACCGGATCCATCCCCGGGGAGTTCGTGGTCGTCGGGCTCCTGAAGGGCGCCTTCGTCTTCGTCGCCGATCTGATGCGGGCGCTCGATCGGGCCGGCGCCAAGCCCAAGGTCGAGTTCATGCGCCTCAGCAGCTACGGGCTGGCCAAGCAGAGCTCAGGCGACGTCCACCTGCTGGGCGACATCCCCACCGACATCGCGGGGCAGCAGGTCCTGCTGGTCGACGACATCGTCGATACGGGGCGCTCCTTCGCCTATGCCCAGGCCCTGCTGGAGCAGCGCGAGGTGGCCCGGCTTTGGACTTGCGCCCTGGTCGACAAGCCGAGCCGCCGCGAGGTCGAGGTGACCACCGATTTCATCGGCTTCCCGGTCGACGACGTCTTCATCGCCGGCTACGGCATCGACTACGCGGAGCGCTACCGGCACCTGCCTTTCATCGGGATCGTCGAATAGGCTGCGCTGGGACCATCTGGCGGTCCTTGCTGGACCCGGACCCGGCCGCAGAACCGAGCGCTTTCTCCAAAGGGTGACCCTGAATGTACAAACTCTGGGCCTACGACAAGAACGCGAAGTACATCAAGCAGTCGAACGGCACGACGGTGCTCGATCCGATCACGGATTTCGGTACGAAGATCATGCCGGACAATCTGGAGGTGGTGATCGGCGTGGAGAGCGTTATCGATCTGGTGAAGCAGGCGATGAAGAGTCTAACGGAGAGGCAAAGCCTTGCCGCCTCGGCGAACTCCGTCGCTGCCCAGAGGAAGTACAACCTGATCATCGTTTCCGGCCATGGCGCCCCGGGCGAGCAGGGCTGCGGCAGCGGTCAGGGCTCCGACAAGAGTAGGGATCTATCCAGCAACACGCTTGATCTGCATTCGGATTGGCTGAAGAAGCTGGCGGGGGTGATGGAACCCAAGGGGGTCTTGTTTCTCTCCGGCTGCAACGTCGGCGAAGGCGCCGAAGGAGGCACTCTGCTGCAACGACTCTCGCAGACCTTCTTTCCGGGAATCGATTGCATGGCATACACCAAGAAAACCGAAAACGGGCTCGTGACGGATGGACCCTGCAACAAAGTCGCCGTCAAGACCGAGGACGCAAAATACAAACTCGCGACCAGCAACATGCGCCTCTACAAGAACGGGGCGGAAGTGCAGTACGATTCCCACGGCCTTAGCTTAGGGGACTTCGGCCAGGATCTTCACGAGAAGTTCGCCTTCTCCGTTTTCGGCTGTGGCTGAGTCCCGCCGATCGGGGATCCGGCCCAAGTGATTCGTCTCACAAGGGAGTCTCGGCCATGAAAGCCGACATCGTCATCATCGGCGGCGGTATCATGGGTTCCGCCGCCGCTACCTGTCTGGCCATGGATGGCCGGGCTGGAGAGATCATCGTGGTGGAGCCGGACCGCAGCTACCGGCGCGCGACCACGCCCAACGCCGCCGGCGGCCTGCGCCGGCTGTTCAGCCGGCCGGAGAACATCCAACTGTCGCAGGCCAGCCTGGTCTTCTACCGCAACGCCGAGCGGCTGCTTGCGGTTGATGACGACACGGTCGATATCGGGTTTCGCCAGAACGGCTATCTCTTCGTCGTCTCGGAGCAGGGCGCGGGGCAGCTCGAGGCGAACTTTCGGGTCCTGGAGGACGAAGGGGTGCAGGCCGAGCTGATGGATGCCGGGCCCCTGCGGGAGCGCCTCCCCTCTCTCGGCACCGGCGATGTCGCGCTTGCCTGCCACTCGCCGGACGACGGCTGGTTCGATCCCCAGTCTGCGCTCGAAGCTTTTCGCAAGAAGGCCGAGTCCCTGGGTGTCATCTATCTGAGCGACCGCGTGACCGGCTTCGAAACCGAGGGCCACGGCGTGGCCCGCGCCTGCCTGGAGTCCGGCCGCAAGCTGAGTGGCGGCGCCTTCGTCAACGTGGCCGGCGCCTGGGCTGGCGAGATCGCCGCCCTGCTGGGCGGCAAGCTGCCGGTGGAGCCGCTCTGCCGCGTCCAGCATTACTGGCTGTGCGCGGAGGAGGTCGAGCCCCTGCCCATGGTCAAGGACGAAAGCGGCCTCTTCCTGCGATCGGAAGGGCAGGGTTTTGTCGGCGGCCGACCCAGTTTCGACGTTCCGCCGGGCTTCATCTGGGATCTGGACCAGGGCTTCTTCGCCGACTACTTCGAGGAGACCGTTTGGCCATTGCTTAGCGTACGCGTGCCAAAGTTCGAGACGATCAAGCTGCAGACCACCTGGGGCGGTCACTACGCCCAGAACCGCTTCGACGGCAACATGATCATCGGCACCTTCGTGCCGGGCCTGGAGAACGTCGTCACCGCCTGCGGCTTTTCCGGCCACGGCCTGATGCACGCCCCGGCCATCGGCCGCGCCCTCTCCGAGCTGCTGCTCGACGGCCGCTACATCACCCTCGATCTATCGCGCTTCGGGTTCCAGCGGATCTTGGACGACGAGCCCTATCCGGAGCTGGGGATCATTTAGCGGCCATTTGATGGATCGCATTTGAGGCGGGGAAACGTGGCGCGGTCTTTGTTCGTTTGCCCCCTCACCCTGTCCCTCTCCCACGGAGGGGAGAGGGAACGCGGTTGCCACAATTTGGGAATGCGCCCTGCCGGAAGTCGTCAGGGCAAAGTCCTTAGCGACGGTATTCCCCTTGTGGGAGAGGGTTAGGGTGAGGGGACCTTTCTTGTTGCAATCTGAACGACAAATTCTCTTTCTTCCCTAAGTCACCGTCCCCGAGAACACCCAATCGCTGTAACTCGCCTGGTCCCGGAAGTAGCCGCGCTGGCCGGTCGGCGGCAGGGTGCCGTCCCAACTGGTGTGCTTGCCCTTGGCCAGGGCCTCGAAGATCAGCAGCCGGCGCTTCTGGCTGACCCGGATGTCCTCGGTCAGGCGATCCACGTCCCAGCGCGCCGCCACCTCCGCCTCCAGCCGCGCCTCGATCGCCGCCACCTCGGGGGCTCCGGCCAGGTTGTGGCGCTCGACCGGGTCGGCCGCCAGGTCGAACAGCAATGTAATATTCTAAATCATATTTAATAATATCAATGATAATTGATATTTAATAATATCAATGATAATTATAATAATAATAGTTATTGTCCGGATTGACCTTCCCCGGTACCTTCCTCCTTTTGAAACCCTCTCCATTGCATTTTTGTAGGGTGGTGTGAAGTCCTAGATGGCATTTTCTCGATGGTATATTGTGTACTAGTCAACCAAAGAGTGCTGTTAGAAATTATGGTCCTGCCGCAAAAAGTGTAGAAAAGCGAAATTACAACGTTTTGAAATTTCTAAGAAACGAAAGGTTTAAAGCTGACTTTTTTCTACTCTGTTAAGATTTTTAAAGTTTTATTTAAAGATTTAGAAGTTCCTGAAGAGTTTGACATTTACGTGGAAATGTATTGAAACAATCAATTTCCTGAAAGAGGTGATACTTCCTTGCTGCTGTAACCTAAGCATCGATTATGTACTTCTAGTTTTATTTGTGTGATCACATTTTTCAGCGCATCGTCTATCACATTTTATAAAATACTGTATTCCTTGAAATCTTTTGCCTATTTGATCACTTTCTAAACAGGTTGCCCCCTTTAAAACTGATGAAAATGTTTCTGTCATGTAAATTCTCATTATAACTTCCCTCTATACATTTTGTGAAGAGCAATCAGGGTGATTTGGGGAGACAATGGTCGATTCTTCAGATTTCATGACTGTAAATGGTACTGAACTCCTGAACTCTGAGTAGCTATTCACGGAAGCACAAGCTACTTTGAAACAGAATGTTGCACTTGCAGCTGCCACTGGATAAATGTGCATATTTACGAAAAACGGACAAGATTAACAGTCGAGAGTTGGTGGTATCTTCACTTTTTGATGAGATAAACAGATTGCAGAGTTGGATAATGCTCTACAATAAGGCATTTCAAGTTGCAATTCATCGCCATCAGAGACAATAGTGCTACAAGATGTATGAATGGCAGCCTTAACATGTCCAGGAACATAATATGAGTCAAAGCAGGTAACGTGGCTTTGTATCAAGTTCTTGAGTGAAAGTTTTAACCTATATTGAAGTGGAGGTAAGGATAAGACGCAACGCTTTATTTTAGACATTGTAGGGAACAAAATGTACATGACATCAAGCCTGCTGTCATTTACGTTTGAGACAACTTCATATCAATTTATATAATAAATGTTACCTTTAACACATGGTCTGCCTTTTTATGTCCAATGGAGACCAACGAAAGGGCAATATATTCAGATTATTCTAGTTTTACATCTATTCTATCATATATTTTTAATGGTTATGCCTTTTTTAGTGAAGTATTTATAATGATCGATAGTCATTAAGATTTTAAATATCAAACATGCCCTATGTCTAATTATTTTGAAGAGGCTTTAAGACCCAAACAGAAGAGACGCCACCTATCGTCTTGGTAGAATCTGACTGCCGCCTGCACGTCTGAAAACCTTTGACAAAGAAACGGCAAGACAATAATATTCAAAAATCATGAAAAGTAAAGAGAGCTTCTTCCACAGCCATCCAAAAACGGGCAACATAAATAACAATACTTTGAAACTGTAGGTATCAGTTTCATTCATCTTTTACTGTAAAAGCGGGTGTAATTTAAATTATAATATATATCTTCAACAATCAAGAAGCTTTTGATTTCTTCAATCACCATTCCATTTTTCAAAAATATAACATACTTTGACCTTACCGCATATAGAGTGGTCTTACATATAAGAGAAAACGTCTGGATGGTAAGGTCACGAGTCGTCGTTAGGAACGAGTTCCTTTCTTTACGATCCTGCCAAATTGCATTCATGCTGAAGCTGATATAAGCAATTTTGTCCAATATTGTCTTCGAGTATTTAAATATTGGTTGATATTTTCATATGGAATTCGAACTGCCGCAAAGCCAACTGTTTGCTGATAATGCAAAGTAAATTGTTTGGTTGGATCAGCACTTCGGGACGAAGACCATTGAAAGAATGATGAGTTTGCAAAGAAATTAGTTTTACTGAAAAGTACTCATTTACACAATACTACAAAACACATATACTAACACTGAATTACTAATATACGTAATATACGCCCTACTATACGTAAAACGAATCTAATTGCAACCCACGTTTACAGAGTTTTCTAATTTTTGAAAAGAACACTAGAGAAATAGAAAAGCATGTCACCACCGCGGATCGAACCCGTGAGCAACGTTTTCATGGCGTGCGCTCCACCAACTGAGCTAGGTGACCTCCGATGTTAACATACTTCTATTTCTCTAGTCGCCACATTAGCTCCAATCATCCACCGGTGGACATCGAAATCCAGCTCAACGCAATTGGAGACCAGCCTCTCTGTGCCACGTGACTCGATAAAAGTTCTTGTTATCTTTCCAAAAAAAGACACGAAAAGGAATTTAAATCCTTTTAATGGAAAATTTGACCCTGGAAAAAGATCATTGGTATAATAATTTCAAATAAACTTCCAGTTTCTGGTTTGACCCAACATACAGATTAAATGTATGGTGCATCGGTGACCACAGTGAATATGAAATGATTTAGCTGTGGGATCAGTGGTGACTAAATGTGTTTCCCATGGTGAAAACGCCTGTTGTTCATTCAAATAAACAATTGTTACTTGCAGCCTTAAAAGGCGTACTAAGTAATATGCATTAAATCTATGGGCTTACAAATTGACATGATACTGTGCTGCAACTAACCATAAGCAAAGGCTACTTGACAGAATCTAGCAACACGTTCCGGTCTTGAAAGTGTAACGCAGTACAGCTCCGAAAGTATTACCCAGTTATGCGAGCTAAACTAGGGAAATCCTGAACATAATTCTGCGATCAGCCAAGATGTAAGTGAAACCCGAAATGTGCCGACAATTATCAAGGGCCTTGTTTAGAGTATTAGCAAAAGCACATTCTTCTTTGAACCTTACTGCTCTGGAAGCTGCAATCACTAAATACTAACATCATGTGCCCTATCGATGAGTTTGTTGACAATTTATGCAGATTTTTATAAAATGACAAATAACATAATGAACATCACTTACATTCGTATTTTCTTTGAAAGACAAGTGTAAGTTTTCTTTATCCCAATAAAATATCCGCGAAATGTGTCTCCTTCACTCTAGGCGACCACAGTGACGGTCGGTCTAAAGGAATTTTCAATTCTCTGCTTTCATAAAAATTATCCGCGAAAAGTTGCCCTCCTTAACTCGAGCCAATTACTACAACAGTCCGCCTAAAGCAAATTTCAGTTCTCTTCTCCCGAAAACTTATCCGAAAAAGTTATCCTCATTCACCCCTGCGAATCACTGTGAGCGTTGTTCTAAAACAAGTTTCGATTCTCTTTTCTCGCAAAAGTTATTCGCGAAAAGTGTTCCTCCCTCACTCCAGCCCATTATTGTGACGGTCTCTCTGCACGTTCAACAAAATGAACCCTAGGGTGTTACTTAACGCAATATTCAAGTAGTTTGTTGATACAACCAAGGCAACATTTAGAGTTTGCGAGAAAAAAGTATTTCATCGCAAATTCTATTAGTGCTTTTCGTCTTAACCGTATCTCCCTAGAGGCACACTTCTCTATTCTATGGAGCAACCTTTGCTGAGAACCAAGATCTTTTTTTATAGTATATGCAGATACTGTATGATTACAAGAAATGTTTGTTTCTAGCATAAAATGATAAAGAGTTTTACTTAACTACGAAATTCCAACTCAAAACAGTTGTCTCGAGTTCCCTCAACATTATACGTAACAAATAAGGTGAGACATAGCCTAGCTAGACTAGGCTAAAAAGTTTTGCTAAATTTGTGTAGATATAGTTCTCGACATATGCGTGCTTAGTGATAGATTGTGGTAAAGGCAGCTAAACATTTGCCTTCAGGATCACAAAGCAGTAAATGTGCTTTAGAAAAAACTTGTTTTTGCATCTCTGCCTACTAGGAACGGTTTTCTAGTCTTCGAATTAAAACTAAGAAAGTGGATGAAAATTAACAAGGCAATTAATATCCTAGTTGATTTAATGTACTGAATGGAAATATTGCTTTAAGGGTGAAGATTACAGGACTTAGATAAACACCTTGCAGAACACCACTTTCAGTATGAATAAAGACACTTTGAAACAAATAAGCTATTTAACTCGAAAATAATTTGAGTGCAAATTAATAGTAAGTGATATATGGGCAAGCGCATACTGATAATCAAAAGCTACTTGATTAAACTATCATCGACTTGCTACATATTTTTGCAAGACGAAGGATTGTAATGAAGGTAGATTTTTGTTGATAATAATACGGCATTGTAAAGGTGGAATAAAAATTTCCAACTTACGCGATTTCTTTATCTTCCATGATAACCGTAAACAAATTTATCCATGTAAGTAAATTTATAATGTTCCATCGCCAATTTAAATATCAGGGAAACACGTATTTTTGTGGCTGGAGCGATGAAATTCAAGTGATAATCATCTGCGTTTGTTACTATTGTTATTAAGTGTTCAAATGTTTACGTTTAATACTACCCTTCTTCATTATTACTTTTGTACTCGTATCTAGTTGGACTGTTTAACAGTATTACTCTTAGACGTCATTGAATCATTACTTGGGTGAAGATTGTAAAAGACCTCTGATCTTAGGTTTCCTTGTGGCTTGTGGAACTTCAATCCCTTCAATTTAACATTTAGAGAAAGTACCAATTATTTTTCAAGCAAAAAAAGTCATTAACCATATTGTGGTATATTTTGTCCTTAAAAGGCAGCCAATTTGTGCGTCCCTTGGGTTACAGTTTTGTGTTTAACATGAACCATGCAGCTGCCGTTTGTTCTCTTGATGAGATCGCAGTTACTTGTCTGTTAACTCAGCGTAAACACTGGCACAGTAATCGACACGAGATAATGTCAGTCAAGTCTTTCAAAATGAAATATTACTAAGATACTAATATTACTCAAAACTGTGATCAAGAATACAAAGTAAAGCGCTGGAAAGGAGATATGACTAGTGAAGTAGAAAGAAAAAAAAGGACTTAACTAAGATTGGCTAAAGCTATTGTTTTCAAAAGAGAAGGCAAGTATTGTCTTTCTTTATACTGTTATATGGAATTTTGTGCCAACGCCAGTGCCTTTTCTTCTCTCACGTGAAACATTGGCCGCGATGCTTTAAGGTGATGTGATATTATGCAGTACAGCTGGTATGCGATATGAAGCCAGAGGAACGTTATGCTCCACAACGTTGCTACAATTTTCATTTTCATTTGCACCAATAAATAAAATACAGTGAAATAGGAAGTGTTGGATTATTTTGGATGTGGCACTGGGTACAAATATTGTTGAAATTAAACAAATATGCACCTACGTAACGTGATAGCACTGTTCCGTCAACACTGATCGACACCAATGAACTATGTACGACACAAAATACACTACACTACAATACACGACACAAAATTTCGTTACAGTACATTACATGACAATACACTGAATTACAAAACGAAACAATACAATTCATTGTTTCGACGCTGCGCTCACACACGCGCGTACACAACATGATACACACATACACACACACACACATACACATACACATACACACATGGTACACTACACTGCACTTCCATAAACTAAATTACGATGCAATGCAAATATTGTACTACACTGCCCTCAGTAAACTACACGATATAGCACTACACAACAATAACACTTAATAGATTTCATTACACTATATACTACAGTACACTAAACTACACTTAATTACACTAAACTGCACTTAATTACACTAAACTGCACTTAATTACACTAAACTGCACTTAACTACAGCACACAACACTGTGCTACAACATGATACGATACAGTTCAATACACTGTGCTACACTAACTCCACTCCACTCCACTCCACCACACTGCGCTACCCTACATTGCATAGCACTGCATTACACTGTGCTGTACGCCATCACAGGAGCTACATAATGCACTACTTTACTCTACAATGCTATACTTAACTATAGTATACAATACTATAAGAGACCATATCATACTATGGCATGCTATTCCATGCTATACTTAAATTTTCCACCCACCCCCACCTCCCAATCCGAAAACATAAGAAATGGCACACTCCCAACCCCCTCCGGCTCTATGGCATGAAGAGAGCTGTAATAAGACAAAAGATTGTCCTACAAACGGTTTCCTTTTGGGTGTTTCTGAGAACCAGTGTTCATGTCAACATACTCTACTTCCCTAGTCGTCACATTAGCTCCCGACCATCCACCGGTGGACATCGACATCCAGCTCAAGGCAATTGAAGACCAGCCTCTCTGCGCCATGTGACTTGACTATGGAAGGACGGCCCGTCTATCTTTCCAAAGCCCATTGAAAGTACAATGAAAAAACAATAATGTCGATGATACAACGATGATGAAAAGGTGATTTCGATGATACAAAGAATAACTAATATTTACAATGTAATAAATAAACAATAACTGTGACGCCACATTAAGTGTATCGCTTGGTGTTTTAAAAACACGACAACAAATACCTCAACAAGAGGAACATGCCGTTGTGCATTATCACCAAAGATGATTCCATCAAACTCTTTGCTTATCGTGAATTTCCTGCCCTACAAAACATAAACAGAGAATGCATTTAACAGTCCATGTTCAATAACATACTTTTACCTAGGTCAGTTGGTAGTGCGCACGCCGTGAATGCGTTTGTCGCGGGTTCAATCCCCAGTGGTGACATATTTTCTATTTCTCTAGCGTTTATTTCAAAACATACTTTTGTATTGCCTTCTTTCGCGTTGCTTATGCAGTAAAATTGGCGCCATTTGTCAGATACACAGCCGTCAGCTATCCAATGTATACCTGGGTTAAGAAAATTAAGTCATTGTTTTGAAAGTACTGTAAGTCAGCGCATTTTTCTCACAGCTTACGTGCTTTTCAATAACACGAGTTGCAGAAAAGGTTTCACTCCCGTGGTTGTTAATTTCTACGACGTGTTTTGGTCTTCTCGTTTCCTATAAATTCAACGTAAAGGCCTTCATACTTTACGCCAAAAGATTGCTGTGACCAGTGTATGGCAAAAACGTTAAGCAAAAAAAGTCCGTCCCTTAACGAAATATTCAAAAAGTCCTACGCTAATTACAAGATATACAATGATAAAGTTAGCAGTATGGAAAAAGTAATGAAACAACATTTATTTATCCTTTGCTTGATGCAAGAAAAACAGTGGAGGGTACAATTTGTTTCGTAAAATCGGTTAGTTTGCCAGGAAACTTGCCAACAAAACAGCTTTTCAATAAAAAAATTCACTTACACTCTGTGTAAAACTTGGACCCCCCTACCCCGTGTCTTACCTTTACCCCACTTAAAATGTTAAATACGCAAAGGTGGTACCCAGATTCTCGTTGTGAAGCACTGGTCTAATGTGTCTGAGACGCATATCTCTATCTAACTATATTGTCGATATTTCACAGAGTATCTCTTTCTTACATATTCCTTGCACCATACTGTAGCAAGATCAACAAATCACTTCAAAAAGAGACATGCAACATTTTCACACGAACAACTATGAAGGCAGTCTCTCAATCAAAGTCCCTAGATGAGCAGTGGGCCCGACATTGAAACTACCCTAAATAAACAGAAAAACCAACAAACAGGCTAATCAATAAATAAAGTGCAGCTGGGGCGTCGCCCCTCAATTTAGGCTACCGGGAAGAGAAGCAAGGCGCTTAAATGCTTTCAAACGATCCTCAGCACACGCGCACTAACCTTCAGGATAACTGTCTGGTTCTTCTCATATAAAAATGTCCGAGGTCCACCCTCGTAGTTCAGCATAAATTTAAGCTGGCCGCCGTAAGACGAAACCTTCCAAAAACGTAAAAAAAAGGAAATATTAAATAAAGAAACGAAAGCCCCTTTCTACTCAAAATACTGTTTTGATAAATTGCTTCTCTTTCTGATGGTAGCTTAGGGTTACTATGTTATGAACACTTGCAGAACCCGTACAAAAATGTATACGAGGAAAAGTTCTGTGCAGCGTCTGTTTTTGCGGCCCTAGAAATTGTTGGTAGACAGAGATACTATTAATGCAACTTCTATACCACAATCTCAATAGACTACTATAAAACAGATGCACCAGATAAGAGGAAAATGTGCTAAAGATGTAAGCACGAAACGAAAGTTCAGCAACGGATAGAGATATTTTCCCCAAATCCTTATCATTGAAGCTTGCCTGATTGCATTCGTTCACAAGGAGTGATTTCTGTTTAGAGTCATTTATTGTCCCCCGGCCATCGCTACTTAAAGAGTTTTGCATAATGCAGTGGGACAACATTTCTGGGAGGCTGCTGAGTCAACATACACAAAAGTGGAGAGAGATGCTCCCATATTGTAACTGCAGTAGTTTTGCCAGAGTCAAGGCTTCGCAACATGCGACTCGAAAAATTTACCAAAGCCAGTATCTTGAGACACGTTTTCAAAATAAAGTGACGAGCTATAACGCACACATTCAGGATCTTTGTCATGATACCTTGGAATACTACACACCTTTATTTACGAGCAACAAATAGTAATTTGTGGTAAAGGGAAAAGGATAGGATGGAAACTTAACATCTCTTATGAACGAAATCAGAGAACGACGCAAAGAGAGAATACTTCTTTGACGGTGTCAAAGTTTCACTGAAGGAGACGGAAATATCGAGAGAAAATGATGGAGGTAACGAGGAATTTAATATTCAGAAAATCATAGTAAATTTGATAACGGAAATAGGGAAAGTATTGAAAATGTGAGTTCTTCTTTAATGAGAGGGACAAAATTTTTGCAAGTTGAAAAGTAGGACTTAAAGATGTGGCTTTTATTAAGCGGCGACATTATTATGGTTTGAACAGTGGTCAAAACTTGGCTTGGGATAGGAGTGGCAGTTAAGCCCCCTGATAAACAGTGGGATATGAATGGCGCCCTCCCCTACCACTGTAGTGATTAAAGCTAAGGAAAGAGGAGCATTCGTGATGTCTCCGGCTGCGGTGGACCATCGTTTTTCTTCTGATTACGGTAAACGGGGTATATCGGATATCCGTTACCTTAATTTCATCCAAAACTGCTTTCGAGCCACTCCAAAACAGGGGTACTGCATGCGGTGATAACACCCCTGTACGCACTGGCAGCTCCGCACCACTGATTACCTTTGAAAAAAACGGAAAAAAGCTATGTTACATGTCCTTTAAGTGTTTGTTTATAACAGCATGACAACTTCATGTGCGCATGCGCGCTCCACTATGCCCTCTCAAACGTTAAGTTCATAACAACTACTTACGATGTCATAAAATCCCGTGTATAACCCCATGGACCTATAATTTCCGAACATGCTTTGTCGTCTTACTCTTCTCATAAATCTATTATTTCTCAATACAAATGAAAAATGCGGTTCCTTAATACAAATATTAAGATTACGTCATTATATAAATTTACATAAATTATAATAGTTACTTGGTGATGCAATAGCAGTGAAGGTAATCCTGGGGGGGGGGGGGTCTTATACAATCTGGGACCATTTACGGGCGGGTAAACATAGTAGTGACGACCTAATAGATTTAACATAGTTTGTACGGTTGGCTGTATTAAGTTGACAAAAGGATATTTTATGAAGCAACATGCTAAAGGGATTTTTTCAGTGACTCTTTCCAAGAGGTAGAAAGTGTCTTTTTGCTCTGGAGGACTAGGCTATGTATAAAGAGGATTGTTTATGTGTATATCTTGCAAGAAAACATACCCAAATGAGTGTATTAGGCCCTGGTTACTTACAATGGTTCCAGTTGAGCTTGCTAAATGTGTCTGGTTATTCTTTGTTGTAAGGAAGAAATCCCGCGGATGAAGTTGAACCTACAAGAAATGCAAATTGTGGAATTGTACTACTCATGGAACGCACTACCAAACTAATAGAATGCTGGATTTTTCGTAAGGGGAAATCAGTAGAATTGCCGGAATAATTACTAAACAGCACCATCAAAGTGGACAACATCAATAAACTAATACCATATGAAAACGGTACAAGGAAGTCATTTTTGGATTGCATCGAGATCTATCATCTTCACCTTTAACTTACCCATCTCGCTCATGCTGGGATACGAAAAGGGAGAATTTTGTATATCAAGTTTTATTGCCTACACTGCAAACTGGAAAGCATGATGACAACGCAGAATAAAGACATTCTGTGATGATAACTTCATCCTCCCTAAAGGGTCTTAACCTCCGGCAATGTTTACAGTTCATGCCATGGCAAATCTTACAATCGGCTTACAAACTCAGTTGAACTGCGGAAACACGGATTTACACTCCCTTTACTTCAAAACAGGTCTTGTTACTGTTTCTCATAATATCTGTCTCCTGTGGAACTGTGGCACTCTCTCTGGGCAAAGAGGGCATCTAAAATTAAGCCCATGGTTTATGAAGAAAGTCAAGGGATGGGGGTTCTTTCCATTAACTATTCCATCTTGTACTCTTTTTTCATGTTATCTCAAACGTTAGGTTTGCTGGTGTTAAGTTTACTGTGCTTCGCCCACTTTGCCATTTTTAACCTACAGGTAGTTGTCGTAATAAAAACCATTGCACGAAACAGCAAAACCATTTGTACTGAAAACCCTTTTCCGTCTGTATTATAGGCAAGGCCAGGTCTGCATTTCATTAGGCCCTTCTGAGGTCAGTCTATATAGCAGTAAGAAAACCTTTGCTACGCAGACAAAAAGAATTTGTTTTCTCCCTGGGCCTATCTAATTAATCTTGTAGCGGACGATTGGTAAAAAAAGAGCCATTCGGGCAAGTCCGATTGGCTCTTTTAAAAATGCAGTTAAGGTTAATGTTTCATACGTTCAATTTTGATCATTTCTGACCATTGTACTCTGAGGAGTGTCAGAAGAAACAAGCTTTTTAGCACAAAATGTTTTCGCTATTTCGTGCAATAATTTGGTGTTGTATCTCAAACAAACTAGATGAAAACCATAAAATTTCTATTTTTACCTGATATCTGCTTCCTATGTAGGTAGTACAGTTCTGGGTGATCCCCATGCAAATACAATTGAGGCATCCATCATCGTTCACCGCAGCTAGATGAAAGGAGCCATTTTGACATTGGTTGCATTTCTGACCGATTGCACTTTTCTGAAATATCAATCAAGAGCAAACTGACAATAATATATCAAGGAAATTGAAGTTAATGGCCCTCTCCTAAATTAAAGGGTAACCTTAAAACGGGGTCTAAATTTACCACGTAAATATAAAGAGGAGTATAGGATTAAAAAAACAGGGGAGATACAACGGAAAATAATCAGCCCTTTGAATCGTACATGAATAGAGAAAACAAACTTGAGTGAAAATATTACTCCTTCAGAAGCGGGTCAACAAGCGTACAAAATAAAAAAAATAAAGACAACAGATACTAATTTTAACGTTATAATAATAACTGATAATTCAGAAGTCAACTACTGTTATCCATATCCCTCGGTCTGGCATTTGATAAAAACTATTAACGTTTTCATCGAAGTCTGAATTTACTTCCAATCCAGGCTAACAATACGCTCCAGATTCTCCAAAATTTCTCAAGTCGTCCCTTATGTCATACTGATACCTAACCTGAAACGGTTTTAAAATCCAATGGGTGGCTATTTGAGATGTCAATTAAATTGTAAACAACCTTCGTTTGTGCTCACTTCATTACAGCTCGACATTTGACAGCAGGCACGTGTCTAATGAAATTTCAAACGAGCGGGGAAAAGTAAAGCATCAATTTGAATAAGTAAAACTATGCTTGAAAAGTCCTCTGGGTAAAAGATTGGTATACTATTGAATGAAAAGACTTGTCCGACCTAGCGCTTTTTGTGCAATCAATCCGGATGTAGATTTTCCAATGTTGACATTTGCCATCTTCGTTTTTTGCAAGTGTTCTAATACTTTAGAAGAATATTGTATATACATAAAGAAGGTAAGGTTAATAGAACTAGTTGTGGAGAAGAGAGGATCTGAAATGTTAGTTTTTAAAAGAATACTTGAGAAATAGAAATAGAAAAAGAAATAGAAATAGAAAAAGAAATAGAAATAGTAATAGAAATAGAAATAGAAATAGAAATAGAAATAGAAGTAGAAATAGAAAAATTAATAGAAATAGAAAAATTAATAGAAATAGAAATAGAAATAGAAATAGAACTAGAAATAGAAAAATTAATAGAAATAGAAATAGAAATAGAAGTAGAAATAGAAAAATTAATAGAAATAGAATGGGGTAAATAAAACTGGCACAGGAAGCTCTTTTAAAGTTTATCTGCTCGTCATTTTATCCTATACCATTACAAAACGCAACAGAGAGTACTCATTTTTTATAAGTAACCCAGTTGATAAGGCTTCAGCCCGCAAATTAGTCAAAATATTAAGCAACTTGCTTAGCAACCCTCAGCCCTGACAGTTAGCAACATTTTTTCGGAGAGCAAAATTACAAATTTTCTTAAAAATAAAGACGAAAGAATTATTTTCTGATTTGAAACAAATACTTTAGGGTCCGTTATTACTTTAGTTTTGGCAATGTGTGGACCTGTGTGAAATTTTTCGGTGATTCCATAATTCGGTATCACAGAGGAAAAATAACCTTAGCAACCTGTCAAGCAACTTTAGTCCTGAAAGTGTATCATACCCTTAGCAACCTTAGCCCTGACCCTGAATATCGAGTTGCTTATATAAAAATGCGTAAAAGAGAACCATCTATATTAAAATTCAAATTTTGTATCAAAACTCATTATCAAAACTTGCTCTCATATCAGTATTAGTATTTGTATCAGAATATGTATTACCAGCATCATTGGTATTAACATCAACAAAGCCATGGATCTCAATATTGGTAGTGAGATTGTATTAACTTCTGTATACACATATGCATTATTGATCTTTGTATTGGTTTAAAATCAGTATTTGCATCAGCATGGATTTGGCATCAGTAGTTGAATTGGTATAGTTATCAGTATTGATGCCAACATCAGGGTTTGCATAAAACATTAATATTGGTATTAATTTTGGTAACAATATATGTATTGGCATTAGCATTAATATCTGAGAATTATTATCAGTTAATCATGTTATGACTGGTTGAAATGAACGGACCATAAAAATGTTCAATTGCTAATTAGTGCGATGTTGAAGTTAAATACAGACTTATTACTGTTCCTTCTTTTGCTTTCTTTTCCATAATTGTGCCTATAGTATTGGTGTAGTAGTGAGTATTACTATGAGTTACTCACATTGTTACTGATTGAAACGAACAGGTTATTAAAATTCTTAATTGCTGATGAGTGTGATGTTGAAGTTCAAACATATTTATTACTGTCCCTTCTTTCGCCTCCTTTTTCGCTATTGTACCTATAGTATTTGTATAGTAATGAGTATTACTATGAGTTACTCACATTATTACTGATTGAAACGAACAGGTTATTAAAATTCTCAAATTGTCAATCACACATTGTTTAAGTTAAGCACAGATTTTTCAATTTTCTTTCTTTCCCTACGTTCTTCATAATCGTGTCTAAATAGGCCTATATTGTCTTCCAAATAGTAGGCAATTAATTACCCTAGATTCCTTGGGATAGGAACTGATATATCTCTTGCGTTTCTATCGCAATTAAATTTTTCTTCCCTTTACATGGACCAATGAAATTGTATATTTCATGTAAAATGAAAGAAGAGAAGTGGGGTTACGTAATCATCTGATCCCTAGGTGTTTATTTTAGTTTACATACTGTGACCGATCTAAATGCTTTGTAATCAAAATTTATTCATTCATGCGTATAGTTAAATGAGACCGCTTTCAAAATCGTCCGCCTTAACTTCAATATTCAGTTATCCTACAACATAATATAAACGTTTCAGTAAGTTGCTTGCGGACCTGACCAAGCTTCGTAAACAAGTGATGTTTTTATGACAACTGGTATTTCCAAGTTGACGTTTACAAGCAACCTTGTTTTCAGAAGACATTACTGTTCATGATGCCTTTC
>JAAAKM020006971.1:136045336-136086592 GCA_010016025.2 Alatinidae sp. Z8VKAUB7J3 | reverse complement strand
GCAATGATTTCCATAGCATTACCCCTCATGATAAAGTGGTAAGGCCCCGTTGATTCTCTGCTAAATCTGAACAATTGTTTTGAAAAGCATAGATGACGATGCGACCTTATCAAGGAAGAGGTTGATCACTTTCTCCACCTAACTTAAAGAGCCCATGCCGCTTTTTAAAATTTGTTCCGCGAAGGAACTTTGGGATCATTTAGTTGCCAGTCGAATGCATTGTACCAAAATTGAAGCCGCAGTCTTGATAAAATGGGCCAAAGTGAACAGAATGACTAACTACATAAAGCATGCAAGTGGAAGGGTATGCTTGGATTCCCACATTAAAATTCACTCAGTAGGTAGCCCAGGTGATTGACCAATTGAACGATTATGCGTGAGCTGCATTTGGTAATCCCACTTTTTAGAGAATAATTCGACCTCCAGTGGACCTTTGACCCTATCATATTATAGAAGTCTACTCCGTGCTGTTTTCCTAGCTCCGCCCGAGCAAAGCGGAACGATATCCAATATAACGGAGCATAAAATTTCATGTCGTCCAGGGAACAAATCAACCTTTCAGTTAACACAACTCATTTATACCTTGATCTTTCTACGTAAATGTTTTCTTTGATTGCGATAAGCAACAGACAAAGCTCACTCAGCCTGGATATTTCCAGCCTTGCTCACAAGGGGCTGGCAAGAAGATATAACGTGTTCATAATTCAGAGAACTCTTCGTTTCTTTTCTAAACCTATGCTAAAAGAGAAAGAATATGACCACAAATTTAAAGCAATAAATACCCCTGTCTAAACCTTCATTATTTTTTAGATATGTAGCTATGTAGATATGTTGAGATATGTATTTTTGAGTTGGTATTTTTTCAATATCTGGCCTGTATAATGCTACATTTAGCCATACCGTTGATCACCACCATCAGAATTTGACCTTGTCGTTTACGCAAGAGTGCAACCCGAATTGAATCTGAACGACATTAAAGCATTCTGGGAATGCTGCGGGTCAGTTGAAAGGTCAGCGAATATACATGCGCGTAATGATTAAATATTGATCACAAGAACTTTACCAGTAAAACTACTACAATTGTAACCGCAATTTTCTATTGGTATACTGAGGTACACAATGAGATTCCAAGTTGTGGTACTTCTCTATTCAAGTGTTGGGCAGCTTCTCTGTTTATGTCTCTGTAATGCATGAATTGTGGTACGACAAAGTTTAACAGTGTGAGATCCTGTTGTCACAGAAGGTCCCATAGGTAAAATAATAACCAAGAAGGTCTCAAGCTGCGGTTCTTTTCTTAAGAGAAAGACAAGGAAACGATTGGAATCTCGAAACCCTTCGCTATGCAATGAATGGGGTCGGACTTACGTTTGTTTTTGTTTACAGTGATTTTCCAGCCCAATTACTAGAATGATTACAAAGCAATAGATAGGGAATCCTCGTGCAAGAAACCGGCTTTTCATACCGAGTTGTTCGACATAACATAAAAGCAGAAAATTTGTACAAGCCACTTCGGCGAAATGTTTTCAATTGTATTGTGAATGTTTATTTCACGCAGCGAGTTTTCAATGTGCGGCTGTTCGCATTCATGACTTGAATTAACGATACTACTATTTCGGACAATTTCTCAATGGAAAAACATACATAACGATCTACTATTATAGCTACCGATGTTGAATAAATTGCCTTTTACCTCGAGCGATCTCAATTTAATCTGTTCGAATGGAGCCGCTAAAAACTCGGTCCAAAGTCGTTATTGCAACGGATTTGGGACGGAAAATACTTCCTACTACGAAGGATTTATTTATTCATGTGTTAAATAGGACCATTGAGGGTACGGGCGGGTCGTTTGTAAACGATGTTATGATGGGATTTCGGCGAGAAAACAGAGTTCAAAAGAATTGAGATGATATTGAAAACAGCCATTAGAAACAAATCGAGGATCAGATCAGCCTCGTTGCTGTAACGGAAGCTAAATAAGATGCTTAGGGTTGTTTAGCTTCCTGCTCCTCATGCAAGACGTAGTTTCCTAAGCTGGACACATACTTGAAAGACATTACGAGAAGGCGACGCACAAACCTAAAAGTGAAAGCATGAATTTGCATAATTAGAAGTTAGATATGGATAATAATCATGGAAATGTAAGGGCACTTAATGAGGAGAAAGCCTTCTACTGAGCAAATGTAACAAGATTTGTAGTGTCACCTATCATCGATTCGAAAGGCATTGAACGTCTTGTCAATCAATCTATCGCTATGAAATGCATAGTTAACGTAAACACATAGGGTACATAGTTTTTGAAAAGAGTACAGCTACATACTCCAAATTAACTTAGAATCATCTGGCTATACAACCCCGTATATGCTGTATCTGTGCTGAAAATCTTCTGCACAACTACTACATCATTTTTGCTGGGATCAAGGTCAAAAGGCATGTTAACGATAAAATAGGAAATAATATGCACTACAGTAAGACAAAATAAAACGGGTATATATGCTGATGCGTGCATTCAGAAAAGATAAGTAAGTTTACATGGGTGATAAATCGCGCAAGCCTCAAGGTCTATTTACCAAAGAAGCAATCTTAAAACAGGTCTTTCGCTTCTGGTCTAGAAGTAATGAAATACAGAGACGCTCAAATCATAACGTACTTCAGATATGTTTGGTCTTCTTGTCTCTTCACCGAAAGCTTTGGCGACTGAAAAACAACAATGACATTTATGATAAGAAGTCATGCGGATTTAAAAAATATATGTGTAATAATAAAGTAAGTATTATATACATAATTTATATTCAACTACAAAATCTGAAATGATGATGCTAATAAGCAAAAAAAAATTTAAAAATGGATACAGTGACACTGTTGGGAACAAATATGGCCATCGTCTAAGCAAGAGTCAACAAGGTCTTTCACTGGGTTATCAATTTCTAACAGGGTTAACTGGCAACCTTGGCAACCTTTATTTCAAACAATGCTGAGACAGCCAGATGACAAAGAAGGAGCAGGCGGAGGAGAAGAAGAAGGAGAAGAAGAAGGAGAAGAAGAAGGAGAAGAAGAAGATTGATTTGAGACGAGTTCAAGATCAAGAGGAATAAAACGAAGAAGAAGTAGAAGTAAAAGTAGAAGGAGGAGGAAGTAGAGCAGGAAGAGGACCCGGAAGAGGAGCTGGAAGAGGAGCTGGAAGAGGAGCTGGAAGAGGAGCACGAAGAGGACCACCGAAGAGGAGCAGAAAGACGCGCAGGAGGTGGAAACGAGGGTGGAAAAGAAGAAGAAAGATAAACAACGTTGAAAGACAAGGGAGTAGACGAAAAGAAACCAACTGCAACACAATTAAACTTTCAATTTACAAACGGAACCGAGGCCGCATGAGGCCAAATACTTGACTTCAGTAATCATATTTAGTTATGAAGTGCAGCTTTTGCTTATAGCAGAATTAGTTCCGGTCAGACAACAAAATCTGTTGAAGAGTACCCAGTAGCACAAAATAAGAATTAGCAATGACATAATTACACGAAAATGACAAAGTTTAGGTATTGGTAGGCATTTCAACAACTGCGTCAACCGAAAAAGGACTATTTATCAGCATTTGCATATGCACTCATTTTTTTCGTGTTTGAACCAAAACCTTCCATTTCTTTCTTGGAATTCTTATATCAGTACCCTATTCATCATTTGAAAAAGTTTGGAATTATGAATCAAACGGAAACTGCTCTGGATACAATTTGAAAACATAAAAACACGCATGTATACCGATGTCAGCAAAAAAGGACTGGGTTCAAAAAGACCGGACGCAACGTCAACATAGCTATAGTATATGAAATCCAATAACACTTACATCAAGCACAGTACTGATTAGATCCCAGTCCCAATTCATGAGGAATTCGTTAGTTGACAACACTTGTGTATCTCTGATTGCCGATAAAATATCTTCTGCTTCCTAAATCAACAATGAAACGATGGCGATAACATGGAACGGGCAGCGATAAAATACCCCATCTACTTAAATGCTACATACAAATCCGTTTATTAGAGTTATTACTCTCCCATTCTTTTAAAACTATTCGGGACACAGAGTTCATCTGTTTGATTCTGACAATTTTGTCTTTACGACTGATTTTCTCTTTAAGATTATTAAATAACTTGTCAGAATCTTTTGTAAAATATTGTGAATATCAGAGCCGTAAAGAAAAAATTCCCCGCTATCAAAATCACTGGTTTGAAATGGCTCACCAGAAGGAAGGTGTTACAACTAAACTTTAAATTGATGTTTGCATCTTAATGTATATCTAAGAGTACGTTACATTCTAATCACTCCCATTTAAAACCGTTATTAAATTAAATTTCATTTGACAAAATAATATGTGTACATGTAAAGCCACCAGTGCTATACTGCATTACACGATGTTGACAACTAAATCTCATTAAAAATTGTGTAAAACCAATCACGAACTCCTTGGCACATTGATATAATATCAACTGAAGTACAAAAAAGTTAGATGTTATGCGATGGTCAAGTCAGTGCAGTGCGCTGGCCCATCCTTGGAAAGGAATATTATGCTACTACGTTTATTAGTCAAAAGATGCAATGATGACAGAATGCAAACGAACCTTCCAGGCTGACTGATCTGCTCTTTCCTTAGCTGACTTTGTATGCTTTCCTTGGTGGACATTGGCCTATCAGGATAAACGATTAAAAGTCACTGAAAATGTACGCATATTAAGTCTTCGAAGTAGCAAATCATACTAATACAAACGTCTACTAAATATAAAAGGCCATGGGGTGCAACAAAAAGTAGTTTATGAACCCCCTATGCTCATCTCTCGCTAAAAGATAGGCGTAAAGCACGAACATATAGGTTTTAATATACGCGAGTTTTCAAATATCGGTCATTAATTAGACGAAAGCGAAGAGAGACCTTCGAAGTAATGTATAGTCCGAGAAGCAAACCGAAGTGTAATAATCAGCAACGTGGTTCTATCTCTCCTCCTTACCTGAACAGCTTCATCTTAAATACAGCTAAATATCGGTCATGAAATAGTAAATAAGAACGCGTCTATGAATCTCGTTCTCAAATAATACGATCATCGTATATAGGTTACGCAAATACGCAAGATAACGCAATCATTATAGGAGGTTACAACCTGTCAATACCTGATGAACGATTTGCTCCAAAAATAAACTACAAGGAACAGGACCACGTTTTTTTAATTGGTGAAGCTGATCCAAATACCCGATAGCAGCACTAGCTTTCCTAGAAATAAAGAAACAAATCAAAGCCATATATCATGAATGTGTATTTAAACAGTATGTTTATGGGCAAACTGCAGATAGAAAAATGAAATAATGCATTGCATGCTGAAATGAAATATATAAAGATCAGAAATAAATAAGGAATAAAGAAAGACAGTCTTAAATCAACAAAAACAAACACAATATATACTTAAAGTATCAGCTTATTCTCGGGAAGTCTTTTTAATATGCCATTCTGCACTTCGCCAATTTGCTATTTTTCCATAAAAGGGGTTCTATACTACGTTGATTCTAATTGCAATAAAAGTATATATGAAATTAAGGGTAGTTGGCATACCTTAACAGTATCAAATACTCTATCAATGACTTGGCAACTGTACAGATTCGTCCACATTAGAACAAGAACCCACATATTAATCACTTGACAATACCCGCAAGGGTATATACAAGAAGGAGCTTTCTGCTTCCGTGGACTTACCCTCTCTCTGATGACGAGACTTCAAGATTGGTTGCTATTGACATCAGGGTTGGCAAACAGTGGGTATGTCCAGAGCAACTTGGTGGCAACAATGTATTTGCCTAAAATGATAATAAAAAAATAAGAGTGACCCTGTACCTTTTCAGTGCTTGCAATTAATCTTTTAAAGGCCCATATCGGCGCAATAACCTATTACTTATTGTGTCACAATAACAGTACTTCTTACCGGTACTCAACTAGTAACTGCGTCTTTCTGATTGCAACAGAACATTGAACACTGAAGTATTTCATTCTGTTATATTCTTAGCAAAAACAACATTTGCTACAAGTACTTAACAATAGAGATCAAAACATACCATATGCAGAAGCTCCCCAAGTAGAATAGTTCCTTTAATGGACAAGTGATCATCGCTCGTTGTTATCACCTCAACCAAACTCTGAGAAAGACAAAGTACAAAATATGAGATATGAGAGTTTTTACTAGATTGCGCATCTGCAGTACTTGATAATCAAGTTCAACACTTAAAACAAGTGTGAAGCAAGACGCATACGTAAGACGACATCCAATGATCCCTTTCTCCACCCATGCATTATAATTGTGGTGTCTATATATACAGTGATACGTTATGTAATTAGTGGCTATCGCTGTGCACACTACATATTTGCGTACATGCAGTAAATTAACTTCCATTTTAATTAATTACGGAATCACTTAACTATATGAAAAGGTCAATAATACCTCCAGCAAGCCAGCATCTATAAAAGCATGCAGAGCCAATGCTCGATAGCTTTCCACCAAATTTGTTCTGGAAAACAAGAAGATATATTTAATAAGATAAAGGCTGCAAATAATGCAACAAAGCTTTAAAGGAGTCAGTCGTAATCTCTTACAGTTCCTGACTTCTTGACTCGGTCTGTACCTATGCTATGCTATGCGAAGCTCCGCTGCGTCCATGGCCTGTTGACCGGTGGGGCGATTTGATGTCCAAACCCTGCTTCTCCGGTCTTCTCGATTTTTTACAATCCTTATGTTGTCAGTTCTTGATTGGCCGGTCCATTTGTTTATGTCGGCATGCCAATTGTGTTTTGGTCGGCCTCTTGCCCTCTGGCCCGCCCTGTATCCACGCATAATCGTATGAACCAGAGTTCCTGGACATGCCCAAACCATTGCAGCTTTCGTCTTCTGGCTATTTCAATTAGGGCCTCGTAGCTTCCAATGAGGTCCTTAATTTTCTTTGCTATTGTTTCATTGGTGACTCTTTGTTTCCAGGTAATACCCAGCATTCTACGGAAACATCGCATTTCAAATGCCATTATTCTTTTTTCAATCTTTCGGCTAAAAGTCCATGTTTCGCAGCCGTACAATGCAACAGAAGTAATAAGCGATCTCATAAACAATAGAAGACTTAAAGATGTGTATAAGAGATAACGACCTACAGCCGTTAACTTACTCTGTGTTCGTAAAATAATGAACAGTATAGGTGCAAACAATGAGTACTTGTGCAACAACATAAAGCTTCCCAACGATTTAAAATAAATTCATCAACTGTAGATTACTTAAGATAGATAGCAGTATATTAGTAAATCAAGCGTCTCTGGCAGTCCAAAAATGACCCATTGTCTACCGACATGCGCCAGTCCAAAACTCCGATCATGAACTTGTTAGCTTAACTCCATTAACCATACCTTGCAAGCATATACTGTTCATGACACAGTTTATTCGTTTAGCGTGGCAAAACAATTTGGAAACTGATATCAATGAATACACTCAGAAACTGGGTAAAATGTGACACGAAAAGCCCAAACTAGATAGCTGATGTCTCCAGGCATACCTCCCTAAAGTCCCACTCTTTAAGTGCTATTAGGGGCACAACATTCAGATTTTTGGGGAGGGGGATCCGACAAATGATGATTTAATTAAAAACGTTACAAGTATTTCACTTCAATCAATGAAAAGACCTGTCTAAGTCAGGATTTGGGATTCAATGAGACTACGACGACAAAAAGATTGTTTTGCTCTGCCTTACAACTGCCTACGTTTTTGGTTTTGAAAGGGGAATGGTGCTAAAGAAAATATGTAACATACAATGATACCAAAGCATGTCAGTCAGTCACCTATTCAATCGAGTAAGCTGCAAAAGCCACCGATTAGGTTTCATTAGGAAAAATTCAATCACTATAAAGTGCTTCTGTTGGGAACTGGCAGAGATCGGCGTCGCGCTACAGGTCTAGTTTTGATTCACCTCAACGTCAATCACTTTGTAGTACTGACAGTTTCATGGTGCTGTGTACACCAACTTTCTCTATCAGCAAATCGTTTGTAACTAACGCAAAATAAATATTACAGGTAGAGACGAAAGAGAAAATATTTAGGTACGCTTACAATGCCAATACAGGACAGAGGGTCAACTCATAATGATGACAGCATAACAATGTACCTTGTCCTAGCAGCTCTAACGTGGATTTAATTAACGTTTTTTAATTCCAAAAACGTTAATTAATGTTCAACGTTAATTTTGTGTATTAAGGTAGAATTTATCTTTTGCTGTTTCTAAATCATCCCTGCTACCTTTTTCCTGTCCTGCGGCGACGACTCTGATACTTGTTTTGACGTCAGCACGGAGTCAGTGTATACATTTTTTGAAGTCGAGTTCTTAAATAGAATACGAGATGTTACATCTAATGTGTACAATCCTCAATATGAAAATGAATTAGTTATTTAACGAAATCAGGTATTCAACGTCGTGAAATCTTAAACAGGAACTACATTTTAATCCATCTAATCTGATCTTGTGTAAATTTAATAAAAGCAGCAAAAAGGCAATAAGGTACTTTCCTGCCATCAAATGTAAAAATTCCATTATTTTACCCTATCGTTTTACTAGCGACTAGCATTTTTCCAATTAATTACATCAACGGAAATTCTTTTTTAGTATTTGGTGTACATATGTTGGTCTCCTTTAAAGAGAACGAGGGGCAAATAACTGAAAAAAGTCACATACGCTATTTGGGAAAAGTCAGAAAAAAAGTTAAAAAGTCAAAAAAGTCAAAAAATGTCAAAAAATGTCAAAAAGTCAGAAAAAAGTCAGGTAAAAGGTCAAAAAGTCAAAGAAAAAATCACTAAAGAAAAAAAAGTCATGTACACTTTTTTTGCAATTATTTGCCCCTCGGAAGAGAATTATCAAAAGTAATCTAGCCCTGTGGTATACTATTTTCTTCGTTCTCTCCAGAGAAATCTCTGTTAAACCTATTTATTTTCCCACTGCGATGTGCACCATCTATTCCATCATTTTAAAACTCTACCTCTATTTCTTGCTGACTTGTGACTTACTTTGTGTTAAGAAAGGATATTTCTATGTAAACGTCTGTACAGCTTGTGACGTTGAAATATCACATTATCACACATGAATTTTATTATATCTCATTATGTTTATTGTTATTATCATATTATCATGTTATTTGCATGTAATTGTAATTATTCTTACGTACAATCCAAAGCTGCATAAAATATCATAAATTATCAAGCTGCTGCAACTATATATTAGGATTAGTTGGTATATTACCATACATTCAGAATGTTATCAAAGGAGATTCAAACAGCAGCTGCTTGCGTTTCTGTCTCAGTCGATTGATAGCTGTTTCTCAGCCCTTTCGCATTATCAAACTATTCACGAAGCTAGGAAAAAAGGTAAGCTCATGTAAGATCTTTCTCTTATTCAGATAACGAAGAGTAACTGCAAAAAGAGATAGGTACGTATTAGATACGAAGGGATATTCTTTATGTGGCCAATATACTCTTAGTTATTGCTTAAGATTCCATGCAGCAAATTTCCAATGCATACACGTTAATAGCAATGATATCGTAATTTCAATTCTTTGAAGAAACCTCTCTCAATTTTTATTTCGTACCAATTTCTGAGTAAAAAATTGACATACGTTTGTAATACTTTGCATGAAAAGTATATATCTTAAATCTACGTTTTATCCTATTGACTTAAATTTGTTTTCAGAAAATTGTTGCTAATTGAGGTAAGAAGTGAGGCCGTGTTCCCATTAGTAACGTTTTAATATCTAAGGATCCATCCTGTTAATTTGGGAATAATTGACAATAGGTATAGGTTATTTAACTCTGTTATTCTTCCTCATTACAAAAATGGCTTTCTTAGAAAAGTGGATAAGGGATACACTTCTTCGTCACAAATAAAGTAAAAACACCTGTCACATAGTTTCGTATTTCTAAGCATCTGATTCCGTTCTATACCTTATGCCCATTTTTTGTCAGATAAACTTTGTTAGTTCGAAATACCTTTTCTTGCTACAATTTAAGATTGTCGGTTAATTCCAAGGAACAACAAATTAGGTTCCGTATAGTACAACTGAATGATAAATAAAGTAGGCCAGCAGGTTGACAGTCCTAACATTAGCTAATCATCCGTTTTTAATTAGACTGTCTAAATCGCTTTCCCTCCACAATCAGATCACAGTAATTACCTTACGTTGCCATAAGCGTATAAAACTTTCAGAAGTTTATTTAGCTTCAATTGTGAAGCGCCTTTTTTAATTTTTCAATCAAGAGAAACTCTTGTTGCAAAAGTTTTAAATCATCGATTTATGGTCCCTTAACGTGTCTCTGCCTTGTAATTTAAGTTTAGTTTAAAATTCTTGCATCAGGGAGACGTGACACTGTTTTGAACGTGAGAATTTTGTCCTTGACTGTCGCAACATTATAGATGATAATATTCGATATGCCGTCGGTGAATTGAATCCATGAAATCTCGATTAAGGAGTTCAATTGCAATACTTTGATTGGAGTATGACCGGCTTTCAGATCAAATACATGCTGGTGTAAAACGAATATCACTTTAAATGACAGCGTTATATTGTGTCATTGTCCTGCTATCTGTCTTGGAAATCCCCGAGTCACTTAATTACTTTCCAAAGTAATCGCAATAGGGTTTGACCTTATTACCACTGTGCATTTAGCTGTTCTATCAGGGACACATTCATGACGCACATCCACGTTTCTGTATACATACAATTGTTTCACAACAAAATATTTCGGCTTTCATACAATTTGGGCTACAACCTCAAGGGTCTAGCAGGAATCACCGGGGGGTGACGCTACTAATTCATGAACTGGGGGGCTCAGAGATAAATTAATGTACCTGATCTTCAGTTATCTTAGATCAATTTTTTTTTGTGAGATAACATGTTACATTCTTATGCTATTTCTTTCTTCCTTCGATGATTCCCTGGCAAAAAGTGAAGGGGTTAAAGTCCAAAGCCTATAGTTGCTCCTCCACTTTGCTCGTATTGCCCCATAATCTAAGACCCGGTAATACCATTTCCCATTGGATATTGACATTTTATTGAAAATTTTGATCGCATGCATAATCAGTCAAAAACTAGAAATCGCCGATCTTTGCATGTTTTTCTTACTTCGTAATCGTTTGTGTTTTGTGAACTCTAAAACAATTATTTAATCAGCGCTGTCTCAAGTATTTTGCGATTCCCTCAATTGCCCATTAGCAAGGAAATGCCGTTGAAAAACATGACTTGATTGTTAGTACATGGCAAAGAAAGAGGCATTTCATTAAATATATAATTGATTTTTAATACGAAATTCTCGCTAGTATAACTACATCGTAAAAATTACATTTGTGAACAATATTGACCTGGACACATGACAGAAAACATTAGAGATATGTAGTTGAAAAGCCCGAAAAAACAACGCTGGAAAACCTACCATGTTGTTAGGAATGTTGTGAAAAATGTTATGACGTGATTTTAAGTCACAAGGGCCTGGGGCGAATGAATGACCTTAGACTAAGATTAAATATTTCTCTGGCCGGATCAAGTCAGAGAAAATGGAGTTTCAGAGGTTCTAATTTCAGAGCACATGTGGTTTGAAGATGTCAGTTGATGTAAGTCATAGAGTAAGTAATGCGTTTCTGCTTATGTTGATGAAGAGAATAAATGGTTTGAGTTGGACGAAACTCACTCTTATGAGCGTGTAACTGGTACCTGTTTGAGTTGCCCTATCAAATCACGCTTCAGATAAACTTTGGTGCAAATTGGACCCTAGTCCCTATTATCCCCTCCAGACATTTAATATTAAATATTGAGTAACAGATTCAGTTTGCTAAATGTTTTCGCCATACACTGATCAAAATACAGCATGTTCTTTAGAACGTGCGCCGACAACGAATAAGAGGATTTGTTTAGGTTATTAGCAAAAGCCCAATCTCCATTTTATCGTGCCGCTTTAGAAGCTGCATTCATCAAAATAAAGATATCGGTCCCTTGTCGATAAAAAGGCATTTGTTTACAGCTCAATGGTTCTCAATATCACGAGTGGTAAGAAAGGTATAACCTTTGTGACTGTTATTTTCTGTTATGACGTGTTTTAGTCTTTTCGTTTCCTATCAATTTATCGAAAGCAACTTTCTTACTTCACTCCATGCGGTTGATGTGGTCAGTGTATATCGAAAACGTTTGGCAAAATGAATCTGTTACCCAAAGCAATATTCAAATTTTGTACCACTATCCAACTTTTTAAATATTCAAAATTCACGATTCTCTGCAATTGGATCTCTGCTCCATTTGACTTGACCAAGTAAGGACTGTCCTTAGACCTCTCTATCTGTCCATAGCCTATTCGATATTATATCTTTTATAGTTATAGTTGCACTTTTTAAGAATTTTTAATATTTGCAAAAGATTATGATCTATGTGCAGTAACACCTCTGACAAATTCAAAAGATACGACCAGTATTTAGCCGAATTTTAGACGTTGATAGATTTCACATTTTGCATTGGAGTTTGTTCATTCAGAATATTGAATTTTATGATAAGTAAGGCATTGTAAAGCATTTCGAAGATATTTGAAAGTGATCACTGATCCCCAAGGGACTCTTTCAAATACTCTATCCCAATGTTGCAGATGTTCTTTTGACCAGATAATTTCAAACCTAATTTCATAATAGAAAAGTGTCTAGCCTCAAGGTAACTGCTTAGTTCTATTTCACATGGATCGCGGTAGTATTAAAGGTACACGTAGTTGCTTTTGCGAGAAAATCTGTAATGGCCAGAGCTTCAAATCTTCGTAGACTAGATATGTGAAGGCCATTAGATCTTAAAATATGTCATAACTTTCTTGAATAAAAATATTTCTATTTCAGCTCTCCGTATATTCTTTCTTAAGCATTCTTTTTATAAATTATTAGATATACGTATATAGTTATTGTCTATTTAAGCTAAATTCTGTCAAAATACTTCCATTTCACTGTATTGAAGATAAGAAAGATTTTGAAAATCATAAACTCTGAAAAATAGATATGTTTCTTAAACATACTTTTCATAAATTTTTTAACATTTTCTGTGAACAGCGCTACGTAAACTCTAAAAGGGCGATTATTGCAGAGGAAATATATTTAGTGCCTTATAAATAAATAGGAAGTAGATATAGTTCAATATGAAAAGCGTACAAATTGAATTCGAGCAGCTGTTGTACCTTCGTGAAAAATATGAATTGCCCAAGTCAAAGAAATGATATGAATCTTGAGGAAAAATTGTAGGCAATGAACATTCTATTCAATTTTAAATTTGCTTGTCCTGTATGAGTATTGAATAGTATTTTAAATTATAATTGCAAGATTATTATGTGAAACACGTGACATATATTGTGTTTACCGCCCTGTGTGAAACGTCATACTTTTAGCCGACCACTGGTAATAAACGCCGTTATCTGATAAAGGTCGTTTTCTGATATACGCCAAATTTTGAAAAGCGGAGTTTATAAGAAAATAGACCAAATAAGAAATAACAAATATATTATACGATATTACACGATAGTATGTTATATTATACGAATTGTTTTCTATCAACAATTTTTTTCTCCACTAAGATAAAAAACGAATATTGCTTTTTCTGTTTTTGGATAAATTTTACGTATTTGATCACATTATATATTTTGTAATTAAAGCCGCTTTTTATTAAACGCTGCATCCATAAACAAGCATTTGTAATGAACCGCGTGTCATTATTATTATTATTATTATTATTTATTAGATAGACATACAATAAATGTAAACAATATCTACCTATCCTTTTCTTACTTTTGATAAATTACTTACCGTTTTAACAAATTCGATTAAATCTGACACTTTCACTAAATGATGCAAATGAAGTGCGCCTAATAGAACCTGTGGTTGATGTTTATCAAACTTCAGAGTTAAAGTGTAGTAACATGGCGTAGTTTCGGTACACATGATTTATTTATAAGTAACCCAGTTGCTAAGCCTTTAGCTCTCAAATTAGCCAAAAATTTAAGCAACTTGCTTAGCAACCCTCAGCCCTGATAGTTAGTTAGAAACTTTTTCGAAGAACAAAATTACAAATTTTCTTAAAAGTAAAGACAGAAGAATTCTTTTCTGATTTAAAAAAATACCTTAAGGTAGCTTATTACCTTAGTTTTGGCAATGTGTGGACGTGTGTGAAAATTTTCGGTGATTTCATGATTCAGTATCAAAGAGAAAAACTAAACTTAGCAACCTGTTAATCAATTTTAGCCCTGAAAGTGTTTTTGCATATATTGTTATATAAGGTTCTCTAGCGAACTTCACCTTATTGCACAACATATTTTTTCATTTTTTGCGAATTTTCAAAAACATTTGCATTTGTCACTTCAAAGTTTGAGAATACGAAATCGTCAGTACAATTTCAGGAAAGAAAATCTAAGTTTAAAGATATAATAATCATGTTTTTCAAAGAAAAGTAACAAAACAGAAAAGCAAAAAACTCCACCATAGGTCAACAAAACACCAATATCGCAAAATTTCAAGAAAATGTTTTAAAAATTTATTCATCATAAACTGCCCAGAAATGTGTAGCCACGGGCCTACTTGCCCCCCCTCCTCCCCCCGGTAAGATAGGGTTAAATACAGCTATGACCTAGAATAGATCTAGAACACTCGTGAATGCTTTAGTGACTAATCGTAAACGTAAATGTGATTTATCAAACCTAAATAAGGCTTCGACCAGGTAGTGCGGTAGTTCTTTATATCCTCTACCCATTTTTCACCCATCCTTCTCTCGTAGTTTTCTTTTTCTTCTCTTTCCACAATAGTTCGGATCTCAGACTTTATTTGGGGATTTGAAATGACGACGAATGTCCATGGCTGGCAGTGTGCGCCGCTTGGAGCAGTTCCTGAATGAATATAAGGAATGGCTATGATACAAAAAGTGCATGTTTGAGAACTTAAAGAGTACCAAACAAAATCTAAAATACAAAAGTTGCTACGTATCATTTAGAATAGAGGGTCTAGAACGATCAGTTCAAATCGTTGCAAATTTAAATATGCTTTGGGCAGATTGGTTGGCCATTTTAGAGTACACATTATTTTTTTTATATAAGCAACTCGATTTTCAGGGTCAGGGCTAAGGTTGCTAAGGGTATGGTACACTTTCTGGGCTAAAATTGCTTAATAGATTGATAAGGTTATTTTTTCTCTGAGATAGCAAATCATATAAATATATATAATATCTGATTTTCCTCTGTCTACTTACAGTGAGTTATACATGTAAAGAGTTCGTTAAGTATTTGTTTCAAATCAAAAAAAATCTTCTGTCCTTATTTTTAAGAAAATTTGTAATTTTGTTCTGTGAAAAAGTTGCCTACTAACTGTCGGAGCTGAGAGTTGCTAAGCAAGTAGCGTAATTTTTTGGCTAATTTGAGGGCTGAAGCCTTAGCAACTGGGTTGCGTCTATTAAAAAAATGTGTAGCAACATTATCAGATCAGATGGCGCAGAGAGGCTGGTTTCTAAATTATAATAAGCTGGATGTTGAAGTCACCAATGGAGAATGGGGAGCTTCTATGGAGACTAGATAAATCGAGTATGTCAACGTCGCTGTTCACCGTTGGTAGAGTACACGCCGCGAATGCTTGAGTACCAGGTTTGAAATCCGGAGTGAAATATTTCCTGTTTCTCAAGCATCTTCCTATAAATCTATTTAAAGCATAAAATCAATCATTAACTTTGTTTGGCTATCAGATAATTAACTGTTTGCATTGTCCCTGGAATTGAAAACATCAATGGAGGTCGATGTTTAATAGTTGGTGCCCTTTGCGCATGTTGTGACGCAGTGGCGGACACTTGGATGGGGCGATGGGTTGAGGTCTCTCTCCGAACGTTTTCCTTAAAGAGGAAAAATAATTAATACAAAATAGAACAATAAGAAATTTTGCAAGAGTTTTGTCTCAATATTTCGTATCTTCACTAAGATATATAACCAAAGAGAACATCTCTCATCCCTATATTTAAAAAATGATCACTAACCAATGGAATGTTCTAGAAGACAAAACAAATCAGCAAAAGTAGCCAATTGCTTGATATGGAATTGTTGCCCTAATTTGATACTGTTTTATGTCGTATGTATAACTGCCCTTGTGAGAAGGTCAAAATGTGCATTCAACCTCTCCCCAAACAATTTAATGTGCCCGTCTCTGTTGAGAAACACGGGGATGTGTAAATTCAATATACAGCCTAAAATATGGGCGGTACTACTATGCCTTATATTCTGAATATCAAATAGGCTTGTGCAGATCCACACAATTCTAGCAGAGTCATGCACTCAAGAACGTTTCGATGATTAAATTACCATTTTAAGAAACCATTATGCTATAATCCGTATAAATACAAACACTGATTACTACAGTTAGAAATTTAGTTTACATCAAGCTGACAGATGCATCAAGGTTACAAGACTGCCTGAAGCCAAGAGGTAGGAATTCTTCACAGTTATTCTGTTAGTCTTGTATTAGCTTATTCTTACCTCAAATTAGGATCTAGTTGTAGCATAAAAATGTATCATTCATAGGCATGTCAGCGTACTCATTACAAGAGTAATCGGTATTGGGAACTATAGGATTCCATAAGACGTGTCCAGCAGGCAATTGGACGATTACTACAGCTGCACTTATATTACTATAATAATTATGCATTTACATTGCAACGCTATTCTATTTACATGATATCAAGGCCTACTGTAACTTGTAAAAGTGTATCCTTCACACCCAAATCGAGCTAACCGAGCAAAGCAAGCAAATCGAGAGTGCATAACAAAGTGATTGAGAGTACTAGATGATCATCGTCGTAATGTAATGACCCACAGAGTAGTCTTTGTTTCTTGTTCACGTCTCATTGCTGGCATGCGGTGTTTTACATTATGCAGTAACCTTTGTGTGTTTCAAGAAGGCGCGGGGCTTATATACAACTTCCAATTTCAATAGGCACAAGTTGATACCATGGTAAGAGTATTCAAATGGCAGGGTGTCTGAAGCTTGGACGAGGAACAGGAGAGTGGACCTTCAAGCTTTTAACCATATTTACAAATTCCAAAAATTGTACAATTACAAATTTACAATTCTAAACATTTTGATTATCTAGTTACAAACATTCTTCCCATGACTGCGAACACTTGTAGCATATAACAAGATAACCTACCGTTCCCTCTTAATCATGATTATCATTACAATTTTCTTCCTAAACCTGATTCCACACCCCATCCCTCTTGCCGTTTACTTTCACATCGTCGCATATGTCGACGTATTGTTGATGGATGGCCGTACGATAGTGTAGGTCATTCCTAAATCGCTGTTATAATATTGCATGCTTATCAAACGTCCTTTAATAATTTTCTTTGCGCTGGACCGGGCTTGCCGAGATTGAACCAGATATTTTCATACACCAACTTAAAAATGACTGTAGATAGGATTTTCTGTTTAAACCTTTAGGTGCCACTCATCGTTTTTGGCCTCATAAAGCACGTTTCCAACCCTGATCTTTAACGATAACGATATCAATATCTACAAAGGTTAACTTTTTTGAACAACATATAATGTATAAGGGGGAGGGGGGGGCATGTCTTTCCGTTTCACCGTAAATTGATAGGCTAAATTGCTGTAAATCATTTGTCCCTTTCCTCAACATTCAAGTTTACTTGTTCCTGTGAAGAGCTTCACATTAAAGTTACTGACCAAATCTTCCGTTCTTTGATCCTTTTAGGTAGTTCCACTACAGTTCTGACCTTTTTTCCAAACTAGACCTCCCAAGACCTGGCCTTGCATCCCTCGGCGCAACAGCAGGCTAAAGGGTTCCTGAAATTCACAGGCTTTTTGATTGACACGATGGTAATGGAAGTGGCAATCGCACCATATGTTGCTCTTATCAGTTTTACCATGCTTCTTAAGAGTTTTAACTTCCATACTGTTCTCAATTTGGCAGAAGAAGAGCGTGGTTATAAGGTAGTGAGCTTTCTTTAGAACAATGTTAAATCACATTATAATAATATAAACTCATAGCAGTAGACGTTACAATGGAAAGCATTCAAGTCTTGACTCGCTTTTAGCCTCTTACAGGTTTTGTTTGTTGCGGCAGGTTGGTTAGAAGTACTTACTTTGTAAGAAGTGGTAATATCAAACCTCCTCTCCAGTGGTGTTTTACAAGCACTATGTCATAGTATGCTTCATTAGTTGCCAGGATTTGTTTTAAAATGATCAGCCATCAGCCTAATATCAAAAGCTGACAATAATGACAGACTGCGGTAGAGTTTAAACTCTTATTTTGTTATTTCAGAAGTCATGCTGTTACATACAATCACTCGTAAGTTAACGGTAGAATGGCTTAGTGACCAACCGGTTCTCTTGAGGGTCCTCGGCTCTATCACCTGTACAAAAGATACTAGAAAATTCCTATCATGAAGAGAAGTCTCACTTTACACGAAGAAGCCTCGCATGTGCATGCAACAGAGAACCAGAGGCGTAGTCTACCATTTTAAGAGCTTCTTTTGTAAAGAAGGATATTCAAATCAGAAAATAAATCAATTGCATAGACATCTGTCCGACCATTTGGGAGTCTCGCCTTTAACTGGAAAAAATGCTATTTAACCCTGCATTTTCTACAATTCTTCTACGTGCTAAAACCTATTCTTATCCCTTTTCTGCCTCTGACTTTACTTTTGGTTTCTCCGCTTGCTCAAAGAAAGTCTTCTAAAAATATATTTTCTCTAAATGATAAGAAAAGCTCAACTCCCCTTTCCCTCCCTTAGTATGTCTCTTGTTAGTTGTAAATGTACGCAATTGTTTCTATTGCGGTTAACCCCGCGTGTTTTGCGAAATGTAATGTAATGATCCAAGGATGGTGATAGAATACACCTAAAACTCAGCATATACAGTTTCATTGCTACGTTTCATCTACGCTCCTCGTGCTGTACACTTACTTTTGTACTAGAAAATCGTTATAAGCAGACGCACCTGCTGCTTGCACGACTGCCTTCATGACATCATGTGGGATTGGATCACTACTGAAAAAACGAAGACTGCGTCGCTTATTCGTGAGTTCATAAAATTTCTCAGCTTTCTTTATCATTTCCTTGTTAGTGCATCGCTCTAGTTTGTAAGGAACATGCTTCCATTCCTCCTCCGTTTCGCCTGCGTCAACTGAATTCGAACGTTGAAAGCTTTTTCTTCTATCTACGTTTGGATGCTTTTCATGCTCTTGAAAAATGTATGATAGTAGCTGCTGTACAAGAAGACCGAGACCAAACGCTACTAAAATATACGTATACTTCCCTACAACAACGATTTCCTCCATTGTGCGGCTTATTACCTGATCCTGGCTTCCTGTACTTAAAGTAACAGACAACTACATATGACCTTGAATGATAAGATAAAATTTTATAGGTCCGTCCTTAAGGGTTTAAACTCAACAGCTTACGCTTTGCTACCACAGCCTAATAGCAGTCAGTAAACCAATTAGTTCAGTTTCATCCCTTACAAAGTAACTTTGAACGCATCACAAACATGCATTATTTCTAAAAACCATTACCTTTGTTTGAAAAAGTAACCCTGACTGCCTGATTTAAAAGTTATCCGAGCTGGATGTTGGTTGTTTCCGACTATCGGCGACCAACAGCGCATCCTTTAGCTCTATTCGATCCGGGGGGAAGGAGGTTAACATTTTCGCACTCTGTTTATTTCATGCTTCACACAAACGATGTAATATAAACATAAGATAAGCAAGCAATACGTTGCTTATAAAGTGAAAGTGGACATAAAGAGAAACTATTCTTTTGACTGTTTTACTTGTTTTGGTGCATGAAATAACTGCGAAGTAAAACTATAGTATTTTAAAGTAAACTTTATATGCCATGATAGTGCAAAAGGATAATTTCACGTTAAGCTTCTGCATCTGCACATGCAAACTTACAGTTCTGAAATAATATAAAGGTTTCAAAGTTGGGACTAGGATTGTAAGAAAGAAAGCCCGAGCAGAATAGTGTTACGCCAAGATTTGGTGAATCCAAGCTTTCACGAGATTGCAAGTAAGTCTTCAAGCATCATCGATCCCACCGTACTTGTCGGTATTTTCACTGATCGGTGAAGGGCCCTATTCTTTCTTAACATTTATAAAAGAGATTAGGAAAGGGCTTTGTAAATATTGGTTTGGGTTTACAGGTAAGTGTCGTTAAAGAATTTATTTTCTTGTTCCAAATACAATCAAACTAAATCGAATCTATTAGTCGAGCTGTATTTTCATTCCAAGCTTTTTAAAGAAAGAGAGTGCACGAAGCGGGACTGGATTTGATAGCTGCAAAGTCAGGGAGAAGCCAACAGAATCTGTATAATAGTGGGTGGGGGACGGGACTCCTTCTCTGCAAAGTCTTGTCAATGAGCGTTATATATAATTATCACTTTGTTTTTAATTTTTTGCAGAATTCTACTTTACGAAGAAGCAAAATTTGAAGATGAAATACTAATTTTTAAAGAATTATGTTTACGTTAACCTTGTGTACATAAAAAATATCCCCATCTAAAATACTATGAGATCTAAAACGTATATAAAAAACACTCTAGTACCAAAGAACAGTACAAAAGGTGTACTTAATTACTAGGGGCAGGAGACGTACAATTGCGAACATACAAGGGAGGTTCCAAACGCTTCTCTTCTAAGAGTAATCATATGTGAAAAGCGCCTGAGTAGGAAATGGTTAAAAGAGCAATACTTAAGTCAACAGAAAAACATTCTGCAAAACAGGGAAATAACCTTTACCCACTGTTCTCTCTGAGTGTATAGTTTGCTATGTTTCTATCTTGTATACAAATAACTTAAAGAATTACCCCATTTTAAATTAACATCCACATGCTAAGTTATCATGATTTAATATTACGCTGTTATTCTCAGTCTTGCTCAAGTCGGTTGATATTGACACACTTGCAAAACATCATTTCAAATTCTTTGTGTTATTTTTTATGTTTCGTAACTAGAATAATGCAATGCAGCTGCTCATGTTTAATCAAGGTTAGAGTCAATGATTGAATGTGTTCTACCCTAACTATGCCTTGATAGAAAACAAGTTGTTGTTGTTAAAATTTTTTTATACTCGAGATTTCTGTCTTTTACTTCTAGTGTCTTCCTTCGTATTTGTATTGAGAAGTGGAAACATTTGGCCTTCAATCAAGACTGCAAAGAAACATATGGATTGCTTTAAATACCTTTATTATTAGCTTTCTTTATCGAAAAAATCATAAAGATTTAAAGCTAAAATGGTCAAATTTCTCAAAAGATGTCCAGATCTTATTTCAAGGATTTCCAATTACCTGATATCCAATTATTCGGCTTGATATATAATCACGTCCCCTATTCTAGTACTAAAAATTTTGTAACGAAATATTTTCTTCACATAACTGTTTCAGCGTTCCTTTATTGTGACGTAAGAGGCTAGTTTTTATTTTGATATAATTATTAATTTACAAGTGTCGATATAGTAAAAACTGTCATGTTTCTGTACACGCCACGAGTTAGTAACTAAAATCTTTCTTTTAAGGTATTGTGTTTCCTGCATTTCTTTAGAATGAGTACAGCAAGTTATCTAAGCTATTTGGGCCTTTTGTAAAACGTTCTCACAGTGAATAAACGTAATCGACAAAACAATCCGTAGTCAATACATACATGTGTTACGAATCAGTAGTTAAGAAAGAGCTAACTTTGCTGTTGGTTGCATTAATATTTTGTCATCTTTATACTAGTCACTGGTATGATGCCTAGTGCTGCAAAGGGTAAGCTTTCTAAAGTAAACATTCTTGAAAGAGTGACAGTTGAAGCGTTCATATATTGAAGCAGATATAAGGCAGATAACTAGCAAGACCGGAAGTTCGAAACAAGTGGACATTGAGAAATTGGAAAAACGTCACCACTGGGACTCGAACAGGGGACGCCTCTGTTACCACTGTCACGTCACCACTGGAACTCGAACAGGGGATTACAATCCGAGAATATATAAGATACAACTGAGGTAGGCATATTGTCTTTCCCTCCCCTTACTAAACAGAAAGAAAGGAGACAAAAAGGCATTTAATATTTATAAACATGTTTGTTAGAGCCTACTGTATAGTGAGTAACATGAAGGACATCTTGGTAATCTCAAACTCTGTCAATCATTTTTTAAGAACAATTTTGTCACAAGTTAATTTAATTACTTAGTTCATATAGAATGCTTAAGATATTCCAATTCTTTCAGCTGGTGAAAACTAGAATGCCCTACATTGGTTTAGGAAACATGATACCGTTTTATGACAACAACTGAAATCTGGTCATCATTGCAAATCTGGTCGTTAAGACCGCTGTAGGTATCAGTGACTTTCAAGTATGTATTTTTGTCTTAAAAGTTATTGTTTCCCTGTTGCTTGAAGAGAAGAATTTTGGTAGAACATATTGTTTGGTTCCGGGAATAATCTTACTTGAAGCTAAAGCATTACAATTATTCACATTCTAGACTTTTGAATTAATAGTCTGGACGCATAGTCAGTGTTGGCCAACAAATAGCTTCACAAAGCCCCAGAAGGCGTGCTAGACACCTGCCTTTGTTAAATGCGCGCAAGACGTTCATAGCCGAAGCACTAAAACAAAATTTTTGCTCCGTGTTTCGCAAATGTCAGAACAAACAGCCTCTCTTTTTTTGTCAATACTGTGCTATTTTCGACCAATACCAAGGCCCTAAAAGACCTGTTTTGAGGAAAAAGATATCCCACCTTTTTATCGTTTTCACTTACATTGGAATAAAAAATAGTGAAAATTAAACTCATACTAATTTTACATAGATCAATAATTATAAAACACTTCTCCCTGCTTATAACGCGTTTGAGTGTACAATGAGATTTTGTTCGTGATATACAATACTTGCCAATACCAACATTCTAAAAAATGATCGGTTTTTCTAACCAATGTAGCCGTTCTTACTATATCTTATAAATATTGAATCCGTTGTTTCATTTACAAGTTACAAATAATAAAAGTGAGACATTAAATAGTATAAAGCTAAGTTCTTCCCGAATAGTTTTTTTTGATGTGCATACACGTCCTCTCGGATGAGGCAGGTTCCTGACGGCCAATTGTGCGTCGTTTTCCATTACAGACTCGGAGCGCTCAAATAATTTTAGATTGTGAGTTTACTGACGCTAGAGCTTCTAGAACAAGCAGTTGCAGAAACGTGTTAACACCAACGTCATCGACTTACTTCTTCTCATCACGTTCTTTCTCTTCTTTGTAAACTAATTCAAGTATTTCCTGGTCTCTGCAAGTAGAGGCATTCTACTTCTTTTTCAACAGTAAAACCGCTCACAACATTTTTGTTTCTTGAATTGGTTGTATAACACTTCTAAGAGTGACTTTTCTCATAGTTATTGGAGGAGAAGGATCTAGAAGATTCAACTCATATCAAATAGTAACTCGTTGTAGCAAAGCTCGTAACACCCAAAAGAATTTCATTTAAGATACTAGGTTCTTGTCTGGACAAGACCCTTTGCTCATAAGAATCAAGACTTCGTTTTTGCTGATCTTGTTATAAGAAGAATATATTGAAATAATAATTTCGAATAGGGGGCGCCTCGCAACGGGCAGATAAAGCCTCCCTTTTCTGAATGGTATGGAAGGGGCCAACCTGCGTTGACGGAGCCATACCGCTTCTCTTACATTAAACAATAGATTAGTTTTGTTGTCTAGAGCGTCCACTAGTAATCTTCCTTTACTGATCAATTTTATAAACTCATATTGGACCAGCCCAAGTTGGATTCTCTATCAGAAACACTCTATAGACTCCATTTTAGTCCATTTGGCTTCATTTTACCTAGCAAGGTGGAGAGGGAACTTGAAGTCTGGTATATATATGTGCTTCTGAAAGGATCCTGTCAGGTTCCTTCAACTGCATTGTCTAGCTCTCGCGTACCTGTTAGACATATGGAAGTCATTGCCTGGCCATAATCCTCTCCACTACCTTAAATTGTGTAATGAGAATGCCTGAATAATTTTTCAAACTTTGGCAAGCACTGTCACAGTCGTATATGAAAGAGTATAGGTATAAAATACAGAGAAAAATACAGAGAAAACAAGCATACAGCTAATCAAGTTACAAAGAATATCTGCAGTTGTTGGCAATATAAGTCTACTTTCTAAGCTTTATCTAATCATAGGTATGCCCATCTGCTGGCGGTGAAATATATTTAGATAAACATCAACTATATCGACGTGAAAACCTCAAAGCGTAGTTTACCCTGTTTATTTACTGTTAGTTCAGTTTTCATATAACGTGGACAAGCTGCTGTACCATGTCCAATGCAAATGTTTAGTTTTCGTTAGCATCAAAAAATGATAGATTTGTACTTGTTTCTGAAAATAAATGGATGCAGCTTACTGCAGATACTGCCGTGTCTGAAGCAGCCATAATCAAGTACCCGTAGTTGATGTTTTTATAAAAAGATAGACCTGGTGATCTTTGCCTGTTGGAAACAAACCATTTATTTAAAACACAATTGAGGGTAGTTACTTTACTACTATAAACAGATGGGCAGAAGCACGAGATAAGGCTGGCAACAACACTCATAGAAAGCAACTCAACAGGACTTAAGGATACGCAACGGAAGCGGCATGTGTTCATTACCTGTCGGAAGGAAATGCATTCTTTATGCATGTTTTCAAATGTTGTATTAACAAATTGTGTTCAATTAATTATTGACAGTATTTGAACTTCTGCTTTGAAAAGGGACTATATGATTCAGAAAGATCATAAGTTCCTGCTAAAATGTAGGTTTAGTAAAGCTAGATAATTTAAGTGTACTGTTTATAGGGGTATAAATTGATTTTTTTCTATGGTAATCTGTTAGGTCTCTCATAAATATGTGTATCTTTTGCAGATGACATTTTTCTTGCCCATGTCGATCGTACTTGCAAGATTGTTACTACTTTTGGTAGCCATGGTAACATTGGGACCAATTTGTATATTTGAGACCTTTGTAATTTTAATACGTAGAAATGGGTTTTGTTAGCTATATCATAGGCAACAATAGTGCTATTTGGGACAGTTAGATATTGCATAATATGCATTAATGGTTTTAAAATTCGTTTATATATTAAATCTCCGTGACAAGTGTACCAGCAGCCTAATCTGATTACACTGTGATACAATCCAATGTTTATTCGCCAAAGTAAATCTCTATTATTCCCTATAGGTTTCTTTCGATCTCGCGTTTTGTAATTCCTAATGATTGCTACAATGCTACATTTTAAGTTAAAAGCCCTCTTGTTCAGTTATCAAAAGAAGAGACAGTTATGCCACCTCGTCTTTTACTTGATTTGAGTCTACGAATCTCTATTAAAAGCAATGCATTATGTTAGTGTACCCCCCGGATGCTAAATAGAAGCATTGACACAAGTCGAATTCTCTCGAATTTCTCATCAAAATGAACCTTTGATAAAATAATGCAGCAAACAGATAAAAGAGATTGAAGGGAACAAACGAAAAGTGACTGTCCAGCAAACACTCTCACGCTTACTGCGGAAGGATAACAGTTGGTAATCGGGAATCTACATTATGTTATTACATACATTCACCCTGTACTGCATCGTTAAATATAGAATAAATAAAACTTATTAAATCTGCGCATTATCAACTGGAAATAAAGTGGTAAAAGCGTAAAACGTGTTCTATGATACACATGGTAACAAGATATTTGTTCTAAAATTTGCATACGAAAGTAGAACACGAAGTAGGTCCTAATAAATTGAAATGAAGTTTTTCCACAAACATTAAATACACGTGTATATACTCCAAATTTAAATATCAGCTATCTATTTTTAGCTTTGAATATACGAATATGTAATAAAAAATTATTACTGTCATATTTTTTTAAGGATACCTTGAACTAAGAATAATTTTATAGAATTTTTGCTATTAATATAAATTATATATTCATATGTTTATGCTATTGTATGAATTCCTTAGTATTAGAACGCAAGGATAGCAATTATTTTGCTACTTACGTTTTGGAAACCAACAAATGCTTCTTTACATTTAATAAATCGGAGCGGCTTATGGTAGGTCGGTCAGACTTTTGAGAACAATTTTACTGCCGAATTTTGAATATAAGTAATGACAACCAACGTACAAACGCGTATGAACGCTTCTGATGTACGGAAATAAGACAAGAAATGGAAATTTGGTTAAATACAAGAATATACTTCATGGCACGTTAGGGCAAACAAATTACTAACGGCTAATGATGACTAACTGGACAATTCATTGGTAGTGCGTTATGTAAGATAGTCAAAATCATGCAATAATTTTTGTTGCACATTTATATGTATATACATACTTAAATATATATCCATAAAGTTAAATACGCAAGGAGAATATAATGAATCATATTCTGTCCGTGTATATTACTTAATCTATATTGCTTTACAATTTTGTATTGAACACTCTGTTAACAAATGCCCTATACATCGGAAACCCAGTTAACGCGAACATTAGTTTACTGATACCCTCTTTGGCTCGAACATTTATTGATTCAAATTCCCTGCTGATGGGAGCTTACGCTTACTAGTGCCTTTGCAGACGCAAAATATATTATTTTACTCGAAAATTCGTTCACTTGAACGTTCCTTGTCTCGATATTCCTTTCATATCATAATTATCTTCAAATTACAACTGCTTAGGCAAATCCTTTTCGATGGAATTAAAAGTAAGCTCGAGAAACAACCAATGTCTTGATTACTTCGTTGCCAGGAATGTAGAGGAAATAAACAAATTCATGAATATGAATGTGACGCGTTCAAACCTAATATCAAGTATTGAAGCAATTGTAGTGCCATTATATTAAGCCAACGGTTATAGGGCATAGTAACATGGTTCCCGCTGCCACCGCGGCCCCCAAGTATTCCCTTTTGCTGATAACTTCATTTACTTGGAAAATATAGAATTCTTAGAGATTTTGGTGGATTCGACATAAGATCCTCCCTCTCTCCTGCAAACTTACCCTGAGAACTAACAAAGTTTTAACGTGGATAGGCCCATTATTACCGACATGTGTGTTGTGAGAATTTTAAGACATGCAATACATGCCTTGCATTCACTGACGGCAAGTTCCTAGTAAGTGACATTTGCAAATAACCTCAGTGACTAGAATGACAGGTCTCCAGTACCTGTGTTCATATGTCAACTATTTTGTCGGATATATAAGTAGGAGTCGAACCGAAGCTCGTCGCTAACTATAAGATAAGAAATAGTACAAACTTACTGGTTACCGGCATTTAAGCAGCACTGACTTGAAAAGCTCTTTTCGAATTCTTGGCCCAGAGACCTCTTGTGTGTATTCTTTCCAAGATGGTGCAAGAGAACTTTGCAAAAACACTTGATGGACTTTTTTACTAAACCAAATTTGTGATTTTCATCAGTCAAGCATATGACAGTCCAGGTCTGGAAATATCCTTGCCATATTATGATCTTGTAACACGGCACTGCCTATTGCATTAGGGATGCCCTTGCAGTGGGGACGTTTCCAACCAGAAGATATCAACATTATTTGAAATCATTTTTCAGTTTGCTCGTAGATCTTGATAATACTGAACGTTGACCACCTCGATCTTTCATCTGCATGAAACAAGAAGCAACATGCAGGACAATATGTCTGCTTTTGAGCCATCTTGGATATTGCAGCCCTTTTGAACTCTGATAGATAAATTATGTTAGGAATATCATTGTAATCATGATCATTTACTTGTGGTTTCCTATCAGACAGATCATATCTCCTTATTGTTTGCTGCAGTTGTGATTGTCAACTCCTCTTCATCTATCAAGCAACTATCACTGGTAGTTTCTAGGATGTCAGTGGCGTCTTGCTGCTGGCAATTTCCATTACTTCCCTTAATGTGGCTTTCCAACAGAAGCCGTTTGTAAGCAACTGTGAATTGCAGAGCAGTTGGATTGTTGTTTAAGCCACCAGCTGAACGTATCGCGGCAAATAATAATAATTCTAGATGGTCCTGGCTAAATTTGTATGTTAAAAGATATTTTAACAGTGGATCTGCTTTGTCGACCAGCTCATGAAATAATTCCTTTATAGCAGCGAGGAAACCAAAAAAGCAAGTTTTCCCTGGCGTGGTGTACATGAGCTGACTATCAGCATCTTTCCGCTGCAGAGTGTAAGAACATACAGAATTGACTAAGTCCAATAAGCGGTCAAATTGTCGTATAAAACAGTTGCTTCACATCCTTTTGACGTCTGTAGTTTAAAGTGTTTGTAGCAGTCTTCTAAGGCATCTGCGACCATAGAGTTGAATGTCTGGGTTGCAAGATTTACTTTCATCTTCTGCTGGTGCCAGTGAATGTTACTTGATTTTAATTTGTTACCCAGTCGTAGCCCCTCTATGTCTTTGAGCCTCTGAGGATCTTTTATGTATTGCCAAAGGATACTATTACCATCACAATCGTTCAGTATACCCCCTGTAGTATTCCGCAGCAGCTTTAACATGTGGGACAATGTCGAGGTATACATGAATTCTCTTGGTAGTTTCCAGGGGGCTACAAAAGGATGGCTGCATGTTAGTAGGCTCCAAAGAAGTCAAAAGCTCTACCAACATTGCAAAATGGCATGATGGACCATCACAAATTTGTTGTGTAACTAATCCAATAGTATCAGCAAGTCACTCAGTGCATATTTTGACAAGATTTGCACGCTCTCTGCCACTCAGTCCATCCAAAAACAAATCACCACAACAGACTTTCCACTAATGCATCTTTAGCAACCGGAGCAGAGTCATCCTGCTCGCAGCCATTTCCTAGGTCTATATAACCTCTAACTTTTCCCATCACATTCAACATGCATTCTTATACCCATCTCGTCCAGCATCAATGATAAGGCCACCGTCTTACCACATGCCTGTGCTACATCAACTTTATAGTAGTAAATGCAGGTTGAGTGAACCCTGCCTCTGCTGTTACTTTCCATATAACTTTCTTATCTCAGCTGTATGTGGGAGAGGAAGGCAAAGGTTGTCCTAACAAAGCTGTAGGCATTTGTTGAATAAAATTGCAGTGTAAGGGCAAAAGATTTTTGTTGAGATGGATACTTTGAGCCTTCCTTTCTTCCAGATTGGATCTGCTTCATGACCTCCTGGGGTACTGTAGAATATAACTGTTCTAACACTTCCTCACAATTTGAAGTAGTAAGTTGTCATTTTCTGAGCTCCTTTACCACGGACTTCACTCTACTTTCCATACGCCGTGATTTTTCCAGTGATTCCTTCAATTGCTCTAATGACCATATTCTTGGTGTCGCAGTGATCAAAATAATTATGATCGTTCTTCACCACTTGAGTAGAAATACAATTTTTGTCTTGTGAAGGCTAAGCTAGCTCACTGTGGCCATAACTACGATCATTGCTTGCTTTTGAAGTAACATCAGACCCTCCTCGATCAACAGGTGACTTTCTTTTTGTGAAAACCTAATATATGGAATAAATAGAATTTAGGGAGATCTCTTTTAGCGACCAGAAGATTATGATATTGAAAATCATTAACTTTTAAACTCCTGTGATAGGCACATCTCATCACAGGCAACATTTAAACTTACCCAGTAAAGGAATAAATTTTCAATAAAGTTTATATTTAAAATTTAAGATATACATATACCCATGGTCATTGTGAAGGCTCAAAGCCAATACATAATGTAAAATAATATATCACTATCAGGGCCTGATGGTCCTTCGGTTGAGGTGTTGGTTTAGTGCTCATGAAGTCGTGGGTTAGAATCCAAGCAGCGACCTAAAACTGCAAGCTATTGTGGCAGTTCGTCACTCTCTATGAATAATATGTAATCTCTAAGAATATAAATATGTATATATAGTATATATATATAGTAGCTTTCAGCAGCATCATCATCATCATCATCATCATCATCATCATTAACATCATTGCTATCAATATCATCATCATCATCATCATCATCATCGTTGCCATCATTCTTATCATTATCATCATCATCACCATTATTAACATCATTACCGTTATCATTATTATCAATATCATCATCATTATCATCATCATCATCGTCATCATCATCATCATCACTTTCATCATCATTATCATCGTCGTCATCATCATCATCACCGTCATCATGTGGCGTAAAACAATCATACACGAGAACGTCATCTACAAACGTTAAGTATACGCAGGATGTAACAAAAAATGACACAGCCAATGAAAAGCAATGAAAGGGCAACTTGACAATCAAACGATAAAAAGGGAAAATTCCGTAAATATTTTAGCAATAACAGAACAGGAATAAAACTGTAAGGAAGATATAGGGAAGTATTAAAAAAGAAATAACAGACTGACAATAATAAAGCACTAGTGGGGAAATAATGGGCGACAGTGCTAATTAAACAAACAGGGTGATAGAAATAAGGATATGACAACAAGTAAGACTCTAATAAGAAAAAAGCAATATTGAAACATTAATAAGCAGACAATAAGAAGAAAAAATTGTACAATGTTATGCACGCATCGACAGAATTATGAAATGATAACGGCATCTACCATCCGATATCCTAATGCAATTTTCTTAGAATTCAGGTTTTCGTCTTTGACATCAATAGGGCACGGTACGGCAATAATAATCCTGAAGTTTGCAAATTCAGTAGCAGGCATGGAAGCAACAGATGATGATTTCTGAAGTCATGGAAAGACAGTTACACATAAATAATCTAAACTACTGTTAAAACAGATATACTCAGATGTAAATGCCTTTATATGCCTATGATAACATATAGTAAAGCTCACTATCAACTTCATTGTTATTGTTCTTAAGCTGCCCGCTAACAAATTCGATTCCAGGATCAACAGTTATCCCTTACTAAAATAGCGTGTATGAACTCTATAAACTAATAGTTCCAATCAAGGCACGGCGCCCACTAAATTGTCGGCCAAAAGAGGGCATTTTATAAAATTATTACATTTTCAACACTTTGTTGACAATAGTTCTCTCGGAGAAAGTTCATGCACTGTAACAGAATTGCCTTTAAAAATTTCCTTGGTTTGAAATTTTTATAGCTTAATTCCTTTAACTAGAAGTTGAAACACGTATGATATTCCTGTAGTTTTATTTCCGTTAATGATATTTAAGGGAACGGCAAGGATTACATTTTCGGGAAAAAGGAGGGGCATTGGAGTGGAGATGACAATACGAATTGCAGCAAGTTCGACTACAAATGACATTTCATCTATCTTCAACTTTCTCTGAGCTCTCGTGCCAGAAATTCCTTTAAACCAACGATATGTATAATTTTTCATTAGCAAATGTCCTTTAACTATTCACACTCTTCAATATACACACTACATATCAACTAAGTCAACATAGCGTACACTACCAGCAACACCCGTTGTTATCAGACGGACATATTAAGCGTACCTCAATTTCAGTTTGAAGTACACTGGCAGTTATAAAGGAAATTGCGGCCAATGCAATTCCGGGTGACATCTTTTGAAATGGGCTATCGAAGGACGAAGAGTTTTGAATCAATTAAACAATAATACTAGCTAGTCTACTTAGGCTAGCGTAAGTAAAAGATTGATCTTATATCGAACCCTCGAGATTTTCCAAATCGACAGGGATGATTAAGAAATGACGAACATTCCCTTTCAACTCAACAAGAACTGTCTAATTTATTAATGGAATCCAAAACTCATATAGAGAGCGGAAGACATTATAGGGATACAATGCATCTACTATGGAAACTATGACCTCATGACACAGTGTGTAACATGGTAATGCTTAAAGTGTACCTCCAGTAGTCAGAATTTTTTTGATATTTTGTTCGTTTCCTCTCGAGGAATCGAAATGTTACTTTGCTTTTCGCCTTACGCGCACTTGTAAGTCAATATACGTGATTCTTTAACGGAATTCTCCTATAACGAGGCTACTTTTGACGTCACAAGGGGTAAAATCTACGTCACAAGGGACAAGGAAGCCAGGTAGTGTTGTTGCTGTTTCCCACAATATCCGCGCAAAAGAACAAAATGATCGCGCGTAGCAGAAAAATAAAACGGCAGACAAAGCAACCACTGCCTGTGTTTACAAAGTGAAATATGAATTTGGAGGGACTATTCTTCAAATTTGGGGAGCCTGACAATGCAACTGTTTTAGTAAAGTTAGTAAAGCCATTGAGACGCGAATTGTCGAGGAGGGGTTGATAGATATCTACAAGAATCCCAAGAAGAAGATCGATATTTCAGTGACTTCTGATTCAGTATTTAAAAAAAGTCATTTATCATTTTGTGTGTAGAGGGGGTATTGATAACAAGCGTGATGGATTTTCTTGGGGCACTTGTTAAATTTGGGTATTACAATTGAAGTGAAGAAGCAGAAAACCCATTATGTATCGTTAGACCAAGGGGATATAGAAATCCTTCAAAATCCCCCCGTCATTACTTTTCATTCGAATTTGAGTATTTACTGCGGGTCATAATTTTTAGGGCTGGTAATTTACTTCCTAACATATAAGCTCACACAGCTTTCAATTTCATCAATTTTCTTGTGGTCATGTACTGTAAGGCACCAAGTGATACTTCTTTAGCGCAATTGAACGTGGCAGTCTCTCAGTCAAAGATCTCTGATAAGCAGTGGGTCCGACGTTGAAACTACTCTAAATAAAGTAAAACCACCAAACAGGCTAATTAATAAATAAAGGGCAGCTGGGGTGTACAAGGGCGCCCCTCAATTTAGGCTACCAGACAGAGAAGCAGGCCATAAGGCAGGCTCAACCGCCCAGTAGGACCGCCTCTCGCCTGTTATGTAACTACCCTATCATCAGTGAGAACAGATACTACATCCATTCCTTGCCAAAAGGACGACAGACGATTACACGTGGCACCAAACATAGTCAATACACAAAGATGCTTCACTTAAGACTATCCTGTCCACTCTCTGTTTCGGTAACTCTCGTTCACAATGAGATGTAGACAAATCAGATGAGCACGCCATAAGTTTCTTTATTTATTGCAAATATTAAAAAAACAATGTCCGGTCACCGCCAACCGGTACTTCCGCAGTTAAACATTTCATTAACAAACAGATATTTTCGTTCTGAATATCCTAACTCTACATTCTTCACCATTTTACGTGGGGGCTGGGGTGGTAAGAGGAAAAGGAGGTGGATGAAGTTATCATTTTGTTCTAGCAAATAAGAGTGGTTTTGTTTCTACTACATTCTTTGTCCAACTCACAGCATTGCCACGGCTGACACATATAATCTTCTCACATTGACTTATTTGTACTGTAATAAATATACATGGGGTTTTACATTTGTTATGATCTTGCACAAGAATTAAAAAAATGGGCATTTAGAGGGGAACTATTCATATATTAGCACTTAGGACGGATGGGTTTTCATATTTTTGGCGTTGAATTTGCTCTCCAGAAAGAGGTATCCTCAAATTAGCTCCCGCCTTTCAAATGATGCAATTTAGATCTTAAGCCCAGAAAGAAAAATAGATGTTTTAAAGAAGGTCTTCTTTTAAGTACACAGCGGTAACTTAATTATCCGACGCCTTATTTATCCGGACTTTGATTAGCCAACCTTGCAGAATTTGTCTTCTGAAAAGTTCAATGCAGAAAATCGGGGAAAATGGTCGTCAAATTTGACTAGCCTGAGCGCCAGGCGTCATATTAACGTTGCAAACCCATAAAAAAGTGATCGTTGCAAACCCATTTATTAACTCAAGCTGACGTTGCAAGCGCAACAATCCGATGATTATACTGTGGCAAACGCATTGAAAAATAAATGTAGCCGACAATCTAGGCGTATTTTCAAGCCAAATATTTGTAAGATGTTTGTCGAAAGTACCATAAAGTCTTTGGACAACCTAACATTGTGTCAGCAACATGCAGTAATTTTCGTGTTGTCGATTTTATCCGGAATTTCTTATTAATCAGACTGATTTTGAAATGCTATGTACCACGCAGGTCGGATAATTGAATAACCACTGTAACCTCCAGGTGGCTATAAGAGAATATCCTCTCAGGATAATCAAACAACTGCGATCAAAAAAAGCAAATTCAAAGGAAGTCCAAAAATGAAAGGGATAGCTATCCTAACTAGCACCAAGTCAAAACCAAAACTTTAGTGGCAAAAATGTGTCCTCATTGGGTTCAATGTGTAAATGACAAGTGGTCAACTCAAATGCTTTCTTCAGGCTCCAAGAGGTTCTTAAGCGCAATTGGAAAACTGACCGTTCTCTGCTCTGCTTCCACAGACATGGCTATTTACTTAGAGGTGGGTTAAAACTTTCTTTTAAATCATGGACAAGACTAAAAGCTGTTCATTCCACTACCAGCAATGTGTGGGAACGGGGGTGGTACGGGATAGCAAAGGGATAAGGAAATGTGGTCAATATTTGACATGGGTAAAGAATGGCACTTGCTCCCTCAACAAATTATTATTGTAGCAGATAACGAAAGAGGAGCATTCGTGTTGTTTCTGAGTGCGGTGGATCACCTTTTCTTACTAGTACACTTCTTTGTACTTACATAGGTTATGTCTAAGTGTTTACACACTTACAGAGTACAATATAAAGTTCACTGTTCAGTAGAAACAAGCTTAACGTACGTTGAAGGCTAAAAATTAGTATTAGGTTGAATTTCGTATCATTTACAAGCTACGTAATATCACAAACCCCGGAAAAATAACAACAAGAAAGAAAGACTATATAAGGCAAGATGTGATGAAGTATATCATTATTATTGTTCTCACTCTTACGTATTCTTGCACGTGCTATTGTTGTTTTGTATGCCCTTTGAGAGTGAGATCATCATGATCTCTCTCGTTATACAAAATACTTTCGCTGTAAATAAATCAAGAAACTATACAAACCCGATCCTGCCTGTGGAGATTTGAGTACGAGGTATAACCTTTTATGTGTATTCTTAGATACCTTATCTGGTTGGTGCCTTTGCCGTAAAATACGAATGCAAAATTCGGTATTATACTTCCTTGTCGTATTAAATAATATATAGTTTGTTTGTTGTACAAAACAAGAATATTGCACGAAATAGCAAAAACATTGTGTACTTAAAAGCTTTTTGCGTCTGACACTCCTCAGAGTACTATCATCATAATGACCGAAATAAAATGTCTGAAAGAGTATACCCAACTGTATTTTTGAAGAAGCCAATAAGAATTTGGTCTGCGTGAATGGCTTGTGTTTTTGGACCAATGAGCGTCCACTACAACAAGATTAAGCGAATAGGCCTAATGAGAAAACGAATTCTTTCTGTCCACATAGCAAAGGTTTTCCAGCTTTCAAGTGGGCTATGAAGAGTGTCAGACGAAAAAAACTTTAAGTACAAAAATGTTTTCGCCATTTCGTGCAATAAACAATACATCTACTAGCCTCATGCAACGATCAACAATAGTAATTTATCTACGTTTTATGTATTACGAACACTATTAAATTAGTCTAAGTCTTATACTTCAAAATTGCAGGGAAATTCTCTCTGGTTCCATAATGGCTCCTTAGACTTCCAATAATTTAACCCACATTTCTTCAAAGCCACCACACGAAGGTGTTTGTTGATATCAAAGTGAATAACAACCTTAAAATTTGTAGGTCAAAGCTCGAGAGAACGTCTCGTCCTATAGCAAGACGTCTTCAATTAAATATTGGATTTTAACCTGTTAACCTTTTAACATTGTTTCCTGATTGGCATTTCTCACCGGCAACGTAGGTGTTCATTTGACACATGCCAGTTGTTTGGGATGAAAGTTTCAACGTTGCAAGATACAAAATTATGATTGCTCTCCCTCTCTACAGCAAATTTACTACTAGACTTGAATTATGAAGATTGTCTGTGCATTTTCCCGCGTGCAATAATTTCTACTCGATTACGGATATGGAACTGGAAGAACAATCGTTGTGTTTATTAAAAAATCTATGATTACGTTCAAAAGATACTTCAATAATATTGCAAATGAGCATAACCTGAGCCACTGATATGAGCAAATCCAGGCACTAACAACTTTGGATATAAACTACTCCATTACAAAAGATCCTCGGATACACAGTACTCAATAACCAAAAATTTTGATCACAAGAAATCGATGGCAAAAGATTCTTGGGAATAGAGAACACGGTTATGATAACTTTACTTCTTCAATAAAACATTCGGTTACCAAAGATATCTGATCATCACTCGATCTACTCAATTATCAATACTTTTTGGCATAATTAACTCGGTCACCACAGATTATTGGATACAAAGTACTCGTTTATCAAGAGTTTTGAACACAAATACCTCATGTTCCAAATGCGTTCTACTATCAAGGATTACAAAATTCAGTCTTCCTACAGTCCCTCTTTCTTTAATTAAATTGCCGTGTATCATAACGGCGTCACATAAGAAGGAACAGGGCCTAAGTTTTCTTTTAAATTCCTTTGTGTTCAACGGCACAACAACAGTTAACCAAACACTACTCATTTCCCTAGTAGGCAAAATTGCGAGATTTTTCATTACCTGCGATGATACAAGTTCTTTCCTTTGTAGGTACATTACCACAGCATAACAACCTTACTCATAATGCGCACCAATTCACCCTAGCAGGCAAATACAATTCAAACGAATATAAATAAACGAAGGACGCGGTAATGAAGAACTGTAGCCCATCGAGGAGAGCAAACTCGGTTGAGGATCCTTAATTTCTAAGGGGGCTAAGGAGAAGACAATTGTAGAAATAGGCAAATATCGACAACACCATGGGCTACAATACATTTAGAAGAAATCTAGCACGTATTAGTCTCCCACAAGTCGACCTTTTAAATTCCCGTACATTCAGCCAAACGTCAGCATATCTCTAAAAACAATATATGTACTTCTGCGAAAGATTGAAAAGATGTTCAATACTACCGAATTTACTGGCGGCCTTAAATAACAGATGTCAACGCAAACACAAAATTACGACCAAAACGCGACTAATATATGGGAGGGTTAGATTATTACTCTTTCTGCCTAAAAGTAGACTTTTCCATGAGGTGCGTGCTCATTTTCATGTATGGCCCGAAACAGGGATTCCCAAACTTTTCATGCCACAGCCCCTTGGCTCCCTAGAATCATCCTGCGACATGTACGCCTTCAGCTTCTTATGGGTGCACACCGAAAGTAGTCAACGATAAAATACTATAAATAAGAGATTGTCATTCATTAAAAAAATTTAAAAAAGAACTAGAAATTTACAGCTCATATGTGATCTCCAACTTGTCTACCCGCTTTCTTTTACCGCCCTCTTCAATTTTTCCGCATACTTCCTATAGAAACAAATAATAAGTCCAATGACGTTTTAGCTGGTTCCTCCCTCTGTACCTAACAAAATCAACCATCTCGTCCTTGGCGAGTTCTCACGATGAGCTGTTTATATCTGCAGCCCTGACATGTTGTTTATAAACAAGGTTGGTCGCACTTCAAGAGCACACAAAGTGGTGGATGGAAGGCTTGTGCTTTAATAAAGCCTGGTTCACATAGGAGCAAAACCCGTAGCTAGCTTTGAGAGGAGAGGCAAGCCAGGAAATTGTTTTACTTTACTTTTGCTGATTCACGTGCCCGATCCATTCTTTGCAAGTGCAAATAAACAAAACGGAGCATGGGGGTTTACGTCCATCTTGCTGATTGTGACACTTCAGTCTACAGACTTCAAAAAATAATTATCACGCCCAGGAACCTGATCTCCCCTTGGTATCAAATAGCTGCCAAAATTTGCACCTGTCATAGTCATCATAGAATTTCCGTGTTAGAACAAAAGAGGCGTCAGCAATTCAAGTGATAGTCGGAAACCACTAGTGAAAACTCGTCGGAAAAGTACAAATTTGCTTTGGCATATGTCAATCAAATTTTAACTTCCACAGCCAAGTAGTAGCGTTCGCATGCAAGAAAACCTGCCTTTAACATGCCAGACGCTTGTCTGGCAACGGATTTTACTCCTATGTGAACCAGGCTAAAAGAGGGCGGGGCTTACCTCAGAGAGAGAAGGTACGCATATTTTGAAAGCTAGCTGTTACCAAAGTCCAACGTCCACAACCCTGAACTTTCCTCATTTAAACATTTACTAACCTTGATGAAAATGAGCGAAATCATAGCAGGTACTTAGTAAAGGACAGGGACTCACGTTTCTGGAATTACTCGGCGTCTACAATTCTCCTCCTATCAACATGGAGGTGTCACCCAAATCATGATTTTATAATCAATCACTAATTGGAACAAGAGGTAGGGGAGTACACATTTGTTAGTCCGAAATTGTAGATAGGTTTCCAAAAGTTTCGAATTTCTGTTGCTGTTAAGTTTCTACTCATATTAAAACCCTATCAAACGTTTGGTAAACTGCCAGTCACTGCTTTAGTCCATAAGAAACAGATATCATACTTAAAAACTGTAGAAACTATAGACGACCACGGAATCAGTAACAGATATTCACGTTGGCATTATTCGAGCAACTATAGTTAGCCCTATTTAACTAACTAATGTTGGTGTTGGGCACGATCTTTTCCAGTAGTTTCCTTTTACCCCCTCATACACTGACAGGAGATATCGTTACACCTGCTAAGAAGTCTCACTGCTTATGACACAAATCAAGAATCCGATTTGTAAACACTTTAGATTGAAAATCACTCATCTTGTGATGAGAAAGTACGAGCAGACACTAAAGAAAAAGTACCTTGATACTCTACCTACCTACCGTAACTACTTTGCCTACCTACCTAAAACTGCTCTACCTACCTAACTGCATAAGCTACTCTATCTACATATCTACCTAAAACTACTCTACCTACACTACTCTACTTACCTATCTACCTAAAACTACTCTACCTACCTATCTTACTGCCTAAACTACTCTACCTACTCTACCTACTCTACCTACCTACCTACCTACATAAAACTACTCTACCTACTCTACCTACTCTACCTACCTACCTACCTACCTACCTACCTACCTACATAAAACTACTCTACCTACTCTACCTACCTACCTATCTACCTACATAAAACTACTCTACCTACCTACCTACCTACCTACCTACCTACATAAAACTACTCTACCTACTCTACCTACCTACCTACATAAAACTACTCTACCTGCCTACCTACCTACATAAAACTACTTTACCTACGTACGTACGTACCTACCTAAACTACTCTACTTACCTACTCTACCTAACTACCTAAAACTACTCTACCTACCTACCTACCTACCTACCTACCTATCTAACTACCTAAAACTACTCTACCTACCCAAACGACTCTACCTACGTACATAACTAACTAACTAACAACCTAAGAACGGTGGACTACACTGTGATGATCTCGTTTTTCTTTCTCAGCGAACTAGTATCTTGTAAGCAAAAGGCTGACTTGGAAAATGAAATGTATTTACCCCCGTGTACTACTTCACTACTTTTACGTTCCACTGTTCCTCATCCAATCAAAATCAATCAACACCTTTACACAAAAATAAAAGAATCTGACCATTCCATCGACGTAAAATACTCCTTGTTAATTGGTTTGTAAGGAGTTATCTCCCAAACGCAAGTATAGAAAAGGAGTTTTTGCAAATGCATATCAGTGGGAATGAACTTTTAGCAAACCGACTGTGTAAATGACTTCTTTGTAAGGGGATTGCATCAAGTAGGCGATTACATCAAGTACACCACGGACCCGTAGCTAGCCACGCCTAATGCGGGTTCGACGAGCTATCAAGGAAGAGGCAATAAATTTTGTTATGGAGCTTGCAAATTACAATGAAGTAGTAATGATTACTATAGTATGCCATGTATGAGGATGTAAGAGAACATTGATATTGCCAGTTTGGTTTACTATAACCGACGTCATTCAGGCATTGACTCTGTATTTAACCTGAAAAGTTCTTTAACAATGTCTCAACAGGAGACAAAATTTTATCACGTAGGCGTAGCTCACTAATACCCAAACCCCTCCTAAACTACTCTACCTACACTACTCTACCTATATATCTACACTACTCTACTTACCTACATTTACTACTCTGCCTACCTACCTAAACTACTCTACCTACCAACCTATCTACCTAACTACCTACCTACACTACTTTACTTACCTACCTACCTACACTACTCTACCTACTTACCTACACTACTCTACCTACCTAAACTACTCTGCCTGCCTAACTAAACTACTCTACATACCTATTTACCTAACTAAAACTACTCTACCTACCTAACTAAAACTACTCTACCTAGCTAACTAAAACTACTCTACCTACCTAACTGACTAAACTACTCTACCTACCTACCTACCGAGCTACCTAAAACTACTTTACCTACCTACTACACACTACTCTACCTACCTTCCTAATTTACTCTACCCACCTAACTACCTAACTAACTAAAAGTACTCTTCTCTACCTACCTACCCAATTACCTAAAACTACTCTACCTACCTAAACCTACTCTACCTACCTATCAACCTAAATCTACTCTACCTACCTAAAACTACTCTACCTACCTAAAACTAATCTACCTACCTACCTGAAACTACTCTTCCTACCTACCTACCTAAAACTACTCTACCTACCTACCTACCTAAAACTACTCTACCTACTTACCTACCTACCTACCTACCTAACTGCCTAAACTATTCTACCTATCTTACTACCTAAAACTAATCTACCTACCTGCCTAACTGCCTAAAGCTACTCTACCTTCCTACCTACCTAATTGCCTAAACTATTCTACCTATCTTACTACCTAAAACTAATCTACCTATCTACCTAACTGCCTAAAACTACTCTACCTACCTACCTACCTACCTAAAACTACTCTACCTACCTACCTAACTAACTGCCTAAAACTACTCTACCTAACTGCCTAAAACTACTCTACCTACCTACCTACCTAACTGCCTAAACTACTCTACCTACCTACCTACCAACCTACCTACCTATCTAACTGCCTAAAACTACTCTACCTACCTAACTAACTGCCTAAAACTACTCTATCTAACTGCCTAAAACTACTCTACCTAACTGCCTAAAACTACTCTACCTACCTACCTACCTACCTACCTAACTGCCTAAACTACTCTGCCTACCTAACTACCTAAAACTACTCTACCTACCTAACTGC
>JAAAKM020006971.1:136026152-136043738 GCA_010016025.2 Alatinidae sp. Z8VKAUB7J3 | reverse complement strand
CAATTCCCAAATTTGAAAAGCAGAGACTGGGCACCACTTGATGCCACAACGATATTAAATCTTTGTTAAGAGGAAAAACAAATGTGTAGGGGATCTAAGAGTAACATGTGAGGAGTACAAATCGTGCACTTTTTTAACCCGACCTAGCACGGGGGAGGGGGGCGGCCAGTAGACCCATGGCTGTGAATATTGTTTAATAACTTTAGAGTGGTTTCTTCTAAGTTGCTAAAACTTTCTAACTTTTCCTAACTTTTATCTGGCAAATTTTGGAGAGAAACATTTTTTGACTTAACTACCTGACCTTATAATAATAATAAAGACACATATTTTACCAACAATTTCCCAATAAAAACACTTAAATTCAACGTCAAAGGTCTCGAAGTGTTTAACGCCTTAATATGAAAGCATACAACCACGTTTTATAGCAGTTATACATGCTAAATTACCTGCGGGCCTACTAGCCCATCCAACCCCCCGTACTGGCTTACGTCATCAAAAGCCAGTGCTACGTCATCAAAAGCCAGTGCTAGGTAGGCCTAACAAAGACTGCACAGTGCCAGAAAAGTTTTGTTAGAATTTTGATGCAGCTAGAAGTAGAGCAACTATGGCCCTCAAACTGGGGAGGCGATGTCCCCTAAAAAACTTTAAGCTTGAATATTTTACTAAAATGTTTCATATTTTTAAAACCCTATTGATCTTTACAAGAATTGTTCTCGTTGCTATGCAAAGACAGCAGTGACCGTTATAAACAAGCCTACACTGAGATTGTAGCGCCCCCACACCCCACCTCAGAAGCTTAATCCCGAAGGCTTTCTAATTAGAGTCAAAGAATGTGAAAAAATACTGGGAAAACTACTTGAAATGAATCGTAATTGATGGCTGACCAATCACAGTATTGTCTCCCCTTTAGAACTTACGTGGTCGTTTAACAAATATTTTACCCCACTAACATTCTCGGACGTTGTGTTTAGAGGAGAAGGTTGTAGTTTACTTCAGTCCTAATTTAATTTTTTTAAAATTCTCTCGAGATTATCTCATCAAGAGAATATGAAAACATTATTTAACACGCAGGAGTAGAGACAAAGAAGTCGTTCATGTCACGAGGAGTCACAGGTGTAATTGGGGGTCATTAAAGCTGCTATCGAACAACAACTTTGTTCTTTCACTCATTCAAAGGTATATCTGAAAATGTATGTTTGTTCAAATACAAGATGTTATTAAACACAGAAATATTTCTCACTAACTACTAACGCCTCAAATAATATATTTTTATATTTAGATCATTATCCTGGTCTTTGCTGGCCAATTATTAGCGGGGAGGGAGCATACGTTATTGAGTCGTGAGTCCCAACGGCTGTCGCCTAAGTTGCACAGTACCGTCTTAAATGTTCAAAAATAAATCGAAGCGTAAAGTGGTATATAAAAAAGTTCGGTAACGGTTTTGTTTAGAATGTAAACCAGTTTATGTCTCTGTATTTCCTCCGATTATGCGCGAAATTCCATACTTTAGATGTATAACACATATGCGTAATAATTGGCCATTGATAGGGGATGCGCCAGTAAAAACACCTGCCATGTATAAGATTTCTTGTTTAAATTTTATCTTTTTCTAGCTACTTTATCCTCACAGATATTCTTTGTGGTCGTTATCCTTGCAATATTTACATTACTTTTTCTTTCAAATTAAACAAAAGAAACTTAAACAATCAAGGTGCTCCAGCAATACTTCCGACTTGCAAATAAAGCCACTTGAGTGGGAAACCTGTAGACTGCAGATCATCATTTTTATGCAGGAAACATTCTATTCTAGTAAATTTTGATTTTTAAGGTAAAAAATGTTTAGGGGATAAGGAGACGCCAAGGAAAAATGGAGTTGGACAAATAGTGGGGGAGGGGGCAGCCATGCAAAGATATCTGAATGGGCAAAATAAATGCTATGGAAATCTTCAGCGTTTTGGCTGTCTCTCGTTAAAGAAGTTAAGGGCCTTCCTGGAGGGGTAAGTTAGCTATCAGAGATATCAGGAGGGGCCTACTCCCTTGCGAAGGGTCTCTCACGAAGTATACCTTTTGCCCTTGAACATACCTAGTATACATACTTCCTTTATACGTGTACACCATCGCATAACTAAGTACTCCAGTGGAAATGAGCTCCTTAAGTCAATATATAAAATCAGCAACGAGCGGGATCCTAGCCTTCAAACAACTCTTCTTTTCCAATTAACATTCAAAGTACAAACTTTTATAGTTTTACGTAAAGTTCCTCCCCTGAGACTAGACACTCTGACTTGCAATGGTTGCATAAAACGTAACTGGCTCTCTCTCCTGTACAAACTCAGATTAAATCGTATTACGCAAAAGCGGAGTCACCTTAAGTGACTAATTGACGCAAGCATATGTTAATTCTTCAGCGACCGATTGATTAATTAATTACTTTGTAAATTTAAGTCTATTGTCAGATTTATTGATTTGTTTATTCACTTATTATAAACAGTTAATCAGGTTTTTTATGGCGATGTTTACGAAACTGTCAACATTAAAATTTGGATTGATTTACTAATTATCTTGCTTCCCTCATGATTTAATAAACAAGCAATTCATAATTAATTAATATCATATTAATTTGCTTTTATAAGAATTTCTGTTTAATGACTTGACTAATTTTATCAATTTACTTGATCATCCGTTTCTCCGTTCATTAATCGGAAGATTAAACTACCTTATTATTATGTTAGTCGTTCAAATTAATCTACCCTTTACGTTGCTCATTTTTCATACATCACATTCATATAAGTTCATTCACGACAACAAATAACCAAAACATCTCGAGCGCAAATATAATCTTGGAGTAACTCTGCACACATTTTGCAAAACTAGTTACATCCTATTTCAACATCTCAAAGCTTCCCTCCCAAGTAATGTCAATATTGAGGTTATTACTTACTGTTGCAGGCTCCGCTGTTGTGTTTGTAACTTTAAACTTGAAAATCACAACAGGGATGGCACTGTTCATAGAATTCAGTGGAGTTTTCGGATTGTATGCCTCCATTTGAACTTTGACAGGGACTTCGTTGCTTGTATAGTCCACTAAAAGATACAGGAAAAGGTGTATAATGTGTTCAGTATGCTGGTACTACTGCATGACAGCTGACAGTACAAACGAATCAACATGGAAGAGTTACACACAGTATTTTAATAGAGAATATGCAGAGGTAGTGGCAGAGAGGGTGAATGTGAATAATGGAGAGGAAGTGTAAAATAGGGCGACGAATGAAAAAGAGTAACAAGTGGAGATCAGTGGAGCAATTAGAGGATAAATTGGAGAGGTAACGGGATAAGGAAGTTGATGGGAATGAGGACGGAGTGGGGGATAGAAGAGGTAAATGAAGGAGAAGACCAAAGGTAGTAAGAACGCCAAGCAGAATGAGATCGAAGGATATAACAGAAGGTGAAGGGAAAACGGAATAGAAAGGGAAATATTACAGTGGAGTAGAAAGAGTACAAGAATGAGACCCGGGGGATGGGGGGAGGGGATCAAGGGAAGAGGAAAGAGCGAGAATAAGAAAACGAAAAGGAGAAGAGGAGGGATACGTTAGAGAGTTGGAGAACGACACAGAAAGGTGAAAAGCAAAGCCGAAATAGAATCAGGTGAAAACAGCGCGGGAAAAAGGAAAGAAAGAGCAAGAGAAAGGAAGAGAAAAGAAAGAATAGGATAAAGAGTAATTTCAACGGAAAACGATTGTACTGTTAACCTAATTCGATAACCTACCTTCAACCGTAGGAAATCTTGCCGTGATCTCCAGAGTCTTTACCCCTGGTAATGCTTGAAGTAACTGAACTGAATTACCAGGTACAACTAAAAATATTAAGAAATTATATTTACTACATAAATCCATAATGTACATTTATCTTGAAGTAGCAAGCCAGAAAAAGTTTGCATCAATTTACACGTTATTTCTTGGGAAACAGATAACAGGAAATTCCAATCTTACGACTTGTCCTTGTGGTGTGTATTGCCGGGCGCTGATCATCACAAACACTGTGTACAATGTCTAGCAGATCACAACTGGCTTTTCGCTTGTATACATAGCGACTAACATGACCAGCCAGTTGGGTTTTAAACAACCCTTGAAATGATCTCTGCCTGCAATTAATCAAATCAAAACTGTATAAGATTATATCGATCTACATCTTGATTAATAATGATAAAGTAAATCTTTCGTCCATCTGAGACAGGGCTCAGAAAGAAATCCGTAAGATAGAATTCCTGCAAAACGGGGTTTGCTTCCATTGAGATCTTACTTTTTCAGACTTTATTCATCGGTTGAGAAACCTTCCTACAGGTCGCTGATCACGTTTTACATTGTTGCTGTGCAGATTATGCTAAATGTTTACCTCATAATATGCAAATAGTATTCATAGTATAACAATTTTGTCCCCATTATACTCCCACCTCCGGACTTTAAGAATTGCTGATCAAAATGGTATTACTTTCAAAGAGACGGACATTGATGCAAGTGAAAACTATACAAAGGAAACGTTCTCAAGAACGTCCTTGTCCCCCACTTAACATACATTCGTTGCTGAATGCATTCCTTCTTCAGTATGATACCCTTTCCTTCAAGAGACCAATCCCTTTCCCTCTTTACGAAGGCCTCAAAGCTTACATTAGGAAAGAAGGCAGCACTTAAAGGATTAAACGTTTTCCCAAAGACTAAACTTACGATACATCATTCAATCCTAGAGCTAGACATAGGGTTTTTAAACTCCTTGAAGTCCTTAGTTGAAGAAAAAATAGCTTACTGTGATCAGTTATGTAAGGTGACGGTTTAAAACCAGCCTGGTTGTACCACGTGTTTGACTGTAACACAACTGCTTTCGATGTTCCACCTTGATCAACCCTGAAGACAACACAGAAAATAGCAATCAGACGGAGGCCTACACTTAAGATGAACAATATCCATATGTTTAGAAATATGGCGCATGTGCGGCTGTGAGCCAAGGCATGCTCACAGATAGGAAAAATGACAAAAGGTGCAACTTGCAATCAGGGATGAAAGTACTGCAAAATTGTGGAAGAAAGTATATAGTTAAGCCAAAACATGTAAGAATATGCTATGAAATGTAACAAAACATGTGAATCCATGGTCAGATTTCATATTAGATCAATGGATGCTACAGATTTCATACTGATAACCAAGAACATTAAATTAGAAATTGAAAAAAAATTCCGAGCTTCATCATCACGACATTAGGCTGGGTTACGAAGACGCCTGTAATGGGAATCACATCTCTGGACATCATAATTTCGTAAAAAAAAACACGAAAATAATCGATAACACTTCACCAACTGCTTGTTAACAAGTAGACACACCTTTGTATTCCTCTTTGCCCTCAAATTATATCAATACCAGGAATCTAATTGTGGCCCTTGGGTCCTCAGTTTCAATCCCTTAACTATTTAACCAGAAACTTTCAACACGATTCTCTCACTCCGTAATGGCTTTCACCCCTGTTGCTCATAGTATGTCCATGCATAAGCTACTTTGATCCTAAACAAATTTTACGACGTTCTTTTTTTGGAGGGAAAAGGGGAGGAAACATTCAATTTGGCCGAATTATGACCGCAGATACAAAAACCAAGTGAAAACACTTTTAACCTATACCATGCTAAAAACCTGCATCCCAATATTGGCAAAAACCTTGATTTTACTTATCAGCATGAGCAAAATCGTCCAAAAAGACAACTTTTAAGGTTGAAAATATGCCTATCGATGAAACTTTTAGTGAAAAGTTTTCAACTACTTGCACCCCGTTCTGGAAGAATGATGGGTCAAAAAAGACCAACACGAACGACAAGAAGAACAACAATCACGTAGACTTTACGATAAGCATAAATATAGAATACGATAAGAACTCAAATGGCATAAAAAAAGAATAAGAAAAATCCCTTGGGAAACAAAAACACGAACAAACGCAAGAATAAAGATCAAGAACAAAAAATTAAGAACAAAAAAATCAAGAACAAAGGGCCTGGAAATGACTCTACGCAAACATGCCTACAATGAGCCTAAGAGATAAAAACAGAGCCACTTCAAAAATGAACAATAATACCTGCAATTTTATGGTCATTTACTATGGGGGTTTGAAAGACCAACTGAGAAATTGACAGCAAAAGAAACTAAGAGGACAGACATAAGCTGCTCCATGAGTGACTGGAACAGTAACAAACGGAGCTATCTGTTAGAGCATCTACAAACTTAAATAGAAAACTCCAACGAAAACAAGCAATAGAGTAAACACAACATGGAATGAAACAATAGAAATGAAAAAGGCAACACAAGTAGCCACCAAAGCACGGAGAACATACAAGAACAGCTATACAACAACTAAAAACACAACATGAATACATGCCCTGTATCCCTCTCCTTTCTCTTTCACAAATAATAAACAAGAACAACTTTATTCACTTAAGACCGTTTTACCTGATTCCGAAAAATGAATCTGGAACATGTGCAGTATGCATGACTTTTCCAACAATTTGCCACTGTCTTAGTCCACCATCTCCAGCCACTGCTACGCAACCTCCACCTGTAGCAAAAATAACAAACTTTCAAACGTTTCCACACTCCATTCCGATACATATCAAAGCAAGAGCAAGTGTTAACAAAAGATACCTTCAAAGGTGATTGAAAGAGTGTTATCTGACCAGTTAATCAAGAGGAAAATTGACTTGAACGGAAACGTAGCATACATTGTAATTATCATTATTTGTTTACTGTGCTTCATATCAAATATGTTTCCTACCTAACAAGGTGGTCAAACGTTTGGTTACCCCATTACGACACATTGAGTCAATGCCCAGTTTACCTTGAGTAAATGCTCAGTTTGTCTTGGTACGTTTCGCCACAAGTAACATCGCCACAAGTGTATGAGACAGACTTCTTAAATGGTAACATGAGTTAACAAAGAAAGTATCCCAAAACTTATGATTGTGATAAAAACAGATTCTTATCCAGTTAAAACCTGCCTGGGTATTACTATCCGTTGAAACATTTTCGCAGTATATGTTTCCTGGGACTGTGTACATGCGTAATGTAGGTTGCAACAACGTCTAAGCTGCTTTTAAAAAATTGTATTTTCTTCCTTTAGTATCAGTGGTATCAAAGATAATGACAGAAAAGTGCAACGAGATGATGTAGAATACACCATTCAGCTCAAGTTGATTTTACAGAAACACTGACATAAGCAAGTCACGAACATGTTACCAGTGAAAAAAGAAAGGAAATAAATCATTGCACCTATTCTAAGTTGTTAAACGACCTGATAGAAGATTATGGATTAAATAGGTGCCCATCTATTACATTTAGCGACCTCAGTCGAAGTTAAAGCATCCCTCCACTTGTTCTTATCAAGTATTGAATTTCCTACATCATTCTACTTCAGTCCTCTTTCTCTGATATCATTCAAATAGAAATAGAATTAGGAAAAGGAAGCTTTTTGAGCGGTCTCCCATTAGGCTGTGGCCGCCAAAGAAGTTCAGATGATACTGTTTTGTTAGAGGCGGTAAATAAGAGGCATCTAAGGAAATGACCTGCCAACTTAACTCCTCTTGCAACTGCAAAGTTATCAGGTGACCATATATGATACGTCCTATAACATTACAATAGCGAAATAAAGTAAACATCTTATTGACACACCCACTCTTTTGCTTGTAAAACCATGAGTAAATATGCATAACCAAATTTGATCACAATACTGTGACAGACACCTGTAGCACATATAATAGATGGACATCTTGTGAAACTAGGCTGATCCATATCTTTCTACATAGAAATAAAAAACGCTACTTCCATCAAAAATCATCTGTACTTACCTATTGGTCCAAGTGGCAAAGCCACTGCTCTGAGCGCATCATTAGCATATTTATACTGACTCAAAAGAGGATTGACTCTAAAAAAATTAAAGAGGAGTGTTATATAATTACTTCATCAGTGAGACATAATCGGGAAGGATATAAGATTACACATGATGCTTTGCAAAATGTATTACTTGACAAAACTCTATTATTTCTGTTGTATCTCATGGTTCTATAGACTTACTTAATAAATACAAACATGGGCTACTGATGATATTCTCTTGTAACAGAAATGACAATAAATAAACTTGCAATAAACTTTATGTAATTACAAGATGATCAAATAAATGGGAAATATCCGCCTTTGAGCGAGACATCTTTTCTGCTACACGTGTTATTGACAAAGAAGTAAATTATAAACAAATTCTTTTTTGTCAAAAGAGTACCGAATTCTTTGTTTTGATAAATGCCGCTTCTAAAGTGGCAAGATGAAAAGGAGATCGGGCTTTGGCTAATACCCTAAACGAATCCTCTTGATAGTTGTCAGCGCATGACGGGTTTTAAGCAAATGCTGTCCTATGGCCGAGTCTGTTTTGGGATCTGCTTACTTGGCTTTCTTTACGCGTTTCTGTAAAAGTTTGGAAACTTTACTGCGTCTACTAATGAACGCCGGCATATGTTGATAGATTCTGTCATGTACCCTCTGCGACGCACGACAAATATATTCGCTTGTACAGCGATACGAGAATTTATAAACTAATGAACTTTTATGTTCGACAGGTAGTACGTCTTTTGGGCAACAGGCAGTAGTTTTGGGGTGGAATAAACAACACGTAGTTTCACCTTGGGGAAACTGTTTGGCCCGCCCGTTTTTATTCTTTTATTAAAAGTAAAGGAAACATTCCCAACCCAAGGTAGCCAACATTTAAACCATTTTTCTACCAATAAAATGTCGTCAACATTGCTATTTCTAATTAAATTGCCAAGTTTTCTTCTGACCCAAATGGCCCGATGAAGTGCCCATTATATTGTTTATTCCACCCAAAAGCTGCTGCCTGTTGTACAAAAAGACGTTCTAAAAGTTTGTTCTCGCTTTACTCAATACGATTGCTGTGATCAGTCTATTGCGATAACATTAAGCAAGATGAATCCGTTGCTCAAGGCAATTTTTAAACATTGTACCACTAACCAACTTTTTAAGGTAACTTCCATTGATAAAAATATTCAAAAAAGTTACAACACGACAAGGAAATAAGATTTTAAAACAGTAAAAATTTAGACCCTAATCTTTTAATAGTAGGAATCTTCGTTAATTGTTGGCCTTGTTATCAGGTGGGAATGGTAAATAATGCTTAATAGAGGGCAATTGAATGAAATGCTAGATGAAAACATTTTTCTCTCCTAGAAAGAGTAAATGGAAATAATGTCACACAAAGAATCATGGTTGCCAATAAAATAAAGCTGCTCTTTGTAAGATGTACGAAATCGGAAGCAAGACTCTTGTGACTTTCCTGATATTTACAGTGATACATATGCAACGGTAACAAACAATTAATAAAAAATACAGGAAGTATCCACCTGTTCTCACTGGGAATTTCAATCGTTTGATCAACTTTCACTGGCAGGCAGAATCGTGGTAGAAACTTACACCAGCAGACATTGGACACCCAAGACTTTGTAAGTAAAACCGTTTTGATTTGTGGCAAAAAGGAAGCGCATGGAAACCTAGGAGAAGCCACTAACTCGCATGTTACTCCTGCATTTCAATCTACAAAAATTCCATATTATAATTTGAGTGAGAGCTACAAGGATACCTTTTTCGATATAGTACCTTAAGGACATTCACAATGTTTTTCGTTTCATATAATCTAGCATCAAACGTTGAAGGTGGCTTTAAGCCTTGCAACTGTAACATATTTACTACATGATTAGCTGTTATTTCCACCTTTGGGGAAAATGATTAAGGTAACTATACTTAGAAAATACTCGTTCAACGCAAGTTCCTGTCATAATCAGATCAGGTTTCTTACCTGGGGATAAGGTTTACTGCCATCCACTCTGCTTAACATTGAAAGTACGAAGGCAGCTGTTTTTCCTGTACCACTCTGACTTTGGGCAATCATATTGGAAGGGCTGCAATAAATTAAATAACATAAGACATGACTAAGATCATAAAATTTCTAACATTCGAGAACTTGATCTGGCCCTTATTGTGGTCAATAGCTTGGGATTAACAAGTGGATGTGTGAATTAATGTTACTACATTCTTTGGGTTCATCGCATTTTTATAACGCGTGGGAGAGGTACGCTAACGAGGACGACGACGACGCCGACGACGACGCCGACGACGACGCCGACGACGACGCCGACGACGACGCCGCCGCCGACGACGACGACGACGATGATGATGATGCTGGTGGTGAAGGCAATGATAAAGAGGATTGGGAGGAAGAAGATAAGCGCAATGAATAAGATGATGGCGATGATAATGAAAAGGGCAAAAAGGATTAAGATCATGAAGTTAAAGATAAAAATTACGATGACGATGACGATGACAATAAGGATGATGATGATGATGATGATGATGATAATGGCAGTAACTAAAATTAGTGGGGATTATGAGAATCATAGCCAGAAGATGGCGATGATCACAATGATCATGATTATGATCATGATTACGATGATGATAATGATGATAAATATGATTACGATGATGATAATGATGATAAATATGATGATGATGATGATGATAATGATGATGATGATGATGATGATGATGATGATGATGGTACTGTATGATAATGATAAAGGTGTTGATAACATAGATAATGATGATGATAATGATTATGGTAACGACGATGATTGATTTATGTTGATGCCATTATTAAGTTGAATTAATATCATGCAATTAAAAAAATAGTAAACTTATCCCTAACATTTTTTCTTAGTGACGCCTATTAAAATCATGCTGATTGGTTTTTAATTTCATTTACCTTATGATCCATTAAACAATGTCACCGGGAAATGTTGATAGCGATTCACTTATGCTTAAGACGTCACCAATTTACTCTATTCAAGACTAGCCCGGTAAAAGCTAATGAGAAGAATATACTATCAAAACTGCACAGAAGCACGTAAATTTCAGTCACCACGCTACGCTACCGCAGTATTACTACGGGATTAGTATAAACTATGATACTTACGGGTCAGCTAGGCACATTGGTAAAGCAGTTTCTTGAATCTTGGATGGCTTGTTAAATCCCATTTCATACACACCCTTCAGTAAATCTTCGTTCCTGTAATTGGATTGACACGAGATTTGAGTAGATGAAAATTTACCCTTCGACGTGAAGCACACGTTGGCGATATTACAATAGTCTAGAACAAGATTCTTAATTCTCTCCCAATCAACATCATCTGTCTTCAAATGAAATTTGTGAAGAAAAAGCAGATGAACGAGTGAAAACATGATTAAACAAATTAAGATAAGAACGTAAGAACCATCGTCAAATTTTTAACACTACATGTTCTTAAATTTAGCTTTCTCGCAGTTGAATCTTGAAAGTTTAGGTTCCAAGCAGATACGAAACCGTTGTTGGTTTGACCAAAGAAAACCAGGCGAAGATTAGAATGCGTTAAAAATTAAAATAAAATTATAGAAAAAAAAGAAAAAAAAAGAAATTAAAATAAAAATTAAAACTCTTATAGAGGCAAACAGAATTTCGATTGTCATAACAGTAAGGTTTTAAACAATCTTATGTAAATCATGTAGAGGATAAGCCAACCCGACGGCCTTAATGATCATAGTAAGCAAATTACGACAAAGTTATTACACAATTTGTTATCAAGCTAAAAAATTGCTTCAAGAACGTTGAAGAATTTCCCCTAGAAAATTTACGAGATTTTAGTGTTTTTAATTAGGGTTAAAACATTTTATTAATGACTACAAAACAAAACAATAGACAGTAATTAGCCTCCGTTTCCTCGACACCAGGCACACTTACCGACATGAAACATCTATTACAATCAATACGGAAGAATATTTCTTTAAAAATGAAAAAAACACTTACAAGTTTAGTTCTTCAAACGTTTTGACGGAATATAGAGGCGAATTGGGGTCCTTCTGGAGAATTTCTACATCACTCTTGACATTGATCAAATGCTCCCTTAAAACTTTGGTCATAAGTGACTTGTCAGCTGCTGATATTTCCGTGTCTCCTAAAGGAATAGAAACATCAAAATATCAATGTACTACATGTAAGTAAAAAAAAACTTTGTAAGATTTGACAGATTCTACACCTACATTAGGTATCGCAATAGTGAAAAAATTGGCTGGAAACTCTAACATTGTTAGAGTGCAAAGCAGAATAAACCCGCGGCGGGCATCGCTAAGCTGCTGCATAACCATAATACGGTGACAGTTGAGACTGAATCAATGCATGTTTGCTCACTCTATTTCTAGAGGTAGCGAAAGGTCATAGCGAACCCAATCAACTGGCTGAATGATTGAGTAATGGGCCAGATTTACTAAATGAACAAAAAATTAACACTATCACGGCGTACATAAGTGGGAGTGAAGTCAAGGCAATTCTCAGGGTTTGATTCTTGCGGCTATTCAATAGCATAATGTTCCTGGGACTACACGAAGCAACAAGTACAATAGTGTTTTGACTTCTTTCTATGTGAAGAAGTGAAATATTCATTCAGGATTTCCCTGATGGAGAGCTTTGCATAGTAAAACGCAAGTTGCCAAGTCATCGCTTATGTTCCAATGAGTGGCCTTTAAAAATCATGAATTCAAACCAGTTAGGAGCCTTCAGGTATCATGAAGAGCTATTTTAATTGTATGTAAAGTCAGTATCTCCTCTCGCACAGGGAGTTACAAAGGGTAAGGGGGTGGTCATATACAATATCAAGTACTTCCTCGTGTAAAAATGCATGAAATCCCAACTGCGTACAATGGCAGCTATACAATTGGTGCCTTCCTTTGGTCAATATTATTAGTACTTGTATTCGTTTCTTCTCTTTTGTTCACAGTGTTAGACATCCGGTCCAATTCGTCTCTTTCGCCCATATAATTTGCCGTCCTGCCCATTGCCTCCTTTTGAGTATAGTGTTAGACTTCCTGTCCAATTTGTCTCTTTGGCCCATAATGTTCGACTTCTTGCCGACTTCCTCCCCTGATAAAATTTCCTTGATTAGACTACTCAACTACTTGGGTAAGATTCAAATAGACCCTTTCCAACCACTGTTCTAGATGTATATAATGGGGCCTCTTTTTCTTTCTTAAAGAATTAAAAGATCGTTGCAGCCTATTAAACAAACAGTCAATTTAATCTGAACTTTCTCTGTTAATCTCATCAACATTACCCTAAACATTGGAATAATGTGCATTCACATAAATACCGTAAAATTCCGAAGGTAAACCTGCGGAATAAAAATCAAAAAAGCCAAAAATATCCCACTTCAGTATAAACCTTCTAAAATAGCTTAGCAAGTAATAGAAGCCCGGTGTTTCTCCTCTACGTTATTATTTTGTACAGAAAAATGTTAACTAAACCTTCATATGCAAGATTGAAGGAATGTAAATGCTCCAGTTGAGTAAACACGTAAACGAGTTATTTACGAAGTTCTGTCAAATCTGTCTTTTGTTAGCAGCGTTTTTATCTTTGTAAGATGCTCTTTGGAGCTGGTACTTAAGGTACTCTTTAGTACGAGCTACAACCTTAATGGAGTAGATATGCGAGAGGTCACAATTTTACGAAAATTCAGATTTCGACAATGTTTTAAATTTATTGCAATTTTGTTGACATTCTTTTTAAATTTGAGAATTTTATCGTGAATAATCGTCGAGATATATTTTGAAGCATGCTTATCAGAACCTTGTTATTAAAACTCAGCAAAATTAACAGTGTTTCATTAAGGCCGTTTGCACACTGAAACACCAATTACATTATCACGACATTTCTAAGGGCATTTGGTGGTTGAGCAATCAAGTTGATGTTTTTATAAATCGATTTCCTCGTCAAAAAGCATTTTGTAACGTCATCACTTTAGCATTCTTGAATCGTACCTGGCATATTATTTTGCGTCTCGTTAACAGGTAGACTTTTGTCGGTTCAAGTGCGTTTTAAATATCTAAATTTATTTACTTATAGTAAGTGTGAGACATATATAAATAAGTACTCAGCAGACCCATAGAAATTATTATACATTTATTATCAGTGTAGCATTGCCACAATAGCTTGCTTTTTTCACTAAAGGAGCTGAGGGGATTCCAACCCACGACCCATTGGTTTGAAAACCTAATCCTTAACCATCCCCTTACCCACTGAGTGGTGGAAAAAACATGACAAGATTGACTTGCAAATTTCTCACCTTAATTAGTGGACTTGATTGTTTATATATATAGACGGCTTTTGAGAGTATATATATATACGAATTTGTGTATTTAATGAATTCTATATAATATTTATACGCATAGGAGAATGCTGTCTTAGCCTAGCCTCAATTTCACTCCTAGGGATTCAACATGTGCTGTGAATCTGATATAAAGGTTCCTGATCTTGTCTTCTCTTGCCACTCCCTTTGCAAACCTCAGCATTCTTAATTCAGCTACCTCTAATTCTGCTTCTTGCTTTTTGTCACTGGCCCAGTTTCGAGCCCATACAGCGCTGCTAGGCCGCTGTGCAATTAGCTTCACCATTTACTCTGACTGGCAACCTTCCGTCACAAATACGTTCTGAAAGTTTTCTCCATGGATTCCAGCAGCCTGTATTCTATTTTTTCCCTCTCTCACACAGCCTCCATTCTCCCGCACCGTTGACTCTAAGTGCCTGAACTTGTTTACTCTATCAATCTCCATTCCTTTAACCTCCACAGATCGTTGCCTCCCTTTTGGCAGAGATACATAGTCTTTAACGCGCTTACTATTAAGTTTCCTCTCGCTGGAGCCTCTTCGACTTATTTGAGAATAAGAAGGACACTTCTATTTCGCCGGTGGTGACATATTTTCTGTTTCTCTAGTGTTCTTTTCAAAACTAACATTTCAAATCCTCTCTTCTCGACGATACGTTTCAACTTTAATGGGCTTTGGATTTATGACAGGCCGGAGGGCAGTTCTTCCTTGGTCAAGTTACATGGCGCAGAGAGGCTGGTCGCCAACTGCGTAGAAGCTGGATGTCGATGCCCACCGGTGGATGACTGGGAGCTAATGTGACGACTAGAGAAACGGAGTATGTTAACATCGGAGGTCACCTAGCTCAGTTGGTAGAACGCACGCCGCGAAAGCGTAGGTCACGGGTTCTACCCTCGGTGGTGACATATTTTCTATTTCTCTAATGTTCTTTTCAAAACTAACACTTCTATTTCTTCAGATATATCGATTGTTGCTCCTTATAATCGCTCGATGTTACCTGAGTCATTAATTCATATAACAGTCCTTGACATTACCAGACGCTTCCTTCTTTGTATTAAGAAATTCTATTGGAAGCAAATCTAAGAGTGTTTGGTTTAGGTATAAATTTATCATTTCTGTTAGTTCCTTCAAGGCCGAATCGAGCTGCAAAGGTACACAGATTCGACCGGCGTATCACAGAAGCACCAACCGTTTTATATAGAAGAGAATATATAGAAGAAACTAGGAAGTAAGTTTGATAAGTTTGGGTTTTTAAGTAAATGTTGCCCAGTTACTGTTATAAATAGGAAAGCCCTTCACAGAATTCGAATATGCAACATGAATTGAGCAAGGATGTTTGGCCTCAAATAATGCCTCCTTTTATTTCATTGTCACACTCCGATTATAATGTTGTAAAGACATTGAACGTTTAAGTGAATTGAGATAGTTTGTTTCGATGATTTCACCTACAATACTGTTTGAGTTACGTAAGTTACTGCTGCGTTGCACTTGCAATAGCGGTGTATGACCTGTTTTGGCAACTAAAGTCAAATGGCCACCAGGATCAAATTTTCGACTTACAAGTGACAAGGAAGGTGTAGGCCTACTTTATACGGGAAACATTTGGCGCTAGACAGTAAGTTGACAACGAAATTTTCTGCTAGCATACAGACTCCCAAACTGCTGCATTAGAGGGACGTGTCTCCAGAAATCAACAGGAACGTGTACCCCCGTCCCCAAACGGACAACGCCCACCGTACTGCGCATGATATGATTTGCAAGCGAAGTTATTATCTCTTTAGTCGAATAATTTCTTATCATGAAAGGATACAAGACCTCTGATAGCCCTCTTGTACTTACGTATTCCAGAACATGTTTAGCACTATTAAAAAAAGGAAGCAGATCCATGATTAATCGTATATAAGAACTATCACCTTTGTACTTTGGCCCCTGGAAGAAGACAAAGGGCATTAAATTGTTTAATCTTTGACATAGAGCCAATTAATTGTGCTTTCCAATCCATTCTACGTCAGTTCTGTACTAATTTGATTACGTCCTTTATCGCGAAACAAAACAAGTATTCCGACATCGTATATTCTTTTTGAGTAGATTTGTGACTCTAGGACACTTCTCAACCGGAAAGGTTTAATCTTACTGGATTATACATTACAAGGTTTCTCATTACCTGTTCATAAGGCACGGAATGCCTCTGTAAGGCATTGGCATTGTCAGTAAGCTACTTACTAACACGAATGCCATTATTTTTATAATACCTAATTCATGATACCAAGAGGATGCTACTTGAGTCATATAAGGTCAACAATATAAAACAACAATCAAATCTGGGGTCAACAAGAAAACTTAATATTTGCCGGAGAGTCGGATGGCAGGATCTTGCCATTAACATTTTCATGGAACTCGTATCACTTGAACATGCCATTCGGCCGCGAAGCCTTGACTGTACATGTGTCACCTTTCGGTAATCAGCTTGTTGTTTGTTTGTTTGTGATAAAATGATCATAAAACAAAGTAACGTAAACATACAATAGCAATACCATTTTAGCAGTGGATAGCATTTTCGTCTGACTCCGTTCAAAGATCACATCGTCAGAATTCGGTGTTCCTTTAACTTTTGACATCCAATGTGATTGTTTTTGCCTTGAGATCAATACTTATCAAACGAAAGATTTAGCATTCTTTTTAATCCTGAAAGCTAACGTCAAAATACCAGTGTGACCTACGAATTGTAAGGTCAGGGCAGGGAATGTGTGTCGTCCACTTCGTGCGTGCATCGACCCATCGACTATAAGCACCTCAAAAACGAAATTCCGAATCAACGAAATATTTCGTTATGCAAAGCTACCTCATGTTGGTCTTCACCCTACCAATATAGGAATTTCAAGAGCCCCGTCCTAAAATCCGCCGCAGAAGGAAGGCTAAAACCGTTGTAGGGGCATTGTACTCTTGCAGAAGTATGTCGTGGCTGGCTACTGGCCTGGCTGGCAGTGTACTAACGAATTCATCGAACTCTTTTAGCTACGATGTTCTAGTGATCATAACCTTCTTCGTATATCTTCTTCATCGCATTAAACACCTTTCCAAATTTTAACATCGATCCCTTTTTGTTGTTAACGATTAGTAATGTATAATATCAAAAAACTATCACTGGATATAAAGATTAAGGGAAAATAGGGGTATTGGTTGGACAGACAGAACTCGATGAACACTGTTTATTCCAACTTCATACCTCCGAGATGTTTCCATGCTTTGATTTATGCAACATTCCCCTCTTATTTGACACTGAAGGATATCCGATAAACATATATAGCAGTGA